>JAMPIV010014276.1:0-66025 GCA_024509875.1 Oreohelix idahoensis
GTGAAGATAAAACAACGTACACAGTAGTTTCCTTCTCGCATAAACCACAGAGCTTCAAACTAGTCCTAAACGGAGAAAATATACATTTAAATGAAAATCCAAACTACCTAGGTATTATTTTTGATTGCCGTCTGACTTGGAAGAAACAAATTGACAGAAACCGAATAGGAGCAAGGCAAAGAATGGCAATCACGGAAAAACTTGCTGGAACAACTTGGGGTGCAGATGAGAGAATGCTAAAGACGTTATACACAGGGCGAGTGAGACCAGTGCTAGAGTATGGCATTGCAGCATAGACAACAGCAGCTAAGTCAAACTTCGATAAAATCAGCAGACTCCAAAATCAAGCAATGAGAGTTATAACGAGCGGCATGAAGACAACACCTATAAAAGAACTCGAAAAGATTACATGCTTCCCGCCAATAAATGATAGAAGAGACAGCAGGGCTCGGCAACAAGCTGAAACATTCAAGAGACTAACAGACCATCATGTTCCATAGAATGAACGCTCTTAAAAGGCAAAGACTCAAACGAAGCAACTTTGTAGAATCAACCAAACCACAGAGGAGACAGTTTCCATAAATTCAATTTCAACTATTAAACCCATCTACACTGCACAAAAGCTTCCAGTATGGAAACAACATTTGTTTCCCTGAAATGATACAGAACATTCCTGGAATCGTTACCCACACAACACCTGGACTCATGCATACACAGATGGATCAGCAACAAAAGAAGCTGTCAGTGGCAACAGGACAATGCTCAAGTAACTTCAGAGCAGAGGCAGAGGCCTTGAAAACTGCAGCAGAAGTTATAATGACAGAGGAAAGCACAGACAAACAAGTTGCTTTCTTTACCGATGCACAGTCAGTAATTGCAGCGTTTAAAAGCCAGGTGCATTGTTGTCATTCGTTTCATTAATTCTCATGATCTTTATCTTTTCCAAGGGCATTTTCAGACCCAATTCTTGTGATTTCTCATCAAGTATTTTCATTTGGATTACATCTAGTTACTGTTATGTGACAGAAGAACGAGGCCATAATCGCACTGAACAACACAAAATAATAACACGTAATGCCATATCAGAAAGGAAAATAAACAATGTACACAGAATACGAACATAATCTAACAACGCCAGACAGAGCACCAAAATAGGAACATCACATCCCTACTATCCCAACTATAGCACGTTTCACTAGCTTTGCCCAACTTCAAAATGCTATATCTCAGCGAATATATAACGCATATACGTGAAATTTTGTGTGTGAATTTGAAATGGTATAGACCCTATGAATTAAATTTTTCATTAAAATGTGGCCATTGGTTTCAATTTGTGTTTCTTTGCGATATAATATAAAATCCTACTTGACATCACACATCACACACACATATATTGAAATGTCTACAGTAAATTATACGACCTCGTTTGCACATTTTTGGTTTATCAAGCAATTGGCATGATTTTTGCGTGAAATTGCGTGAAATTGCACTTCTTGAACATAAAACAGTTTATTTCCGGTTTTACGCACACATTGTCAATCAGTGGCGTGTCTACAAAAAGTATTGTGTGGCTAAGTAGGAAACATGAGTCTGCGAGTACATGTTATGACATTACAGCAAATCACAAATAGGATTTTTAAGTATTTCTGCAATGAAGCTACTCGAGGAAAACTATATCATTCTATTTCAAACCAACAAAAGAGGACTATTCATGCCTTGGGGATGAGCAAACGATCATTGCACCGCTGGATAGCGACATCTGAAATTTGTAATTCCAGTGTTTTACACACGAAAAATAGGCCAAGAGTGGTGGATAATTTTGACAGAGAATTGATCCGCAGAGAAATTTGCAATATGTTTCTCAATAATGAGGCAGTGACTTTAAGGAAATTGAAAATTTGGTTAAGAAAGAATAATGACATTGATATTTCCAAATCTAAACCATGGAGGACTATTAGGAGTTTGGGATTCAATTTTAGAAAATATGTTGGTGGTAGAAACCTTATTTGTGAGAAGCCTCATATAGTTGCAATGAGAAGCAAATATTTACGCGAGGTCAGAGAAATGAGAAGAGATTGTTATGATTTTGTGAATTTAAATGAAACTTGGATCAATGCGCACCACAGTAATGAACGAGAATGGCAATCATCTGATGGGACAACTAAGAGACTAGTACCAGGCAGCAAAGGACAGCGACTAATAATTGCACATGCAGGAAGCAGCCATCATGGGCTTCTAAATAATACTGAACTCACATGTGTTTCAAAATCCACAGATAATAGGGATTATCATACAGAGATGAATGGCAAGATACTTCAAGATTGGATTGTGAATCATGTACTTCCTTTCTTGGATAGACCGTCGTGTTTGATAATGGACAATGCTTCATATCACAACGTTGTGGCACCAGAAGTTAAAGTTCCTAATTCATCAAGTACTAAAGATGTAATAAAGATTTGGCTGACCAAAAACGACATTCCATTCAACGAAATGTCCCTGAAGCCTGAATTACTTGGAATTGCAAAAAAGACACAGCATACAAAGATATTTCACATAGACAAAGCAATCCATGAACATGGTCACAGATGTTTAAGATTGCCTCCTTACCATTCTCACTTAAACCCAATAGAATTAGTCTGGGCTAAAATTAAGGAACAGGTAGCAACAGAAAATAGGACGTTCAAATTAAAAGATGTTGAAATACTTACAAAAGCCGCCATCTCGAACATAGCCAGGGATTATTGGAAGAAATGTGAGAACCATGTGTTACAGGAGGAAGAGGAATATTGGACGAATGATGGTTTGTCTTTCATTCAGCCGAGATTGATTATCAATTTCTCAGAGACATCTAATTATGATTCGGATGAAGTTTAATTTCTTTAAAGATGACCTTACCGTTATTTACAAGCACAGTAGAGGAGAAACTTTCCATTATGATATTTATGAACCGCAAAGTGGTGATACCTATTGAAATAATTAGATCAATGAAGGTCCAGTTTGGTAGCGCATTAAATGTCAATGACAAACAATGTCACGAGTATCTCTCATGCAGATCATTTAAGAAATCATCTTCAACAGGTATTCATATGCAAACGTGATGGCCACATTATTGTAATAGTAGACACGCCTATGCCTATTCAATTCACAGAATCTGTGACTGAAGTGGTAAAATTTCTTTTTTCGATACACAATAATTAGTATGCCGACAAAGATCAAAGGATTTCATCCGTTTATGTGAACTGGACAAGATGCACAAATATAAAGTATATATTTGTTGGGTCTAACCCAATATAACATCGTATGCAAAAAATGGCATTAATACGTTCGACGGTTAATCAGATAATTACATTTGAAGTTGGGCAAAGCTAGTGAAACGTGCTATAACATAATTACCGATGTATGTTACATCGGTCGGTCACACTCAAAATAGTAACTCGCGCCAGAAAAAAAAGTGCGCAACGCACGGTGTGCAACTTGCGCGGCGTTGGTGTTATATAAAACAAATACTTTGGTTTGTTTTTTTTTTCTTTTTTTTTTTAATTCTTTCACAAAATTAGTAGCGCTCGACAAAGAAAAAGTGCATAAAAATTGGTGTGCATGAGCCCTCACCCGATGTACAAATCATGAAAACTTGAAAGTTTTTGTTAAAACCACTTATTATCGGGGAATACTATTTGAAAACAATCCACGCACTTTCACACGAAATGTTGTCATCAAAGAACTTTTAAATTGAATCTAAAATAACATAATTCTCGCCGTGTGTACGTTGGTCACAGCTGAGGAATGCAACCGTGTTGAAAAATTGTATTGTTTCCATTATATATACTCTCCCGAAAATAGTTACAATCAACAAAGAAAAGCGTTCAAATGACGGTGTTCATGAACAGTTTGATTACACTGTATAATGGAAAGAAACCAAAAAACACTATAAGAATGTACTTCTATCTGCTCATCCGGGAACGGAAACAGCACACCATAATTTAAAACCCGTCAAGTTTGACGGGTTATTGCTAGTAACAATGATAATAAATAACGCCATCACATTAAAACACCACGTGATTACGTCTAATAAGAACGCCACACAAGAACATCAAATAAAAAGACCATAATACAAATCAAACAGTAAGAATACAAAATAATAGTGCACAATTTATAACGAATAGGAATAAAAACACCAAATAAGAAAGTGAAATAAAAACAAAAATAATATCAGCACAATGGTCACTAGATAATAACAAACATATGAACACTAGAAACTACCCCCCCCCCTCCCCCTTTCCCCCTCCCCAACAAAAAAATAGAACACTAGATAAAATCAAAACTATAAACAGAAACAATTCTCCTGTGCCTCCCCACCCCCCCCCCCCCCCCCCCCCCCCCCCAACCCTTTTTAAAAATCTTCTCCATATATTATAGGAATATACGATATGTATGAAACCACAACGTAGTTTCTTGTATTTTAAAAGCTTTATTCCTTTGACTTTTGTGTTAAGGATTTGACATAATTATGAAGGCTGACAGAAATAAACTAACACAGAAAGCTTCAGTAGGTGGAGTTACCGGGAGTTTCCGAGGAGACAAAGAAATAACAGCATTACTGCTCCCACCTGGATGTCGTAAGAGGCAGGTAATACGAGGTAGTGCATGAGGCTGGCAGCCTCAGCTTGTAAAACATGTTGCTACAGAAAACACCACAAAAAGAACACATGAACGATTTAATGCAGGCTTCTGTGACATTACTGAGTCCATCTCTGCTTCACTGCGGCAGTAATCAGTTACATTTGTTGTACTGACTAGGTTACGTGCTTTTTTTATGGTCGGCACGTTTTTCTTTCTCTGCTATGTAGCAGATATTTTGTATTTTCAAACATTCTTACACTCCTCTGAGTGATAAGTCGTCATGTCTGTTTTGTTACCCAACCCACCCTGCTAGGGTAGGAACTGATAAGATAATTTTGATCGACTACCATGTTGGTTAATCTCGGGTGTAGCCGGCATCAGGCTGCAGATTAACACTAAAATCGCCCAGCGTATTTGTTTAATCGCTATAAGGCCAGCGTGCGTTCTTTGCCAAGATGGTAAAGAGACGGATTTTGGGTGCTCAAGCGACAGATAACGAGATTACTCGTCTGTGCGACACATTTTGTACAGACATGTAAGACATCGTTTCCTGCACACCTTGTGGCAAAGCAGGAAAGTAAGATGTTACATCCGACACATATTGTCGAATGAGTTTACAGATGTGTTTGTGAGTTGGCATACATGGCATCGGATGTTTTATTCTCATATGTGAGAGAGGTGACCTTTTACATCACGCACATTTTTTCGGGAGGAAATAATTTTAAATTACCCCACAAAAGACGCATGTTTGAAACGATTGGAGCTTTCTTAACATCGTAACAAACAAATGAGGGGAAAGAAGGACCATATAACCTGACCTTTTCGCAGTTTTAAGACACTGTGAAAATGCACTGTGAAGATCGCTTGCTAAGACGAAACCAGACTGCCAGAAGTTAGAAGTCAGATTTCTCTTTATCAAATCGTACTTTGTGGACCATATAAGGCGGCAAACCGATATACGTTAACAATTGCCCTGCCAATGCAGCATTGTTCCTGACTTCGGAAATATCTAATGATAGTCCCTTGAGATAGAAGCATCATTATCCTTCTATCTACAACTCTGCCAAGAGTAATCTTGTGCTAAGGTAGACACTTTTGAAAGCCCATATTAGATACTCTTGAGTTTTGGCCATTGTTGGACCACTATTGCAAAGCAGGGGATGCAATTCCGTGACAGCTTCCTGCATAAGGACGAGCTACAGTAGTGGCCCCATTTGGAACGAAAAGGAGCAGAAGAAGACGGGAAAAGAGCACATAACTTTGCTGGTGATCTGTCGACATTCTAACTGTGTATGATATGATTTGAAAATAAACTGAATTAGCTTAGTGTCAGTGAAATAGCCCATATCAGCAGTCACGAGACGCGGGAATCCCCCTGTTCATGTTATTATCATCGCTTGGTAAAGAGTAGAGCCCCTTTATAATGTAAGAGTTACGCGAACTATGTCAGAATCGAAAACGAGGCTGAACGACGCAGACGCTATTTTCGGCTGGAAAATACCAGGGCTAGTAGCGAGAATAAGCATCGAGTAAGATTTTTTTTTTTTTTAATTAATGAAGATAAATATCCCGTTCAACCTCTGATGGGTTATAATTAGGATATTATTGTTTTCAATTCCGAATAATATGAACAACTGCCGATATGAGAAAGTGGCATCACATTTGTCAAAGCATTGTAAATAGTGACAATCACAATTATGCTTATACGTTAAATAAATATAAAAAAATAAAAAAAAATAAAAATAAAGAAGAAACTCTGAATAAGAATAATATTAAAATGGAGGGGTGTAAAGGCCTGTGGTTCCAGTTATATAACTGACTTTAACTGATATTTAATTGACTTTCACCTATTAAAAGACATATGTATTGAAAGAACAGCATCAGACCTTCACATTCCCAGCCACTATATATTAACATTTGTTCGTGTTAAATATTGTTTGAATATATTATGCGGTTCCCTAGGACTGTCTATTCTTAACACCTCTTTTATATTTATAAGATTATATTTATAAATATTTATATTAATAAATATATTATAAATATAATATATAATTATAAATTTATATATTATATATATATATTATATAATTTTATAATTATATAATTGTAATATATAAAATATAAAATAATATAATAAAAATTATATAGTATAAAAAAATGTTTATATTTTTCTCTATTTTGACTTCCTTATCTTCTATGTTTTGTTTGATCTTTTCAGTGAGTAGTCTATGACTGATCTATGATCTCATATTTTATATATATATATATATATATATATATTATATATATATATATATATATATATATATATATATATATATATATATATATATATATATATATATATATATATATATATATATATTAATATATATATTTATATATATATATATATATATATATATATATATATATATATATATATATATATATATATATATATATATATATATATATATATATTCATTCATTCATAATCCTCCACTCCCAAAGGAGCATAGGCCTTCAACAAACACATGCCAAGTGCTCTTGTCACGTCCCATCATCTCAAGTTGCTTCCACGTTCTTATCATTTTCATCTCTCTTTCCAGCTCTCTTCTCCATGTGCTTCTTGGTCTACCACTGCCTCTCTTGCCCTGGGGGTTCCAGAACAAGGACTGCCTTGTAATGCTATCAACATGTTTCTTCAGTGTGTGTCCTATCCATCGCCATCGTCATTTTCTCATCTCTTGTTCCACTGGCACTTGTCTAGTTCTTGTCATCAGTTCCACGTTGGTAACCTTGTCATACCATTTTAATCCCTCTATTCTACACAAGCACCCATTTATGAAAGTCTGTAGCTTTTTGGTTGTTGTCTTTGTTGTCTCAAAACCGTACAATAGGACTGACTTCACATTTGAGTTGAAGATTTTTATTTTCGTGTTGGATCCGATTTCTCTTGATCTCCATATACTTCCCAATGCAATGAAAGCTCCTCTTGCTTTTTGTATTCTTATTTTAATATCACTGTCTGTCCCTCCGACTTTGTCTATATTTTGCCAAAATATGTGTACGATTCTACATCTTGTAGTGGTGTTTCCTCAAGTTCACCCAAGTTATCATTACCTGCATTTATTCTCCTTATCTTTGTCTTTTCCCTGTGTACGAGTTTCAGACCCAATTGATGTGACCTCTCATCGAGTGTTTTCAATTTGTCCTGCATCTGATTACGGTTATGGGACAGAAGAGCCAAGTCATCAGCAAAATCCAGATCATCCAACTGCTTAGTCAGAGTCCACTGGATTCCATAAATATATATATGGCCTATATATATCACAGGATGGACATTCGCTGAAACTGTATATTGGTCACGCTGAAGAGTGACAACACTGGTGGTCATTTGTAAAAACCCGTTTGACGAGTTTTGGAAAAAGCGGAAGTCGGTAGGAGACTTTTGGCGCATATTCAGTCTTGCGATGTCCGCCGTTCTGTGAGAACGTTTTGTTGCATTTATCAGAGACCTATAGAATATGAGGGTCTTGTAATATTTAAGGGTCATGTGATACTTTGCTGTGCATTGTTCTGTAATTTATATGTCATGCTTTACAATATATGAAGTTGTACTCAATTTGTAGACATATCATATTATCTTATATCTACAGCTATATTATGAGAGATAATTGTTGATACGATGACTTGTTGTTTGAGTAGTGACAATTAGTTATATAGATTTGGTGTAACATGCATTGTGGATAGACTACTCCAGGATTAGTCAGTCGTTGTTATTTTTCACGGCTGCCAGTACCTGGTATGGATTTGTACATGTTTCTTGTATTTAGTCTAGTGAGTGAGAAGGCATGTATGACAATAGTATTGGACAACTCTGGCATTCTTTATCTACATGAGGAGGTGCTATCTCGGCATTCTGTTCGTCCATACTCCGAAGGGGGTTGGAGCGTGACTCCTCCGGTGGAAGAAAACTTCGTTGTCTTTCTTAAGGGGGGTGGATGTCACAGGATGGACATTCGCTGAAATAGTATATTGGTCACGCTGAAGAGTGACAACACTGGTGATCATTTGTAAAAACCCGTTTGACGAGTTTTGGAAAAAGCGGAAGTCGGTAGGAGACTTTTGGTGCATATTCAGTCTTGCGATGTCCGCCGTTCTGTGAGAACGTTTTGTTGCCTTTGTCAGCAGTTTTGCTGCAAAGTATATGGATGCCAGATTTGTTCGTGCATTCTTGCCGATTGTCATGTGTTCATGAGTTTTGATATGTCGCGAAAGTGTAGTTGGAAGTTCTAGTGATTTTCTCCTGGATGTTACTTGAAATACGATTAACGCAAGTATGTACTGCGTTGTGTCAGTAGTGGTTGTCGCCTGTGAGCGATAGTCATTGGGTAGCCACCGATTGGTTTTGTCGAGGGCCTTTTTGATATTATATTGTGCTACAGTGTTTTTTTTTGGCAAGCTATTAGGCATCCTTCATTGCATTGTCATGCGTATTGTTAGCCGGGTGCGGCTTTGTGTGTGTACAGTTTTTCTTTAAAGGGTCAGTACCTGATTTCGGTATTACCGGTGTTATGGTGAGTTTGTGTCAGCTTGTTTAGTTGTGGTCGTACTTCTAGCAAATGAGCCTTGCTGTTGATATTGTAATATATTCATATGATGATGGTGGTAAATTCACGACTACTATATATATTCTAATATTTCCTGTCTATGGTAATTAACCAGTATTTTACTAACCGGGATTAATTTGTTCCTATTATCGCAGATAATCAAAAGTTTAGTTTACTTTCGATGGCTTTTGCTGACCCCAACATGCCTAGGTGGATAAGTAAATAGTTGAGATGGTTTTATATGTGGTTTGTAGAAAGGCTGAACGTCATTCAATTGTTGGTTTCTCTAAGGAGAATTAATACTCTACTGTAGTTGGCGCCCTTGAAGTAGACCTGCGACAAAGCAGTTTTTTTGTGCTGTTGTAGTGATGGTATCTAAAGTCATCTGTTATATATATATATATATATATATATATATATATATATATATATATATATATATATATATATATATATATATATATATATATATATATATATTTATTTATATATACACACACACTGTTAAGTCATGTTTTTGAGTGGGAGTTAAGTGTTTGGGATTCTTACGTACGGGTCTGATGTTTTTATAGACACGCGAGTAAGCACGTTTAAAGTTATGAGATGATGTTTTATTTGGGTGCTTTGTACACTATATTTTGAACATAGCTCAACTGAGTATGTGTTAGTTTTTGTAAACATAAAGAAACTGTTCAAATGTTCTGAGTAGTTGGGGGAGAGATACGGGTGAGCTGAGCTCACATCTCAAGCTGTTAGTTCGCGCTTGAGTGAACTTTTACTGAGTTGTCCTGAGAAAACTATAATCTCAGGAAGTATGTATCTGGCAGAGCTTCGAGACGGTTTTGATAGTCTCGCGAGTGTGTCCAGAGTGTTGTTTTGGTTGAGAGATTTGATATGATTCATTTTCCTATAAAGGATATTTGCAAACGCAATGTACAACGAGTTGCTATTTATGCAATCCTTTTTTCTGAGAGAGATTTGATATGATTCATTTTCCTATGGAGGATATTTGCAAACGCATTGTACAACGAGTTGCCATTTATACAACCCTTTTTTCTCTGATGGATTTTTCCTGTTATTAAGATTTATGATGAGTTGCTGGTGTTGCATCAATTTATCTATGGATTTACTTCCTATGATACCTTGTGATCTGTCGTCCATGATGTCAACGTTACTGTGTCAAATAAACTGTGTATAAGTTAAAACTAGTTGGTCTATTTCCTGACCCAACGTTACTGTGGTGTGGGTGATTACAGAATGTAAACAAACCTAAAGAACTCATGACATTCGCATATATATATTATACAACTCTCGGCCACTACAGTAAGCCCGACCTTACTGGCATCGTCCTTGTCAGTGATACTACACCACAACACCCACCACAAACATTCAACAACAACAGAAACAGCTTATAACTGAAACAGACGGTAACAGAAGTGGTGTCTCCAGTGACGTGGGGTATTTACTAAAATCTGGAAGTACAAGGTTGCCAAGTCAAGAATTTCAGCGTCCGATGTCAAGACTAGATGTCAAGTATTTCGTTTGAATTTCGTTTTCAACTAGGAGCTCTTGTACCTATCAACGTTGGACTGCAACATACAGTGTGACACCCGATGACCATCGTTGTCGTTGTCGCGAAGGCCGGGACTTCTTTATTGCAGATAAGTGGTTTTTTGTATGTGCACTGTGCCACTGTATGCGTTAGTGAGCCTCTCTTTATAATGTGTAACATTTTTTCTTCTTAGTGTTATATGTTCCGTGTTTTAAGCGGGTTTGGTTGGGAGGTGTCTTACGGTAGGAAACATCCCAGTTTTCATTCCAAGGCCTACGTAAGCGTTCTTTAGGGACACTCTTGCGGATTTTCCGCAGTGGTTTCCAGCGAATTTTTGCTGAAGGATTTTCAGTCTTCTGTGTTCGGTGATCTGTGGTACCATTGTTTAGGTGTGATGAACTGTTTTATAGTCGTTATTGTGGTATTTTTCTCTGTGCCTTAGTTTCTTGATTAATTTGTTTGTGATTGTCATTCTCAATCTTACTATCATTTATTTCTATACAAATTTTTTCTTTGTACACTGTGCTGTTGCTTGTCTTGTCACTCCTCTCGCAGTGTCATTGCATTCTTTGCAATATTTTTTCTTTAGTTCTGCTTTCTTGTTTATTTGATTCTGCGAACGTTATCATTTGTCTTGGGTATTTCGTCTTGATTTTTGTCATTTTCCGTACCTTCGTGTATTTCTTGTCTTAACGTTATACACTTAACTCTTTCAGTCCCAAGCAAAAAAAAGGGTTTGGCCCAAGCAAAAATGGCCACCCCAGTGCGTTTTTATTGTTGTTGTTTGGAAATAATTTTTTAAAATGTTCATATGCATAAATAACTTTGTTGTTGTATATGAAACTGAAGATAATTGGATGTACTTTACTCTTGTGCTACAAGTATAAAAGCTTTCATTGAAAAATGATTAGTTATTCAAGGTAAAATGGAGGATATGCGCGTAAAAAATGATTAGTTATTCAAGGTAAAATGGAGGATATGCGCTTAAAAAAATCGTTTTAAAATCTAAAATAAATATCTCAAAACAGAAACACGTTCACTCTTAAACACGTGCGGTATTTAAAAGAATGTACTTGCAGTCGGAAATGACTTTGTGGGTAGTTATAATTAGAAACAGTCTCAAACAGAGGCACATATACTAAAGGCTGTTTAAAGTCGATTGGGCCAAGCGCGTCTAACTCCTGAGCCTTTATAAAGTCGATTAAGACTTAAAAAGCTAATGATTGATTTATAATTATATGCTATATTTGTATACGTCCTATTAACGAGGACTTGCCACCCACTAATTTAGAATAAGATTAACGTTTTAGATAATATCTTAGATAAGTTAAATATCTTATAAAATTAGACATAATGTCTAGTTTGGAGTATTTCATCAAGCAAGGGAAGGCGCTTGGTATGGAGCCTGAAGAGTTGAAACTATTTGCACTTGTTGAGTATGCAAAAGTACAGGAAGCTAAAAAACAGAAACTTCAGATGGAAATGGAAGCTGAAGAGAAAAAACTTCAAATGGAAAAATTTAAACTTCAAATGGAAGCTGAAGACAAAAAACTTCAAAGGGAAGCTACTGAGAACGAAAACGGTAGACTTCACGAGCAGAAGTTGTTCTCTATGGAACTTGAGAAAATGAAGGTAACGAATGAAAATAATACACACAATGCTACGGACACTCAGTCAACTTCACATAGGACCGATTCTAGTTTTTATAAGATCAGATTGCCTCCTTTTAGACCTATCTCCAATGACGTCTTATTCTATCTGAATAGATTTGAACTCACATGTGAGTCTCACAAAATAGGTAAGTCGGAATACTGTACACAACTTATGGAACTACTTTCAGGTGAAGTTATGACAGCTGTACGTATGTTGGAAGGTCCTGATAAGAATAACTACGAAACTGTCAGAGCTGTGTTATTAAAAAAATACCAACTTGATGAAGACGGCTGCCGTCTCCGCTTTAAATCTCTGTTGCCGGAGACTGAAAACGACTTCTGAATTTATAGCACATATTCGTCTTACGTTCTCCCGTTGCGTTGAGCTCTCAAAGACTGAGCACACATATGAAGCCCTCATGGACTTACTTCTTCGTGGCAAAGTCATGTCGTCAGTTAACACTTCTTTTCTTTCCTTTCTACATGAGCGAAAGCCTACAAACTTGAACGATATGGAACAATATTGTTGCCAATACGTAACGGCACACCCAAATGTAATTGTTGGCCACTCTCAAGTCAGAGAAGGTTTACCCGTGGCTTCGGCATTACCATATGGTTCTAATTTTCGCCGTAGATCACAAAGTGTAGATCGCAATTTTGGTAGGGGAGATTATCGTGATTTTAGACAGTACCAAGGGAGTTCATCACGTAGTAATTCTCCTTCTCCAATAAACTGGAGAAAATTTAATGGACCTCAACATTTTGGTTCCAACAATTCTGGAAATTATGGAAGGGATAACTACACTAGGGATTATCAACCTTACAGTAATTTTTCTCAAAGCCAACAAAATTCACAAAATAGATATTTTGACCAAAGAGGAAGTAGTAATCGCAACAATGCTAACTGGGGTTCAAATCAGAATAATGGTCCCAATAGAGGAAATAACAATGGGCCCAATAGAGATAATAGTTGTGATCGATTTCGATATGGTGGTAGATCTCTAAATGATAGATCGCATCGCCATGCTAACTCTGCTCAACAGGAGCCTCAGGTTATTGTTAATCAGGGTAACAATAATAATAGTGTCTTTAATGCTACGGCTTGTTCTGCTTTCGATTTCAATCGAGCATCTCAGTTCCCTGAGTGCACAACTTTATTCCAGCCTACAGCGGTGACTACCTTGAGTTGTGGTCATCCTCTACATAGTCTACCGACTATTTCAGCCTTGTCTGCACATGACGGATCAGGCTCTTTAACACTACACAAGGAATTTGTGAATAGTAATCCCGTCTCAGCACTCTTTGATTCTGGATGCACGACTGTTGGGATTAGACAGTCTCTAGTTCATCCATCTTGCGCAACAGGCAATATGGTGAAGTGTGTGACATTCGGTGGGACATTTAAGACTTTTCCGACTGCCATAGTCCACATTGCCACACCGTTTTTCACTGGTTACATACACGCATGTATGCTCAGAGTACCAATCATCGACCTTACTGTCGGACAGATACATGGTATAAAGGTGTGTACTCCGGTACAAATTGCTTTTTGGGAACGGCAACATAACCTTACTGCCTCCAACTTAATAACTATGCCAAAATCTTATCACCAGGTACATTCTGTGAAAGTGATACATTCTGCTAATATAGTCCAATCTTGCAGTATTGATGATACGATTGTTCACCATACTAATTTTGGCGCTTCTTTTAGCCCAGTTCGACATATCTCAGTACGTCTTTCTCTAACTTTGATTCTTCTTTAAGTACTATTATAGAAGAAGATCCTTCGGTTTTGTCTGACATACACACTAACTTTATCGCTACGACTGAATCTACATCCAGTTACGTTGATTGCCACTTCTTGTCTGTTATGACTAGTGTTTTCTTTGCTACATGTACGGACTTAATTGTTAGTACATATCTATACCTATTGAGTTTCTTTACCTTTCCTATTGGGCCGGTTAGCTCAGTATCTTCATGTTTTTCGACTTTTTGTCGCACGTTCTGCTTTTCTTTTAAACTTCGACGTAGGTCCAAGTTTACTACTGTCTGTTTTTACACCTTTATGGTATATTTCTTGCTTTTTTCTTTGCCCGGTACACAGGCTATGACTTCACTTCAGCCTTTGAGATATACGCCTTTGTCAACTATATTTCCTTGGTCATGCGCAAAATCGCAGATTGTCAGCCATCATTACACTCTTGGTCATCATTACACTCAACATGACGTGGGGATCATTTGTATATTCACGATTTTTCTGTACGTCATTACACGCTGCTATTTTTCTCGGACACTTTTATCGCTCTATATTATTGATAATTTCAATTCAGTTTGTGCTACTTACACTGCTACCTTTCCTCGTTTATCGGAGGAAGGTTCGACTAACATCATACAGTGGTCTGAAGTTTGCAGGGCCACATTTGGTTGGTTAAAGTTAAAGTTAACTTTTTTCTCTAATAATATCCTACCGTTACCAAACAGGAATTTTCATTTGATTATTAGCAGGATCGCCTATTCGATGGTAATCGGAGCTGTTATACGTGTCTTCATACCACTGACTGAATTTCAGCGTCGATACACTGCAATAGACATCAATATGTTGGACAATTTAAGATCTCCAAGAGACGCTGTTGCCTTGCGCCCGTTTGACTGTACCATTCAAGCCATTCGGAATTCTGACTCCGCAGTGGAGGATTTTGCCTCAACATGCTCACAAGACTTTCCAAGGCCGCTGGAGCTTTGACATTGTGTTCTTTGACTTTCATGTGACACGTTATTAGCACGACAGTGTGTTAATGAGCATTGTACGAGTGACAATAGTATTGACTATAGTATTTAAACTTCACGTATCATTACGATTCATTTCCGTGGTGAACATTTACCAAGTGTGTGTTTTTTATTTTTTTTCTGACATTGTTATTTATTTTCATTACCTAGCACTTAGTTGTGCACCAGTAGTAACTGTTTATAGCGGTATTATTTTCTAATTTCTATAATAAGCACATTATTAGTGATTAATAAATTATTTAACTTGTTTCTCTTGGCTATTATGCTCTATTTAGATTGTAGCTTTCTCTATGTTTGATTTTGTTTTTTTTTGTTTATATATGTATTACCTTTTTGTTCCATGCTGTTTTGCCATACTTGTATTTATATACACAACCCGTTGATTAATTTAAATTGTTACCATGTTGTATAATTGCTTCCTTTCTCTACACACATTTCATTGCTGGTCATTCTTCCCTTCATTTCATCTCCTCTTTTCACTTTCCACTTATTGATTCATATTTTGTCTATGCTTGCATACTTCATCTTTGTTTGAATTTGATGTTTGATCCTCTTTGCATACTTCATCTTCATACTCTACACATACTTCCATCCCCCTATTGTTGGTTTATTTACACGACTTAACATATATTATGATTCTCTGTTGTAGATAGAATTTGATCGACCTCACATTTTTGTTCGATGTAATTTTCAAAAAAATGATGATATCATTCTTTTCCCCGGGGGTCGGTGTAATCTGTTAGTGTTATGACCCGCAATCTTTACTGCTGTTGGCCGCTAAATGATAAAGATGCGAATCTATCCTCCAATGATAAGGTCACAAATGATAAAGATATAATCCACCAATATTGGGGTTGTTGCGAAGACATTATCCAAATATTGTAAGCGAAGGCATTACAGTCGCCGAATGTTGTAGAAGAAGGGATTGTGTGTTGCAGGCGATACTAGCCCTCTAATGATACATGTAGGATTGTTGTATCCACACTATTGTTACAATCCGAAGATTACCATCTGATTGTTTTACAATTACTGTTAACAACTGTTCAAGCCTGATACTGACGTGTTTAGCGCTGGTGCGTTTTGGTGAAGAAGTGAGTGTGTGTTGCAATAGTCACTCACAGTAACGTACGTAATAGTCATTGATTGTGGAAAAGCTGTTGACGTTTTCTTATACACTTTAATCACGCTACGATACAACCACAATGACATCTACCAAATACAGTTACAATAGATCAAATAATACCGGTAAGTTCTCAATGTTCACCCTGCATATGAACTAGCAAATAACACAGGTAAGTTCTCAATGTTCACCCTGCATACGAACTAAAGGCCTGTACTCCTCCCGGCCTCGACGTATCGTCAAGAACTTTAAGATATTCATGGATCCTATCAGCGCTATCTCTTTCTGTAGGCTACCAACACCGCAGCGCTACCAATATATGTTCCTGGATCCACTCAGTAGTAATATATCTGAAATCCTTAGCGCTCTCCCTTTCTGTAGCCTGTAAAGATCACAGTGCTACTAATATATCCGTCCACGGATCCTTCTAATACTGATATATGTATGGCCTCAAAACACCTGCTGTCATAGCAGTGTAAGAATATAAATATGTCCACGAATCCTTCTAATACTGATACATGTATGGCCTCAAAACACCTGCTGTCATAGCAGTGCAAGAATATACATATGTCCACGGATCCGTCAAATAATACATATGGCCTCAAATAATGTACATTATATCTGCAGATATCACTTATAACACTAATGGGAAATCACATATACGTCCATTAGTAATCCCTTTGTACCAACATATTCACAGGTACACTCGAAAAAAAACATGGCCACAACAACTTCAACATGGCCACACCATTCTTCCCCACACTGGCCACCAAATGTTATGTAACTGAACGTTTTAAGCATTAACTAAACACCCACTCTCAAATTACCATGAATGTTATTAAATCGTCCGGTTACATAACATTTAGGTCATGTTTTTTTGAATGAGAGTTAAGTGTTTGGGCTTCTTACGTACGGGTCTGATTTTTTATAGACACGCGAGTAAGCACGTTTAAAGTTATGAGATGATTTTTTACTTGGGTGCTTTGTACACTATATTTTGAACATAGCTCAACTGAGCATGTGTTAGTGTTTGTAAACATAAAGAAAGTGTTCAAATGTTCTGAGTAGTTGGGGGAGAGATACGGGTGAGCTGTGCTCACATCTCAAGCTGTTAGTTCGCGCTTGAGTGAACTTTTACTGAGTTGTACTGAGAAAACTATAATCTCAGGAAGTATGTATCTGGCAGAGCTTCGAGACGGTTTTGATAGTCTCGCGAGTGTGTCCAGAGTGTTGTTTTGGATGAGAGATTTGATATGATTCATTTTCCTATAAAGGATATTTGTAAACACAATGTACAACGAGTTGCTATTTATGCAATCCTTTTTTCTGAGAGAGATTTGATATCATTCATTTTCCTATGGAGGATATTTGCAAACGCAATGTACAACGAGTTGCCATTTATGCAACCCTTTTTTCTCTGATGGATTTTTCCTGTTATTAAGATTTATGATGAGTTGCTGGTGTTGCAGTCAATTTATCTATGGATTTACTTGCTATGATACCTTTTAATCTGTCGTCCATGATTCACCGATACTGTGTCAAATAAACTGTGTATAAGTTAAAACTAGTTGGTCTATTTCCTGACCCAACGTTACTGTGGTGTGGGTGATTACAGAATGTAAACAAACCTAAAGAACTCATGACATTTGCATATATATATTATACAACTGTCGGCCACTACAGTAAGCCCGACCTTACTGACATCGTCCTTGTCAGTGATACTACACCACAACACCCACCACAAACATTCAACAACAACAGAAACAGCTTATAACTTTAAACAGACGGTAACATACATATATATAAATATATATATATATATATATATATATATATATATATATATATATATATATATATATATATATATATATATATATATATATATATATACTGAAGCACATTAAAAACGCACCACTATTATATATACTGATGCCGAGAAGCTGGAAAAAATGTGTGGGAATGGATTTTTCCCGTGTTTGTCATGAGGTAGAGAGCGAATGGCTGCTGGAATGGAAAGTGCATGATTCAACCCACGGGTCTGTGTACAGACTACATGAAAACAATGAAAGTTACACGTGCAACACGATTCCAAACAGCTATGACCCTGAAAATGTGTACGCGTTGTGGCAGTATACTCGGTATAAAAAGGCCGTTGAGACAAAACACCCAGTACATGTGCTTGAAATGCCACGACTATCTGAAAACGACCGCCAACGAGCCATTTGTATGTTGGAGACCGGAATGAGCTCGCGGGCCATTGCCAGAAGGATGAATTGCCACCACAGCACTATTGTACGTCCCAATGAACGTTACGGAACCACTGGCAGTGCCCGGGATAGACTTCGTAGTGGCCAACCACGAGTTACTACCCCTGCGCAAGATCGTCATATTGTGCTGAGTCACCTAAGGAATCGTTCTTTCTCGGCAAGTCAAACAGCAAGAGCAATAGTGGGTAGACGTGGGCAAGTCTCTCGAATGACAGTCATACGACGACTCAGAGATTCAGGCCTTACTGCAAGACGAACATATGTTGGGCCAAACTTGACTCACAGACATCGTTAGCAGCGCCTGCAATGGGCAGAGCAACATGTCAGATGGACTAGACTGCAGTGGAATGCTGTCCTATTCACAGACGAGAGCAGATTCAACATATCCTTTGCGGATGGACGTATGCGGATTTGGCGACGGTGTAGAGAGTGCTTTCCAGATTTCTGTGTTCGTCAGCACAACCGATTTGGAGTGGCAGTATTCACATTTTGGGAGGATTCAGTTTTCACCATCGCTTGCCTCTTCACGTCTTCCGTGGAAATGTTAATGCTGTGACATATCGAGATTAGGTTCTGGATGCAATGGTTGCTCCTGCAATCACAAATTATCCAGACTTGTAACTTCTCCAGCAGGATAACGCACCTGCGCACACCGCATGCATTACGCAGCCATATCTACAGCAACAGAACATTGTGACGATTGATTGGCCTGCCCTATTACCAGACATGTTCCCTATAGAACATCTGTGGGACGAGCTTGGACGCAGGGTCTACAGGCAATTTTCTCCAGCTAATCTGCAACAGCTCGAAGCTGCTCTTACACGTGAATGGGACTTGATTTCCGGAATTTCCTTCAGAGACTTGTGCATTCCATGCGGAGCCGCTGCCAAGCTTGTTTGCAAGCACACGGTGGGCATATCAGATACTGTGGATAGTGTGAATGAATCTTTTTATTGGTTGCATTTTTGGTTTTCTCCCTTGCCTGCACAGAATGCAATGAATTTCATAACAATCAAATGTACAAATGAATGACCAGCATGGATTCATAGGAAAATGAAGAAAGATTCCAAATATGTAAACTTGTAAACACTTATATTTACATTTCACACTCTGTTCCTGGATTATACAGGTGGTGCGTTTTTAATGTGCTTCAGTATATATATATATATATATATATATATATATATATATATATATATATATATATATATATATATATATATATATATATATATATATATATATATATATATATATATATATATATATATATATATTAATATATAAAAAATATATAATAAAACTATAATAAAATTACAATTAATTTTTATTATTTTTATTTTATTATTTTATAAGGTAGTATGTTTTGCTAAGTGTTGCAATTCTAACGGAATATTTGTTTCTAAGTAGTGGAACTCTAAGGGAATATAAAATTCAACGGAGTGTGTGTTAAAAATTCACGCTGCTGATTCTATTCAATAAACCGGTAAGTAAACTAGTTTTCTTCTTTTTGTTTTGTTAGTTGAAATACAAAGAATAGTACAAATATGTGCTACTGTATTTGCATCTAATTTTTTTCAAATTATTAGTTAACCTAAACGAAAATGCATATTGTGTCTGAAACTCGCGACTGGGTCCATTTTCTTGCAATACGGGTACAGCCGAAAATGGCGGCCAAATTTTAGTTCGCGTAACTCTTACATGATAAAGGGGCTCTAGTAAAGAGTGATGGTCATAAAAGAGACCAGTCCGCAGTCCATTCTCTTTGTTAGAAGGAAGCAATCCACTTTCTTCGGGCCTATTATGAAAATAAAAACAAGCTGAAATAGATCGCGACAACAGTAAAGATTGAAGGAAAAGGAGATAACGACAAAGAGAGAAGATAGTGGATAGTTTGACATTATGGCATGGAAAGAAATCAACAACAGAACTGACTAACAATAATGGTATTAGAAGGTTATGGAGAGACAAGATCGCCTATATTACCAGGCTTGGTACTTGAAGAAGGAGAAGACGATCACTTAAGACATTTCATACTAACTATACTGTTCAAAAAAAGAAACGCATAGCTATCCGAAAGAGCGTTTTTTATGAGTTTGTAAGTAAAAATTGGTGCTAGGGTATATAAAAACCAGCCTCAAATGTTCTTTACAGTGTCAAATGCACGTGTTGACCTGAATTGCGTTCGTTTTTGTAATCGTTACAACGCAGTAGTCAATAGTGTTTATGACGCAATGTTTGACCACAGCTCATGTTGCGCGCACGTGAAAGCAACAAAATTTGGAGTGAACACTATTCACTGACTACGCAACTGAAACCCTATAAAAGGATAACGCTACACACACAAAATTCAGTTCATTTTCAAGCAGACATTTATGCCGTCTCTATCGATAAATTTAAGGAACATTGCTATTGGTCGACTGCATGCAGGCGAAAGTCAAAGTCAGGTTGCCAGGCATCTAAACGTGCATCAGAGTACCATCAGTCGACTTTGGCACCGGTTTCAAGCCACTGCCTCAGTTGAAGACTGGCATCGCAGTGGACGACCCAGAGAGACAACAGCAGCGGAGGATCGCTTTATTCGGCTTCGTCACCTCAGAGACAGGTTTACAACAGCTTCCCCAACTGCCCAGTCATTGCCTGCAGGACGTCATGTGTCTGATCAAACTGTCCGGAACAGACTGCATGACGCTGGACTTTGGGCACAACGACCTCACCGAGGACCTGTCCTTACGCGCCGCCATCGCCAAAATCGACTTCTTTGGGCCATTCAACATCGTCCCTGGGCAGCTTACAATCAATGGAGACGTGTCTGGTTTAGTGACGAATCTTTGTTTTTGTTGCAGAGTCATGATAGACGGCGTAGGGTCTACCGTAGGCGAAATGAACGTTTTCCCCAAAATTGCGTTGATGAAGCTCCGCCGCACGGTGTGGGGGGGGGGGGGGGGGGGGGGGGGGGGGGGGGGGGGGGGGGGGGGGGGGGGGGGGGGGGGAAGGGGGTGCAATGGTGTGAGGAATGATCAGTTATAATGGAAGGAGTCAATTGGTGCACATTGAAGGAGGCTTGAATGCGCAACGATACGTCAATGAAATTCTTCGACCCCATGTCCTTCCACTTTTGGCTGCCCAAAGGTCTGTGTTTCAACAGGACAACGCCAGACCCCATTGTGCACGGTTGACCACGCAGTTCCTGACTGCCAAAAACATTCTCACCGTTCCCTGGCCATCCCTATCTCCAGACATGAGCCAGATTGAGCACCGGTGGGATGAGCTGCATAGACGTGTTTGTCGCCGAGACGTTGCTCCAGCCAATCGTCGTGATCTGTTCCAGGCACTCCAGGAAGAGTGGGCAGCCATCCCACAGGCCCACATCAGACGTCTGATTGCATCCATGCCCAGGAGATGCCAGTCGCTGATCGATGCAAGAGGAGGCCACACACCATACTAACGGGAAAGCCCGTACGCCAAAAAAACTCTCGTGACCCAGATGCAAAACAACTGTCAATTGATTGGTTGAACCCTAAGGTATTATTGTGTGCAATTTGAACAATTAACCTTAAAAAGTCATTGAATGTCAAAATTATGGCTATGTGTGTGCCTTCAGTAGCTATGCGTTTCTTTTTTTGAACAGTATATTTTAGAATACAAAGACGTTCGAGACTGGTGGCACACAGGTGTCAGTATACGTGTTGATATTGTGTCATACATTGATCTGCAACTTAAAATCACATGCCTAACCCCAAAACAAAAATTGCATCATAGATCAAAGGGAATAAAGTGCGTACACAAAACGCTTTCTTACTTGAACAGAGACCAGAGCAGAGCAAATTAAAATCTGCGACTTGGGGCTCGTGTAGCTTGGTCTCTTCACCATGGCCTTGATACCCACAGAAAATATTCTATGGTCAAATAGAAAGAAAACACAGGTTTTCAAATCAGAAAAGAATAAATCACACTGAAATTATCACACATGAAAACACTTTTAGTGCCATAGGTCACTGTATGCTAGACGTAAAGATTGCTTGTATTTGGACATCTGTATTAAAATTGACCACCTTGAGGTAGAAGGTGCGTAACTCGAGAAAGCATGTGAGAGTTTAATAAGAATTGTTGTCAATGCAATATTTATCTGCCTTTTACAATATAAGAAGAACTTGACCTTCCACTACTGACGTTACGGTGAAGGCAGCAAGTCTAGGATATGTTTTATACAGCTAATGCCACCGGGGGATTGGGGGGGGGTGGGGGGGGGGGGGGGGGGGGGGAAGAACGTATAGATAAAATGATTTCATTGTTTATTATCCTTCAGCTCCCCCAAAAGCATAGGCCTTCAACAATGTTATGCTATGTCTTACTGTCCTGCGCTGGCAACTTCAGGTCTTTCCATGTCTTCTTTAACCTTCTTCTTTATGCGTCTAGTTTTTCTCCGTGTGTTTCTCCGTCTCTCTCTAACTCTGGGGAATCCAGAGAGTTCCAGGATGTCTATCTTGTAGTTTCACATTTATACTGCAACCTGTGCAGTATATCCTTGTTCGTTTTGTGTACGAACATTCCAGATGCGAAATCTGGAGATATTCGTAGAAGTAAACTGTGATTTAGCAATTCAGACTCCGGCTTTCTCTGTGCTGTGTCGTAAGTCTTCCGCTTGGGTCAAGGCGAGTAGAGTTTAAAGTTTTTGTTTCTTCCCCAGGGTAGAAGAGGAACGGCTAAGTGAGTAAGTTTTGGTTGAGCTGCCCGTACTCGATGAAGTTTTTATACTTATATACTTTTATACTTTAAATTTATACTTTATATACTTTTATATTTATATACTTTTTATACTTATATGTTTAGAGAGAAGATAAACACCTATGCAGGCCACCAAGAACCACTTTTGTCAATAGTGAAACGTCGAAAGCTTGCCTGGTTTGGGCATGTAACTCGTCATGACTCCCTTTCGAGAACGATCCTTCAGGGAACAGTCGAAGGTAAACGGAGAAGAGGAAGGCAGAGAAAATCCTGGGCTGATAACATCAAAGAATGGGCAGGACACGGTTTTTCCACACTTGTACGCATTGCTGAGGATAGAGAGCAGTGGAGGACCCTGTCTGCTGATGCTTTCACCATGGCACCCCTACGACCCATGACGGGTTACGGGCTGAGATGAGATGATGATGATACTTATATACTTATTTTCGTCGAAATCGAAAATATAAGGATTTTGGGATTAGTCCATTTTCTGATACTTTAGCATCTCCAGAATCTAAATATAACAGAATTAAATGTCAAAATGCGTTCTAACAATATGTATTTTGACTGTGAAAAAGGTATGGTACGGTGAGATTTTCTCAAACTCGAGAAAATATGTCTAACCAGCAACAACCCGCCAAAATTGGCAGGTTTTTAATTATAGTGTGTGGTTTCTGTTACACGTATTACATTGCTGCTTCTTCTATAGTCTCGCTTGCTCGCTGTGAATGACGCGATCGTCTCTTCCTTTTAGCCATCTTATCATTTTGATTCATCCATAATAACAAGTCTGCAATACTTTAAATTAAAATTTTGTCTCGAAGAAACAATCAGAAACTTACATTTTAAGGTTATTTTTAAGAAACAAGATGAGTTAAATCCGTTTCCCGAATGAAATTGGACAGAAGAGTATCTTGATTGTCTGTTGATTTAATGTACACCGTCACACTTTTCTATTTTCGCGAGAGTACATATAAGGGGAACCAATACAATTATTGTCTAACTTTCAACCACAGTTGCACCCCGTTAGCTGTGGTTGATAGTTAATGTACTCTCTCGAAAATAGAAAAAGTGCGCAAATGACGGTGTGCAAAATGTGACTGACCGACCGACCGACCGAAGTACTTACGGCGGGAATTATGGTATTGAATTAGACATAGTTTCTTCCATAGCAACCAAGCTTACACCCCTACGAATTATATATCATTGGATTCGCCTAGATCTGGGGAATCATGTGATGTAGTTCATGTATTTCGGTAACAAAATTATACCCGCCAAAATCGAGAATTTATAGGTCGCGTTTTTTACCGATTATTTCCACAGATATGGAAATCGTCGGGCGTTCGTCGACATCGGCTTTTTTCGTGTTTGTAGAGCGCACTATTCTAAACTGTTCTTTGGCTGTGTGAATTCACGTGACTTGTAACCGCGTTGTTTACACTATGGCGTCAGATTCATAAATTCTGTATGCACATTTAGTTAGTCTCATTTTTTGGATCGTTTTGTGTGAAAATGCCACGAAAAAAGAATAGCCTTCGTCATCTAAAACTGAAAAAGGCCAGAGCGAAGCGATGGAACCAAGACAAGTGCAGGTAAAAGTCGCTAATTTTAGGTAATGGTGTAAAATTAATCACTTGTAGAAAGCTAGGCATATCACATGTGGTGAGGTCACGCAAAAAACCATTTACACATATTTGGTTTTGATTTACTCTGCTAGGACTGTGTGCACGGGGGAAGAAGGTACTATATTTGGATATTGGAAATCTGACTTAATTTTCTCAAATTAATACACAATATGTTCTAATTATAACCCATAAAGGTTTTTTTTTTAATTTATATATTTGTTAGAAGATGTGTCTAAAGTGATAGAATAAGATTGCAGCTGGCGTCTGGCTTGACATTTTGAGATATTACAAGGTGTACTTTGTAGTGTAGTACTAGGAAGGTAGTGATCCAGTTGGAGCAGCGGAGATTAGGCTGTCATTATTGATTGGTATAGGTTGGCCCGAGTGAAAGATGGTGTCAGGAGGGAAGATAGGTTGGTGAGTTTGGTATAGTTTGGCCCGAGTGACAGATGGTGTCAGGAGGGAAGATAGATCGTCTATAATTGGTGGTATAGGTAGTATCAATAGTGTTGGCGGCATCCCAGGGTGTATGCAACTACTCATATCTGGTTATTGGTCTAGATGAACGCAGCTGTAGTGTACTGGTTCTTGACAACGTTGTTCGTGTAACCTACCTGCAGCAGTGTCATCACTCTTACTGCTCTACATACCTGGGAACTTTACCTTCCGGGGTTTTTGCGAAGTTCAGTCGTAACCATACCTCACTGATGTGCCTGTCCAGTGGGTGCCTACCAACGCCTCTGTCGTGACCCGGGAAATTTACTGTGCTGAAGACTGAAGCCTGCTGATCTAAGTGGCCTTGGAGTACTCTGTGCTGGACCATCAGTTAAGTGTTTTTGTTTGTAAATCTTTGTATGATTTGTTATATTTATGTTTTTCTAGTTTTTCCTCTATATTCGGTTTTCTTCCTTTAAAATTTTATTTTCTGTCAATCCACCTGATACTACTTATCGTTCAGTCTGGTTCTCTAGAGTAGTGGGACAGTTGTGTCGGGGTCTTGTTAGGTTAGCAACAAGCTTTGTTCGGTTCTACGTCGGTTTCTTGAGTTTTGCTTATTGGTTTCTTGTTGTTTCTTTCCTTTTGTTTTGTTCTTTTCCTCGCTTTCTTTGTAGAAATTTAGTCTGTATTTTTATAGGGTGTTAGTTAGGTGGTATCTTTCACTATAAGTCCTATTACTTGCGGTATTTACATAATATATCTTTGATGTGTTGTAGTGTTAGTATTGCTTGTATATTATTCAGTTTATTTTGATTGTTGTCAGTTGGTAGTGGCTAGTTAAGGAGATAGCTCTCAACACTTCATTGTTAAGTGTAGTTGTTGTTTAGTCTACTGTGTTAATATTATATTTGTGAGTTCAAGGGTGGACGGGTGGCGAGTTTAATGCTTTCTTTTCTTACTTGTGGGAAAATATTGGATTAGACTGATTCCTTTCTAGGGTGTGGCTGTGTATGTTTAGTGGTGGAGGAAGGCAGAGGTGTTTCCAAGCCCTGTTTGTGTAAGGTGTATTGGTGGGGTTTGTATTTACATTGTCCTGTACATGCAGTAATTCTTCTGTTGTGTTTAAGTGGTGTGATCTCTCGTTTCTTCTTGCTATCTTGTAAATACGTTAACAGGTAGCCCTTGTTTTCATGCGTTGTCAGTGACGTATTGTACATATCAATCTATCTCTGCTCAAACCTGCTATCTCTTATTTACCGTGACTGGTAGTTATCGTTGCGTTCAGTGCGTGTCTTTTCATCTGTGGGGTGTTCATTTTGCCAGTGTAAACATTTGTATTACATGGAATTTAAATAATTGAAACACTGTCATAGTACAACACCAAGGTGAGTGTTAGTAAGATACTGTGGTGAAGAAGCCGTGTTATTTTTCAATTTTGTGGCGTGGCCACAACCTTACAGTTTTCAGGTGGCATAGCACCAAGAGGTATTATCAGCTGATGAAATACAACTTTCGACTATAGTAAGGGTCTTTTAGTTGTATCACAGAGACTAAGTGGTCGGAAGGACTAAAATCTAGTGAGTAAGGAGACAGTAAATAACAGTGGAAGTGGATTATATTTATACATTGAGAGGTGAAGTGGATCATATATACATGCATATGTTTGTACTTTAAGAAATAATATTGCTATTTATATATCATTACTGCATACTTTGTACGCAGAGAGGTATCTGTTGATATAAGTGAGGTATTTATAGTATATGGTATTGAGTAGTTGAACAGTGAGTATTCTGAGTGTACATCCTGGACCTAGAGGGGTGCATTCGGATAGGCAAAGAATGTGGGTACACGGGAAAAGAACTGTTGGATTTTGCCAATGCAGAATTTGCGTCAGATGATAATCAAAAACTTTGGAGAAGAAACAGAAGCAGGAAGAGAAGGAAAAGATTGAGAAACAGAAGCGGGAAGAGAAAGAAAAGATTGAGAAACAGACGCGGGAAAGAGATGCTCGCGCTGAAGAGTTAGAGCTCAAAAGAAGAGAGTTTGAATTTCAAGAAAAGAAGATGAAAGAAGATAAGGAATTACAAGAAAAGAAGATGAAAGAAGCTAACGATTTGAAACAGAGAGAGTTAGAGTTAGAATTAGAAAAGGAGAGAATGAGAATTGCTCTGGAAGAGAAAAAAATTGATAAGGAAATACAACTGAAGAGATTAGAAGTGGGTGCGAGTGGTCAGAACTCGACTACTGGGGGGTCTCACCGTCCCTTTAGGCTGCGTCTGCCGAATTTTAATGAGAAAATCGACAGTTTAAATTTTTTCCTTGAGAGGTTCGAGGCCGAATGCGTGGCCTGGAAGGCTGACAGAGATCAATGGCCATCTCTGTTATCCACGTTGCTAGTAGGGCCTGCGATGGAGACTTTCTATAGCCTCCCGCTGGAAGAAAGGGCTGATTATGACAAGGTGAAGGAACGGTTGCTTCGGAAGTTCCGTCTGAGGGCTGAAGGGTACTGGACGCGCTTTAGGAATACGATGCCAAGTGCAGACAAAGACTTCAAGGACTTTATCTCGAAGATAAAGCTTCTGCTCAATAGGTGGATTAAGTTGGAGGGAATAACTAAGGATTTCAATGGCTTGGTTTATTTAATGTTACGAGACAAAGTGTTGTCGTCGTGTTCAACTGAGTTGGTAGCTTTTTCCAAGAGCGCCAGCCAAAAGACATTAATTCTATGGCCCAACTGGGGCACCATTATGTCCTGGCCCATCTGGGCAAACCATCCAGAAGTCGAGTCTGTCAGACGACTTAGTTGCTGGTGTCGGCAAAGTACAACGCCAACCATGGAAAGATCAGGCAGGCGAGGCAGACAGGTGCCAAGAGCAGAGGCACGATAGGTCCTCCAGTCCCTATCAGCCACGAAGAGGACATTATGCGAACTTCCGATCCCATCCGAATGGCCGGTCGAACTGGCTTAACCGACAAATTAAAAGTGATAGCGACGGAAGAGAGTACCAAACGCGAAAGCAGGTACGCTTCGATGAGTCTCGGGACGAAGATCGGTACAAAACAAAACATCCCAAGCAGAGGAGTGGTTCCTTAGAGAGTCGATCTTCCGACTCCGATGCGCGATCGTCACCAGCTAAAAGCCCTAGCAAGAGTCCACGCAAGGAAACGAAGAGGGAGCGCATGTGTACCAATTGTGGTGGCAATAACCATTACGCTGACAGGTGTCCTACCCCAATTGAACACGCGATTTCCGCGTTTGTGTTCGACACAGTCAACAGCGAAGAATGTGTAGGGTGTCCCCATCTGTTCCATGCGAACGAGAAGATAGTGCTACCCTGCAGGCATGCCGCACGATGTCTGTCGTCGGTCCATGAGACTGGCAAGGTGGCTCTCCACAAGGGTGTAGTGGAGAAGAAACTAGTCTCCGTATTGAGGGACACTGGATGTACCACAGTTGGGGTGCGTCGGTCGTATCTAAGAGTCCTGCCTTACAGGCAAAACTGTTAAGTGTACTACATTTGGGGGCAAAGTTGAGTCTTACCCCAGGCGTGTATTAATGTGGACACCCCGTTCCTGTCGAGTAGAGTGAACGCGTTCGTCCTCGAGGATCCAATTACCGATTTGATCGTCGGCAATGTACGGGGAGTGCATAATGCCATGGGTGTGGCTGGAGCAGAGGCTCAGCAACACCAAAGTCCCGAGTCGGATGACCAGGTGGTCGAGGTATCTCCACCAGAGAAGAAGGTACATTTGAGACGGGGTCCGCGGCAGGCGCCCATTGATACTCACATTCTAATGCCAAGGGACAGGTATAGGAACAGAAAGGCACATCTGAGGGCCTTATAGCGAGAAACCGCGCGGTATGGGTCCGCAATGTTCCCCTGAGTGCTAGTTGGCGCACATTCAGACGAGTGTTTAATGAAGTCGCGCCAGCGAATTTTGTGGAGGTATTGTCGTTGCGCGACAATACCAAAGTTGCACGAGTGACTTTCGCGAATTGGACGGGTGCGCGTGATGCAGTCAGGTGGAAGCACATGTCGTTGCTTCATAACCACCTGCTGATAGTCCAGCAATAGCAAGAGATAGGTATTGGTTTCGCGTGCTATTAGTGTCTTTTGGTTAAAGCGAACCGAACATTGGAGTCTGACCCACGCAACCAGTACTATTCTGGTGGATACAAGTTGTTGTGTACAATTGTATAATGTAGTGAGGAAAACTGAGGAGGTATATTTACATGTGATAGTGAGTAGCAGTAATTGCAACCACGTCAAAAATGTGTTGTAAACTTTAAAACCTCATTGTTATGCTATAATATGTTGTACTTTGTAATTTATGTATCATGATGCTATAAAGGCAATTTGCTATAGAGTTGAATGAAATGGATATTTAAACCATGTTACAAATGATTGTTTATTCTATGAGATTATTTACTGTGGTGGGTGCGTATATAAGAGTTACTATGAATGTACTATGCATTGTGTTTGGATAGACCAGGGGTGGTCAGTCGTTGTCATTTTTCACGACTGCCAGAACCTGGGATAGCTTACTTCATACTCATGTCGTGTTTTGTGGTAGCTTGGAGAATGCAGTATTGACAAGAATAGAACAATGGCTTTCTCTCGTTTCAGAGGAGGAGATGCTGTTTATGGCATATGGTCGTCCCAACTCCAAAAGGGGTCAGGCGGAGCCTCTTCCCATGGAAGAAAACTACGTTTTCTTTCTTAAGACGGGAGGGGGTGGGGGGTGGATGTCACGGCGCTATTTCACCGAAATATTAGACTGGCTACATTGTGTTTTTGGAAAAACTGAGATAACTTTACCGTCGAGGTCATGTGACAAGATGGAAGCCGTAAGAAGTCTAGGCGCGAAAGGACAGTGAGTTTCTAGTCAGCGTCCCGAGTGGACGGAGATATATTTCCCTTTCGCCAGCAAGTGCTGTGCGGTTCTTCGTACGGAATTCTAGCCAGAGATTGCCATATTTGGGTCTGTTGGATACTATGTGTAATTCTGGATTAGTGTAGTGTCAAGTGGATATTATCTTCAGGCCGCATATGACGAGTTGTTCATGATTTGAGTATTGCTGTGTCATAGATTTTTGGATCGCTAGGATTAGCGATAGTCAGTGCAATGTTTGTACAGTGTAGTCATACTGGTATGTATGAGACTATTAGATACATTTATTGAAGCAAGTTTCTCTGGCATCTATAAATATGTATTCCATACGTTTTGTTGGACGTGTGAGGCCTTATTGTGTGTGCTTACATTAATAAAGGGAAGTACCTGTCGAAGGTGTTAATTTTGTTATGTCAGCCATTGTGTTGTGGTCATGCTCCTAGGGAGCGAGCCTATAATTAGTAGCATCGTTGTTGTGATAAATCCACAGCATAAGTTGGTTCTGACAGTAAGCTATTAGTAAACGCATTGGCTGTAAAGAGTGATCACATTTTTCTGGTTTGACAAAATAACACGATTCCACATTATACTTACTTAGTCGTTCCTTTTATACCGTGAGGTGTAGATTTTTGTAAGAGAGAGCGCCATACTATTCTATCGGCTGTCTTCTTCCTAGCTTGGCTCCATTCTAGTCCTCGGTCCTTCAAAGATTGTTTAATGTTGTCCTCCCAGCGCGACTTTTGGTCGTCCTGGAGGTCTAGATCCCTGGCTCTTAATTGCCCATGCTTGCCGTGGTAGCCCATCTTCCCCCATTCTGCAGACATGGCCAAACCATCTCAGTTAGGACTGTACTACTTGGGTCTGCAGGGGTTGAGATTTTAGGCCTTGACGTATCGTCTGGTTGCGGATCATGTCTCTTCTTATTACTTCAACCACCTTCCTCAGATACCATATTTCTGAGGTTTGGATCTGGCTTTTGTGGGTTGTAGTCATTGTTCATGACTCGCATCCATACGTCAAGACTGGGACATAGGTGAAGCGGTATACAGCCATCTTCGTCTTTTTACCAACTTCTCTTTTGCTGAGGAATCCTCGATTTATGGCTTAAATAAAATCTCCCAGCTGCTGCTCTTCGGGTAGCCAACTCTTCTTTGATGCCTCCCTTCCGGTCTATGACAGCTCCAAGGTATTTAAAGTGGTCGTCGTGCTCCATGACCTGTTCTCCCAGCTTAATCTGATGTCTTCTTTCCTCTCGTGATATCACCATGGTTTTTGTTTTCGAGCTGCTTATGATCATCCCTCTCTTCTCCAGCTCTTCCTTCCAGACTTGCAGGTTGGACTGAAGATGTGCCTCTGATTTAGCAATCAGGGCAACATCATCAGCAAATTCCAGCTCTGAAATACAGACCTGTCTCATCTTCCAGTACCCCACTGAATACTTTCTTGTCCTCCCCTAACATGCCTTGAGGACGTCGTCCATGAGGAGTTTGAAAAGATAAGGTGACAGGATATGACCTTGTCTTACACCAGTGGTGGTCCTGAATTATTCTGACTTATGGTTTGCCGTCTTCACATAAATTATGCAAGACTTGTAGAAACTCGGTATAGCATGAATCAGAGGTGTTGGAATTTTCTTCCTTGCCAGACAGTCCCAGAGTTTGTTCGAGGGGACCTTGTCAAATGCCTTTTCCAGATCTAAGAAGCCAAGATGGATCTCACTCTTATACTCAAGAGCCTTTTCACTTAACTGTCTGAGTGTGAAGATTAGGTCTTGGGTACTTCGATTTGCTCGGAAGCCACATTGGACCTCATCCATTTGTGGCTCAGCTAGGCGTCCGAGTCTCTTCTCCAGTATTCTAGAGTAGAATTTACCAGGGACACTGAGAAGGGATATGCCTTTATGGTTTCCACATTGTCGGTTGTCACCCTTTTTGAAAATCGGTGTTATTATGGCAATCTCCCAATCCTTTGATATGGTCTTGTTGCACCAAGCTGCCTGTAGGACCCTTAGGAGTAATAGGTCGCCTGCTGCTCCCATGTACTTAACCATTTCTGGTGTTATGCCATCATGTCTAGCTGCTTTACCTATTTTGATTTTCTCCACTGCTGTCTTCAGTTCTTCCATCTTTATGTCATCTTCATCACTATTGGTTTCCCCTTCTGTGTCAGTGGTTATCATTTCTGATGCTTGACCTTGGTCACCATCCAGGAGCTCTGAAAAATATTCTTTCCAGCTTTCCGTTACTTCTTTTGGGGCAGTAAGCAATTTGCCTTGGTTGTCCTTTATAAATTTAAGAGGGCACTGTTTTTCTTTCCTCATATTCTTTAGTGTCTTATAATCTATTTTTCTCATCCTAATTTTCTTTGGAAGTTATAAGACTTATGTATTCATTGACATAAGAATTGGCACATATATTGCCCATAATCGTTTAAAACTTTGTGTGTGATGGATTTTAATTATCTGATCAAACTTTTGATTTATTGCAAAAAGTAATGTAAAATTTAGCAAAATTTATTACTATTTTTAGACACAATATTCAAAGTCCTACAACTTTTTTTGTATTAAAGTTATCAAAATTCCATCAAACAAAACGTATTAAAATGTAATGATAAACGTTGTGTTTAAGTTTGGTAGTCATAGCTTAATACATAAAAAAGCCTTAGCAAATTGAAATAGAACAAAGAATCCAATATTGCTCAGCTCTAAAACGGCAGAAAACTGCACTAAGAAATGGAAGGAAATTAGGCACGAATCTCAACAGAAAGCTGCAGAGGAAGGTGAAAATGTTGCCGGTATGTTCTGAATGACGTAAGTAATTTTTTTTTTGGTGTAGTATTACACACGTATTTAATTATATTCTAATTAAATCGAAAAATGTGATTTTATATAAATCTATTTTTCTCATCCTAATTTTCTTATAACTTCCACACTTATGTATTAATTGACATAAAAATTGGCACATATATTGCCCATAATCTTTTAAACTTTTTGTGTGATGGATTTGAAGTATCTCATCAAACTTTTGATTTATTGCAAAAAGTAATGTACATTTTAGCAAAATTTGTTACTATATTTAGACACTATTTTCAAAGTCCTACAACATTTTTTTGTATTAAAGGTATCAAAATTCCATCAAACAAAAAGTTTTAAAATGTAATGATAAACGTTGTGTTCAAATTTGGTATTCATAGCTTAATAAATAAAAAAAGCCTTAGCAAATTGAAATAGAACAATAGAATCCAATATGGCCGCCGTTTCTATGGCAACCAGTAGTGCAGTGCCATCAAACTCTTCATTCTGCATATCTAGTATCGCTATAAGTCTGTGCATTTTCATTGAAATCCAGCAATTAATAACGACAATAGCATTTCAGTGTAGCTCCTCCCCTTAAAGTTTCTACGGGATATGACGTAGCCAGCCTCCTTAGTCGCTTGTTAGACGTGCTTGGTAGGAATAGTGTTTTCTTTGCTTCCCATTCGCACCCCGGTATCTCAGAGGCGGTAATAATGCTTTGGAGGTGTTTTATACAGATAGTTATCAAGACTTCGTTGTAACTTCGTATAACAATTTTATCTTTGGATTGCTAATGAAAGATTCAACTAACAGACTTATATATCGGAAACGTTTGTTTTACATTTGCACGCTCTGATAAGCTAGGACTTTTCAAAAAAAGAAAAGAAATATTTCGAGCAGTGATTTGGCCACAAGGAAAACCACTTGGTCGTGTTAGATAAATACTTTTGCGGGTACTAGACATTTACGTCAAATATGCTATCTCTGTGACTATCGTGTTTTACCACGGGATCTGTGGTCCGTATCTTGTTTTTACGAGTTATTTCATATTATAATTAACATTTGTGACCATGTGAACATATGTATCGTATGTCTCTTCATCTTATATTATCTAATCTTATCTACTCTAATCTAATATAATATAATCTAATCTACCTACCTACCTACCTACCTACCTACCTACCTACCTACCTACCTACCTACCTACCTACCTACCTACCTACCTACCTATCTATCTATCTATCTATCTATCTATCTATCTATCTATCTATCTATCTATCTATCTATCTATCTATCTATCTATCTATCTATCTATCTATCTATCTATCTATCTATCTATCTATCTATCTATCTATCAACCTAATCTATCTTTCTATCTGTCCGTATGTCTATGTGTCGATATATCAGTATGTCAGTCTGTCTATCTGTCTGCCTATTGGTCAGTAAGTCAGTCAGTCATTCTGACTGTATGCCAGCCTGTCTGTCAGTCAGTCTGTCTGTCTGTCTGGCTATCTATCTATCTATCTATCTATCTATCTATCTATCTATCTATCTATCTATCTATCTATCTATCTATCTATCTATCTATCTATCTATCTATCTATCAGCCAGTCAGTCAGTCTGTCTGTCTGTCTATTTCTCTGCACATCTGTTTATCTATATGTCTATTTACCTGTCTATCTGTCTGTCTACATAATCTTACCTAAAAATCCTGTTCGTCTTGGTTAATAAGGCTGCATAAACAAAGCACAAAGCCACGCCCAGTCCTAGACGGCGAACTGCGCATGTCAGAAGCGAAGGTCGAGCTAACATGGCGACGGACGTGCAGTATGAAAGCGCGATGCCAAAGAGAAGGATGTAGCACAGCTCTCGACCTGACGCCATGATGATTGGCGTGTTGTTGAAGGCCACAAACACGCCGAACACGAAGATGGTACACAGAACTGAGGCACAGACAAAAAGAAGAGAAAGAAACATTTAATTTTAATGAAAATTCGAACATGCAAGTTTTGTGGTAGTAAAAAAAAACCACAAAAAAAAAACCGAAAAAATAACACACGCACACATACACAATAGTAACAACAACAATGAACAAATAAGACATGCAATTTTAAAAATCAATCAATATAGCAAGCACATATATAATACTTTTTTTGTTGTCTGTCACACACAATATCTTAATAGTGAGGTATCTGTCGATAGGATTAGGCCATTCTATTTTTTATTTGTGTGTGTGTGTGTGTCCTTTCTTTCTGTTGATGATTTCCTTGAGTTGACATTTCTTTAATGTTCTGGATTTTTACTTGGTGATATCATGTCCTTGTCGCTTCCTATGTCACCTCTCGTTACTTTTCCTGGTCGCTCATCTTTGCCTGCTTATGTATTTTTTCTCACCTGTTTGCTAGTCCGTTTTTTTTTTTTTATGTAAAACTTTTGCCTCGTTTTGGCGAGGCGCGTCCCGTTCAACCTAGTCGGTTATATTAGGGCGCATGTCCAAATATAAAAGACCCTGAGGTCTGGTTAGTTAATAAAATGCTGCTAGTCCGTTGTCATTTTCTTATAGTCTGTGTCTGTGTCTGTGTCTGTGTATATTTCTCACCTTTTAATCATTAAAAAAATTTTGTTTCTTCAATAGTTACTGTTGTCACAATATATTACAGGATTCCTCATCTCGTAATAAATAAAAAGAAGATATATATACATATTTGTGTGTGTATGTGTGTGTGTTTTTTTTTTTTTTTTTAACTGAAGTGTGAGCAATAAGCTCATTGATCCAATCTGGAATGGGAAAGATATTTTTAAGACCAGATATGAAAACACGTTTGGCTTCCTTCACAATATTACCTCCAGCCACTGAGAAGGTCACAGGAAGGACGAACCATACACTGGTAGGCACCAAGATCACAATGGGTAATCGTTCGCAACCGGTCAAGGTTGCATTAGGTCTGGAATCACTTGGACAGCGTAAACATGTGGATTTGTCCGGTGCTATATATTCGTTGTCCTGATGAGGTAAGAAAATATCAGAGATTCAGGACAATAGTTCAATGAAAGTACTGTACGTTTTTTTGTTGTAACCTCAGAGTTGATGGTTGAAATTCTGCGAGAGAAAAGGCATCTTGATGAACAGTAATCATCATTATCATGACCAGTCGTCCTTTATGGATCTTCTTACAGGAGCACATCAGTCACGTGGTCTTGTAGTAGTGGTTTCTTCATCAATATATTTTACGGGATGAACCTTGCAGCCCTTCGCACATAACCTTGTACAAGTTGCCTCTTTCGAGATTTCTCAGGATGCGTGTGACGAAATGGACGACCTCCATCGATTTTTGGTTCTCTCCAGCAGTATCGGTACATTTGTGGTACTGATTTTTAGTATGTGCTGTCAATTATCGCACTTTGCGTTCTTTTCTTTCTTTCTTTCCTCGTTATTTTTCTGCTAAGTAGCAGATATTTGATTTTATCAAATCACCCTGTAGGTGATAAATATCACATTTGCTTGATGCTACCCAGATTTGTGGTTATAGGCGCGGCATATTAACAAGTACATCGGCCAGCACTATCGGCTTAAATCACCGATAAGACACCTGACAATTTTCGCAGTTTTATCTCACTGGGAATTTCAAGCTCGCCAAGACAACCCCAGACCTCGCCACAGTAAAGACTAGATTCATAATTGCTTTTGATAAACGGACCTTTTATTGGAGAACCAGAAAAGACGTACAAAGCACAGGAAATCTCTTTCAAATTTTAATAACGATCACCGGGACTAGGAAACTGAAAAAAACAAGGAGTTAGAGAGGGCCATCTATTGTAAAATTAAAGACATCCCAGACGCGTGTAAGAGAACAATTCGTCTCTTTTATTCATCTGAGCAAACAAGTCTGTAGCCAGGATTGGTGTAAGTTGAAATTTACATTTCATATTTTATTACTAACATGTGAACTAACATATATATGTATATACTAACATGGGAAGTTTAATGTGTGAAACTCGCTATTGGATGTCAAAGTCATTCGAGGCTGGCAACCTCAGTATCTAGAATGATGACTCATGAACCACCACTGCACATAACTGAGTCGGAAAAAGACATACTCAGAAGAGCGTTTCGTTTCTATTTCTATTACCAGTTATTGGTGGTACCAGCAGAACGTACTATCTCTGGAACCAATTGAAAGTAGAAGTGGAATGACGTTTTGCGAGACGCCATCATAAGAGGGTCTTATAGACAGACGCAGAACCAACTTAGCCGTTACTCCTTGAACGTTCTGGGAACGTGCGGCGCCGGAACTTTGATCAGAGACGAGCGAGAGCAGAGTGGAAGGAACTGACCCAGCGGGAGAAGAAACTACCATTCGCAGCTAAGTGACCATATCAGCTGCCAAAAGTGACCACCTTTATTCATTTAAATCTCAATCAAGTGATGAAACCTTTTCCATAACTTTTCATTTTATTTTCCAACTGTTAAAACTTAAAGTGATTATTAAATTTTGTTATTTGTAATGTTACAAATTTAACTTCGAGTTAATCCTTGTAAATTTACTACATGTTTGTCTCAGTCAAAATTACTAAACACACACTCTAAACAGAGCTATATATACACTATATCAATAATTCCACTGATTAACTCAGGGGTGGGGGCTTAACGAGCTAGAATAAACCATTGCAAAAATTTCTTCATAAAAGTGTCGGCAGATTGTAGAATTAACGCGCTCAGCGACAGCCAGCATTGTTTTCGCTTATCTGAATATCCAATGAAGACTCCCATGTGATAGAAGCTTTACTACTCTTCTATCGACATTTCTGCCAAGAGTGATCTTGTGTAAAAATAGACTCCATTGAAGCCTATAATAGATGTTCCTTATGGGTTTTGGCCACTGTTGGACCGTCACTGTAAAGCAGGGAGGCAATAACGTCACAATTGGGTGACTTGTCCCGGATTATAGAACCTGTCTAGTAATTCTCCTAGACGACTGACATAAATTTCAGATTGACTGAAGTAATAGTGTCAAGAGAGTGTGTTATAGTAAGACTGAGCATTCACTGTATATATAAATAACAGTAAAAATAACATTGTAAAGAATAATTGAAAGAAACAAAATTTCTTGTAAACTAAAGTTAAAGTTAAAGAAATAAGAAGTTGACTTGGAGCGGCTAATCACGTGGTTGTACATTTGTGATTTTCTTTCCGCTTCTTATGGAGCTGGTGCTCCATAACCAAAACTGCAGTTGGTCCTCCTTTCAGGAAGTATGCACCAAACATTCACAAACATTCACATGGCATTTACAGCGGTGAATTCTGTAGTAATTTGTTAAACATGAGATTGACAGCCTCGTGCACCACCTAATATTAATCGCCATGTACGATTGCCCGAGGTAGCAATATCCATATTCTTTCTTTGTCTCCACAAAGAAAGAAGGAACTATAGGGACAGTTTTAGACGTGGTCACTGCTTAATACTCCCTTATCGAGTTACGGGAAGAGTGTTGGAGACAAGAAAAAGTAAAACTGAGAAACTATCAGCCGCATTTTATATGTGTTCACTGCTTTTCAAATTGTCATGTAAAGCTTAAATTTGGTACAGGATTGACCAACTGATCTAAATGCTATGCAACGTTTTTCCCCCTTCCCGGAGACTAGTTCCCAGGAAAAAAAACCACTGAACTTATTTCTGTAACATTTCTAGAACAATAAATAAAGTTAGATATATGCACTCCTACAACATTGCTCATAGCTTAGTCTGATCTATAAACCATTATTCGTATTCACGTGCTTGACAAACATCTTTACTGTGACCGCGCAATGCTCAGATGTATAGTTACATCTGAGTTATAATATAAAAATTAACATATAATAGGGAATTAGTGAAAAATACAACATGGCTGCATGCTCGGTCTGCAGCATTGCTTCAGATAATATACGAGTAGTTTAATATAATAAAACAGAAAGCTAACTTAAAACAAACGTACATTAAAAAGTTCGGTTCAAAATAGTTGACACTGGGGTCGAGAGCTGTCAATCAAAAGTACGCTTGAACAAAACAATATGCATACTGCAGTGTTGCACATCTGTGCATGGGAAAGTTCACTCGGTACCATCGAGTGAAAGTAGTGGCAGTTTTATACAATAGTTCTCACACTTTTAGAGAGCACTCTAAAATACACCACAAAGACAAAGTAATGTAATTTTGAGTGACAGCTTATTATATTTATAGGAAAAGGGATCTGAATTTTAAGCACTGAACACCCATGCGTATGAATGGGTTGATAGTTTGCATTTTTATTTATGAGAATATTTGTAGAAGTGCATTGGTGTCGCATATTTGGGATGTGGGAAAGAGTCATTATATTTAACAAAACAAGGTGAAGTCAGCATTTTGTTCTGTCAGCAGTGATGACAGAAACATGAAATCGTGACACTTTCCCATGGGGCAACAGAGAAAAACAGGTGCCAAGTGCAAAATGTGGCGGTACAAATACTATTGTTTGCACGGTCAGCGGAGGATTCAGACAGCTAGCTAGAGATTTTAGAGAATTTACCTAGAGAGAGCTTAGAAATCATACAACTAAAAATATAGGAAGTTTGTTGTAGGCCTATGTGCTGGATTAGCCAGTGCAGGTGACCAGTGATAAAGTAGGAATTATGTGTAGATTGGAATAGATAGTTTTTGTAGAGAACAGCTAATAATAATAATAAAAGTAAGAAAAGAATTGTTAGATAATTTTAGCCAGAGTTAGAATAACTCCGGGGATTGTAACGAAGTAAGAAAGAATGGTAGTGGTTCTCAAGCTGTTAACCAATGATCTTAACCCGCTAATGTGAATAGCGACTCACATGCGGCTCTTGAGTCATTTTAAGGATACTATTATTCTGCGTGTTTACGCTATAGAATATGTAATGAATATTTATAACTTTACGCCGTTGGTGGAGCTGTTGTAGGGAAGTGAAAATGTGTGATCCTGGCAGGCATAAAATAGATAAATAGTGGCAACTTTATTCCAGGCCTTTGATGCCACTTTTAAGTAAACATATTGAGAACCACTAACTCAAAACAATTATAGATGCTGTAAAATTTAATAAGAAATGTTCATTGAATATTAAGGAAGATTATATTATTGCTTTACACGAGATTTTGAGAATCAATGTAATTTGTGAGTTGATATAGTTTTTAAGATAATGAAGAGAACACTGGTTCTCATGTTTTTGTTTTTATGGAGAACAGAGTATATTAATTGAGAAGAATGAAAACAGAGATTCTCAACATTAGATGATGACAGAATTAGTAAGGGAATTACAGTAGAAATAGAGATGAGAATTATAATTGTTATATAGGTGTACAGTGCGTGCTTTAATATTATTATATTCATATTTTATTTGGTGGAAAGAAATTTTAGTAATCTTAATAAACAATGTAAAGTTTATAGTAGTTGTCATCAGTGATTAAGCTAATTACTGTTAGTGGTTTTAGAAAATGTTTGTCAGTGAAACAATTAGTTATCGTAGTGACTGTGCTAAGTGTCGTCAGTGATTTATGTGTTTATGTACTGTTATGAGATGAAATGTGTCAACAAACAAAAGGTCAGAGATGACATTACATTATACGCAATATCAAGTGCCAAGAAACACCAATACGTAGCTGCATTCTCATCCGGAAGAACCTACCTGGGTTAAACAAGGTTGCACACAATTTTACAGACTGGTGGAAATCTACATCTAAGGCGTATAGCCTTTCTGACCACAGAGCACTAACAAGAATACTTACAACAAACTTATTTACAAAAAGCAGGTGACATATTGTTATTTGGTTCCGTGAGAGCACACTGTCACATTACTAACCATCTCCAGCACGTTCTGCTGGCATTTTTTAGTTTCTTGTCGTCGGTTACACAGTGATGAGCTTGTCATACTTATCCAACCTTGTTCTACGCAATCACCGATTAATATAATTCTGTAAATTTCTTGGTGGTGGGGGAGGGGGGGGGGGGGGGAGAGGGGGGGGGGGGGGGGGGGGGTTCCTCATGTTTCAGAGCCATACAATACATCTGCCTTGAATTTCATTTGAAGATTCTGAGTTTCGTGTTGAACTTGATTTATTTTAATTTTTATATATTTTCAAATGCAATGAAAGCTCTTATTGCTCTGTTACACGAGAAAGAAAATATGCTCAGAGTGAGTAAGTCCTTACCTTGCAAGGAACACACATCCAGCAGCACTCACTGCTTGCAATCTTGGCATAGCCGAACTGACATGTGTCACTGCAGATGGAGGCTGGAGTTTGTTGTGAGCTGTTCTTCCACTTCAGCAAACTCATGTTCAAATACAGCCTATGAATAAAACCTTACAACTGAGTCTTTCATTCAGCTGAGTAAATTAAACTCATGATTAGTGTAACATTAATATAATTTATATTTGTGTAGGTACTTTAGTGAGCGAGTGATTTAAATTCGTAATTGTCGAAGTTTCTGTACGAATGGACGTAACAATTAAAATAATTGTAAAACTGCAGGGTCCCAAAAGCCGAAGGTCTTTCGTTCAATACTACTATTGTATCGTTGCAAACCCTTGAAAGGCAAACTCAGCAAGACATACAACTGAAATGTCTTACAATGCTGTACTTGATTTTTACACTAAAAATTGGTGTTTAATAAATATTATTTAATAAATAGTTAGGCTATAAATATCTTACAATTATGAAAAAAAAAAAAAGCATTTAACATTAGAACTTGAACGACAGGGCTGATGAAATCAACTTTGGTGTACTTTTGGTTGTCAGGCGTCTTTCAGCCCGATGTCTTTTGCTTCTACTGGCAAAGAAACTACACGAATTGCATTACATTTGACAACCATTTTTGCAGCTTCCGAAAGTAAGAAATAACCTCGCCTTCCATTTTGCACATCAGCATTTTCAATGTTGTGGTGTTTTTAGTACTACTTCTCTTAAACGCTCCTACCAAGCAGCAGCAGTCATCTCTTCATCTGACGAGTGATGTTTCTCGTGATGAGCCAAGATTCTAAGAATGCCTCTGGAAATTTCAACTCATTCATTTTTCCCAGCTGTATCGGAAAACCATCGGTTCCTGGAAATATCATCGCTCCTTACAATGAAAGCTGTTATTGAAGGAAAATCAGTTGCTGAGAATATAGGATGCCTATGTTAAGGCAGTTATAGTAGTGTTTCATTTTTTAAACCCGTCACGGTTTTAAAATGTATTGTATTTTGATCGTTGGTTTTTTCTATACTAGGTTTGCATAGTCAGTACAAGAGTGGACGCTAGGAACGCTCAAAAGAAATATACGGCAATGTAAGAATCTTCAGTCCTTGTGATTAACAATTAATAGATAACGTTAATGTTGATGATGTCATCATTATATACAGATTATGTTGATAATGCGTTTAGAAAGTGATAGTGGCGTAGTATTGTCTTATACACAATCGTAATATTTGGAGCAGAAGTACTATTGTTCCTTTTGTTTCTGTCATGAAGACATAAATTTTATCTCTGTTACAATGGCACAATACCTTTCCGTGTATTACTACCTACAATACGTTTGTTTATTTATTTATTTTTTCAACTAGTGTTAGTAAAAGATTCAATGCGCACTGTCTACTGTAAATATTGATTGTCTAGGGAGTTTTTTCGGTGTTCCATGTAGAAAGGTCTCTAATGAGTGTTTTCTTTTTGTGGCGAGATGGATGTTGGATAGAAACAAAAATAGAAAGTATAATTCCCAGAAAGGGAGAAGAGAACTGATGAACTAGTAGTAGTGACGGCATAGGACAAGTCAGGTAGTTAACCATAGTTCTAGATGGTACCTGTAAAATAAAGCTGTAAAGTAAGTCGCCTTCTCGATAGACCTATCCTATGCTCCAATGGTGTCTCTATAACGATGTGAGTGTAGCTCAAATTTATTCTTCACATATTTTAAGCTATCTATATTTCTCTGATCACACAACAAAATTGTAACTGGAAATTTAAATAATTCATTAACTGCAGGTATAAACAAATCAAAGCACTTTATTGGTTATAAAAAAATTAGCACCTTAGTTTATCAATATACTTGTGATAGGAAAGGAAGAGAACTGGGATAGGAATATGTAAGAATAATTTATGAGTAGTGGGACTTAGTTTTAGGTCAACAATGTGTCACGAAAAACCCGTGAGGGAAGTGAAGAGGGGAGATCACTCTTCTCTGGTCGGTTTAGCTGGATGGTCAACGCAGAGCAGGTCAGGTAGACTAACCGTATGACCATCTGAAACTTAGTGGACAGCTCAAGTATCATTGTGTTATGATACCGCTGCATTTCGCAGAAAGGGAAAGATGCTCCCACGACAATTAAAGTTCATGTCGAGCTGTATCCAAGTGTATTATCAGCAGTTTTATTCAAGTAAACATGGTATGTAAACTCTCGAATAATTAGTCAAGGGCAAGTGATCGAGGACAGGTGTTCGTAGTAGTGGTCCAGTTCGGAAATATGAAGCATACTTAATAAGACAGCAGTGGTATAGAATAAGTATCCAGCACTGGTGGTAATCCAGATTATTACTTCAAAACCATACTGCATTTATTGTGAACAGTCCATTAAGAAGTAGTGTATAGTAGACAGCATCAGAAGTGAAGGGTGTTCAGTATTCAACGTAGATCAAGAGTTAGTCAAGTAGTCCATGAACAGTGAGTTACTTGATGAATGAAGGACATTGTAGAAGTCTCATGTATGCTATTACCATTTATAATCGGGCACAGGGTTGCCAGCTGTGAATATGTTACTTGACAACAAATAAAGAACTTTTGTTGTCTACTCTGAGTCGTCAAGTCATTTCAGGCATTGGAGTTGTCTGATAAGTTATTACCACTCATCATCACATAAACAAGGCAGGCAGTTATTAAGTGAGATATTTAACAACAGACAAAGGTACACTAAGTTAAGAACATACAGTAGTGTCAAGACGATAACTTAATAACAACAAAACCAAGAACATAGAGTGGTGATCATGTATGATTTATAATCGGGCACATTCCTTTATGGTGCCAGTGACCACTTGTGGGAAGATTACGTGTGTTACAAGACAGTGTACTTATCAAAACGTAGGCGATTGAAAAAAAAACAACGTCTAGATCAACGAAGCATGAATTCAAGTCAACCGTGAAGAAAACAAGACAGTTACGTGCCGAGACTTATGAAGAGCAGCCGAGCGTGACGAGGTCAATGAAGGAACCCAAGTCAACGGTGACGAAGAAAAACTTTCTTTACAACTTAATTCCACAGTCGGGTATGGGTCAAGCATCATCACACCAGAGTGATCCTTCTATGAACAGTGTAGCGAGTATCAACAACAGCCGTTCATAACACAGACGACAACAAGGAAGAAAGAACGAAATAAACACAGTGTGCACACTCAAGTCAGCAGTCCAGAAAAGAAACATTCATCAGGAACCTACGTCCAGATGCAGTGTAGTTCGTTAGTTATAATTAGGTAGAATTATTGTTTGTATACAACTTTGAACCTATTCGTGTATTATATTTTCCTTTATATTTTCGGTATAGAGATTTGCTGTGAATAGCAATTGTTTTGTTACAATATCAAGATAATTAACCAGAGAAATTTTTTTCAGAACCCCAAGAAGTCCCACTAACATAATTTTTTTTGATTTTCAGGGCTAACAAATGAAACAACAGACAGAAACGGTAGTAGGCGTATTACGAAAGGTATCTGAGACATTGGGTAGGTTAGACAAAAACAGCAAACTTGTCAATTTCAAGGGGAATGTTGATAGGTTTTCAGGTAAATCTACTGAATGTAAGACCTGGCTCTTACAAATAGAGAGATATTCGTTATCAGTTCAGGCCTCAGACAATGAAAAGAGATTGTTAGCTTTTCTTACCAGCACACATTTAGTAGCCGATTTCATTAGAAGAAGGTTAGATATAGTGCCAGAGGAAACATGGCAAGACTTCAAACAGGAATTGGTGAAGAGATATGGAGAATTAAAAGATGTACACCTAGGATGGCAGAAACTTAGAAAGATAATACAAAGCAAAGAGGAAACGATACAGATGTATACTGATAGAATGTTTAACATCATTGAAGATGTATTTCCAGCTGAAACGATAGATAGACAAGGAATAGAATACCAATTGATCGGTGTTTTCGTAGACGGATTATATAGCGATGCCATCAAACTCCACTTAATAAGGAAAGATCATAAGACGTTAAAAGACACTATGGCTTCTGCCATTGCAGAAGAAAAAATAAGGAGAAGGTTTGAGTTGAGAATAGAACAGGCAAGGTTTGATGAAGAAGAACCTATGGAGATAGATAATGTTCGTCGAGGAAATGGTGATGGAAGGAGACAACAAACAGGTAGCAGACTGTTGCAGGACATGGAATGTTACAATTGCCACCAGCGAGGACACAGAGCTAGCGTGTGTACATGGAGACCACGCAGGTATCAAAGCAGTAGGGCTACACATATGGGTAGTTATCATGGTCCGCGACAGGCTATGTGTAGGGATAGGAACAACACATGGTGTCAACCTCAATACACCCGTACACAAGGGGCACACTCATGCACGCACCGCACGAGGGCTTTCGAGACGCCTCGGTACAGTAGATACAATAGTCAGGGAAAAGGCAGACCTACTCACATGAGGGAGACTGACATGGGTAGGATAAATAATAGGTCTCAGGAGAATAAACAGGTACCTATGGGAAAGAAACCAAGGATAAGGAAACAGAATGGAGATATATCAACAGTGAACGAAACGTACCATACAGATCCGAGTTCGTGTTTGATAACAATAGGTGACAGAAAGGTCAGAAGTCTCTTGGACTCAGGCGCTAGTGTTAGCTTATTAAGATTTAGGTTGTATAAACAGCTACGTCAGCCACCCAAATTGGAAAAAACACGCATGCAACTCACGTCAGTGTCAGGTTAAAGGTGATGGGAATGTCAACGCTACGGTTTAACATTGGAACGAATTCATTGATGCAAACTTTTGTTGTAGTGAAAGGTATGTCACGGAATTGCATATTAGGCAGAGATTTTATGAAGAAATACAGCGTAAGATTGTACTTTGACATACAGAAGCTAAGGATTCAAGACGAATACATTGACATGCAGGATGATATGCATATCGCATCTGTGATAAGATTACAGAAACCGATTACGTTACGTACGAATACGGTTGTAGTGGATTTGATGGTACTGTATGGTTGTGATATTACCTAGTGTGATGCATGAGGTCAGCTGTGAAGGCTCCTGAGATAAATGTAGCTGTGAATTTACAGAAGGCCCTTCTTGCTACCACTTACGACCTCACACATATCTTTTTTACTAATGAATGTGGCTACGTTAAAATCTAGGGTACTGATATGTAATGTGTTGTGGTAGATTACATACACACACACACACAGATATTTAATAAATCTAACAATATTAATAAAATTTATAATACACTGAACTAACTCAAGCTGTTTAAATTTTTGATATTAAATTTTCTTTAAGTTTATTTGTTCTGAACCAAGGTTTTATTTTGGTCAGAACATATGAAAGGTTTTGAAATTATGAATGAGATGCATGAATATATGTCATAATAAATTAGAAAATGTGTACATATGTATTTTAAATGACTGGTTAATAGTAATTATCTTAAGATAGTCCCAGGAGAACTTATTTCTAGATAGGCTGTTGGGGTGATATCATCACTCCCTGTCTATGACTACCAAACATTGTCCATTCACTGATGGGAGTAATACAAGTTTTATTTCCCAAAAAATGGTAGGTTCTAGTTGATGGTAATATAGTTGGTGTGTTATTTAGTAAATAAGTTGGTGAAGGTCCAGCAGGCCAGACGCTCACGTATCTTGACTGAGTAGTTCTGGTGCTGGAATCAGGTGGCCCCACCTCTCCGTGCTTGGGGGCAATATAAGGCTGCTCCGACAAAATACTAAACTGCACTGGCCCACACTTGTATATATCAACACAGCATTTGACACCACTTTGGTGCCAAACAGAAACTCACACTTCTGCAACAAAAGTATTGGGTCATGTGTCAGAACTCTACCTCCTGAGCCACTTCTGCACACAACACTACACAACAACACCACATAGACGGGGTCAGATCTCTCTGACCATATAGCACTTCTTACCAAGTTGGTTTCACATAGTACTAGTTCCCCAAGACTACATATTCTGAAATATGTTAATTAGCTTCCTGCTATTGAATAAGATAAGTGATATGTTCCACTGATCTCAACACCTGATCCGCCCTTCATAATCCTTGCTGGCTTTTATGTATTTTGTTTGTCTCTAGACCCTGAACTTGGGCTGGGGATCTAGAGCGAATCCTTACTTGTTGTAAGGGGTAGATTTTGATATGGCAGTATCAAATCACTCGAAACATTAAACAATATTAAAATATACAAAGAAATACTTTCATTCTTACCAGAATTAGGAATAGAGAACACAGTTATATTCTAGCAAAACTCAGCTGAGCTGCTGGCTCTAGTATGGCGTCCCTCTAAATATTGCAATTAGCTTCTGGGAAATACACCACTGAAGAATTACTGTGTCTACTACTGGACAATTTATTTTTAATGGCAAAAATGCGCGTCTGTGCGCCGATAATATGATTATCTGTGGCCAATCACCGACTTCCCCCCTTTCAAATTTCAAACCTCCAACCAAAAGTCAATTCAGTCATACCTCAGTCAAGTATGTATTATTGTCTGTTGGTCCGTCTGTCTCTACTTGCATTTTCATAAAAAACACGCTTGGTTCTACATGCCTTTCTACACGAATCGGTCTCTAGAGTTATTTTTAGCCACAATTTTCCACTATTTCCCCCTCTCTTTCATTCCAACTAGATTTTAGCACTTGAGTCTCAAGGCCGCAATTTTTGAAAATTTAGTGACATTTTTTTTTACAGTGCAGTCGCTCGCTGATATGAACAACACAGTCTTTTGTCAATATCTTCATTATTATCTATCCGTCTGTATAAATGAAAGCATATTATTTCTCTGCTCAAGATGGGCTATCAGACTAGCTAGGTTTGATATTCCTAACATTATTATTTAGAAAAAGTTACTTTTTCAAGGTTAGTTGTTTTTTTAAAATATGTTCGAGCATCTTCTGTAATGCGTTTGCCGCTGAATTCAAATAAAAGGACTAAGTATCGTAAAAGCGTCCAAGAAATGACTGTTGCGTATAATAGCTAAGGTCCCTTTTGTCCATTTCTTTACATTGTGTCAACTTGTGGACGTGAATTTTTTTCCTTTCCCCACCAATTGCGTCTTTTTAGCCTTGCTAGTTTCAAGCACGTGTTCAGTCATATTTTTTCTTTTTGATCTCCGTTCCCTTCCGTCTCCAAGGGTAAACGTTTTGTCTGTACGTCTAACAAGTTAGTTTCCATGGCGGGTAGTGAACCGCGGCATGGGCGATCATGTCTTCTAGTAGCTTACGCCTTATTTTTATCCCTACATTTTATCTTTGGAGATATTTTAACGTTGTATCACGGTTAAATTTATCACAACGGTGAACATAGTCACAGGAAAAGTTAAGAGGTCACCATATTATAAAATTGGACAAACGGTCAGAACAGTGGAATTCCAGGATGCAGACATAGCCGACGAACCGTGCATAAACATGACGGAGGGGATAGTAGTGATAGGAAACAAGTCTCAATTTCCAGTTATGCTACTCAACACAGCAGCAAAGCATGTCACGATACCAAGAGGATTCATTGTGGGGAGAGTACACCACATGTCACACACTGAAGGCAGCAGACAAGGACAGCATTAATACAATGAAAGGAAAGATAGACATAGTGGTATCCGAGATAGGAAAACATACACTAGGAGGGGTAGCCAACAGTTAGGACGGGATTATATGAATACCAGTAATTGTCTAGCGTGTAGAGAACAAGAACGTACGTGGAGTGAAAGAAGATGAAGCCATAGAAACAACAATCGCATACAATACAGGGAAAGAGACACCAGATGGAAAAACAATTGTCACAGACAGTACTACACATCCGATCGAGTACATAGGATAGAAATGGTTCAAGGAAGGAGTCGACAACCGTGCTTCAGAGATAGACATATGAATAGGAACCTATATGAGACTGGAAACGGTCAACAAAGAGATAGAATGCAGGGACGGAATACACAACAGGATAACATGAAAGATAGGATGAAAGAGATTAAGACATACATACGAATAGAAAAAGAAAACAAAAGAATATTTCAGGACTTTATTACGAAACATCATGACGTATTTGCGCGAAATGACATGGAAATATTAATCCGGGAAAAACACAGAGCACACACCTTAGAACAAAGGAACACCAAGAAAGATTTTGAAAGGAAGCAAAGGAATGCGAATAAAAATGCATTTGCACAGGAATTCAAGCCGGGAGACATAGTGTTCTATAGGAAACACGTTAGGAGTGGAAAATTAGACGCCTTTCAGAAACAACATATCAAATATGGAAACAAGAACAGAATAAAACCATCAAGGCGCATGTACAACATCTAAGGTTACAAACACAGAAACCTATAGACATACCACCGCAGGAACAGAACAAGAGGAAGACCCATTATGTAGTAGTACCAGAGGACACAGATGAGGCTACACCAGAAGAAAGTTCTCTAGAAGAGTCATACACATTAAGAGCAGGTGGAAATCGTATAGTCACTAGCGCGGAGATACATACACAACCTAAAACCCAAACCAAAGATCTGGAATTTTTAACGATTCACAAAACAAACAGGAGACAGGAAGAGAGAAAGATGGGAAGGACAAAGTGGAAATAGAGGAAGAAGAGGAAGATGTACAGTGTGATCAGGAGAGAACGTCGGAGAGAGGAAAAGGTGACAGAACTATACCAGAAGAATTAAGGAGGTTAAGAAATGTGAGAGATAACTCAGAGAGCGAAGAGGACATTACGCTCATGGAATATGTACAGATATTGCAAGAGAGAGAAAATAGATTAGCAGAGCAAGAGAAACAAGTACGACAGTTGCAGGAAGCGGAGAGACAACAAGAAAATCAGCAGGAAGAAGAGGAGATGGAGGGAGATGGACAAACAGATGATCAGAAAGACAGGACAAGATACATTAGACGTGGGAAGAAAAGATATTATACGTCATCCGACGATTCGTCGGAATATAACATGCCACTCGCGAAGTTAAGAAATACAGCACAAATGCAAGTACGTCCGAAGTTGAGAGGCAGACACAGGAAGAAAACAAGAAGAGGATAGACCGATACGAGGAAAGGGTCGGAAAACGATTAACAAGGTAGAAAATAGGATCGGATATAGAAAGACTCCAGAAGAGGAATCGATGTCAAGTGACTCAGACAGTATGTTGTCTGGGGAGAATGACGCAGATTACAGACATAGCAAACGGAGATTCCATAGAAGAGAGATAGAAGAAGGGAGTACACGAAATGTGAAGAGATGTGGGTCGTCTACAGACAATTCATCAGATTATAGAAGGCGCCTCGAAAGGTTGAGACAAGTAGAACAGGTGGATGTGAAATCTAAGAGTAGAGATACTATGGAGGCAAGTAGGGAGAAGAGAGTTGGAAACAGAGGTGAAAATGATGAGGAGAACATGGAAAGAACTTGAGATGATGGCACGTGACAGGAGGACTTGGCATGTGTTTGTTGAAGGCCTATGCTCCTTTGGGAGTGGAGGGTTATGAAATGAAATGAAGTAGGGAGACGGGTCGAAGAGAATACCGACCCAAGACTAGAGACAACAAGGAAAGTAAGAAATGGAGAAATAGTAGGGAAAGAAGGAGGGATATAGATCGAGAGGATTTCCGATCTAATAGCCGAGATAGGCTGAGACATAGACAGAATGATAGAAGAAGGAATACGGATCGAAGGGATTACGGATCCAACAGTCGAGAGGCTAAGAAGGAGGAGACAAATAAAAGCAGTAGTAGAAGTAGAGAAACTACTAAGGATCGAAGGAGATACCGATCTAGTAGTAGAGAGGAGTCAAAGACGAGAAATAAGGATGGAGAAGGTACAAGTAGAAGTCGAGGTAGCGACGAGTTAAAGAGTAGAGAACCTGAGGGAAACTCAGGGAAAACGAGATGTGAAACAGTAGAAGAGAAACCGAAATACACAGTTGAAGAAGTAAGGAGCAGAGAGGTTCAGAAAAATTCTGGAGATATACGAGATACAGAGGTAGAGAGGAAGCAAAGTGTTGATGAGGTCAGAAGAGTAGAGGAGACTTCAGATGTGGATAAGCAGCAAGAAGCCCTGGAGAGGCTGTATAAACTTATGATGAAGTGAGATAGAGAGTGAGGAGGAGGAGGCAGCTTTGTGAGGAGAGGCATAGCACACATAATACAAACAAGATGGCGGCGGTTGCTAGTCTTTAAGAGACAAGTATGATTGGTAGAAGAGGTAAACTGAGTACACCTGACCAATAGGGTACTGCAGTATAGGAAGAGATGAGTAAGAGAGACGAAAGAGTTAGATTTGAGGCCATGGTAGTAGGGAAGACTGTTACGTGCAGTCTTTGATATCTTACAATATAATACATTTGTATGCTTGTTATGTTCGCAAATATTTTGTAAACAAAACAGATACTTTTTACTGCTTAAGGAAAAGTCATTATTGAGTTACTTCCCTTGAAAGGAGTGTCGTCATTTTTGATCGAACTCCGCGGATGAATCCAGTTTTACTGCGATTTATTCTTTGTTTGGGTAGAAATAGGTTGTTCTTGCTTCGGTGTATCTATGGCCTGAATTTATGTGTGTTGTTTGTCTGGGTAGGACGAGTCTGTCTTATATCTGTATATCTTTACATATCTAAGTCGAACTATATGGTCTTTGGTCGATAGAAAGGTCAAAGGGCTGTTCGGCGGATGTGTCGCTAGAGAGGTGTGATTTGGCTTCGCCCTGATGGGGGCTGTGATTTTTTGTGTAGCGGCTTGTTGCCGGAAAAAGTGATCTCAGTATTTGTGGGGAAAGTGATAGTCGTCTAGACCTATCGTGTATGCTTTACCCCAGTGTTTATTCTTATTGCCAAGGAATGGCAGAATCATATTTCTGATACCAAGGTAACAAAAGATACTTCTTATGAACTCTGGCTAAGCCACCGTTTCTCGATAGACACGATTTGTACGTCTGAGGAAATATTTATCTAGATGAAAACGACATTCATTCCTAGCAGCACTATATCTTGTATGATGAAGTCAATTGTATCATAATAGAATCTACAGAGCAATGAGAACATTTAATGAATGACTAACTTTAATGCAGATTCATTATCTGTATCCAAACGTGAGTGACAGCTCACGAGAGAAGCCATCTTGTATCCAAATATTTTGTGACTTTCAAGAAGAGAAAGGGATGCCCCGTATTATCGCTTGATGAGTCCAGAGATCGCTGCTACACATGAGAACCCATTACTAGCGGTTCAATATGATTATATGGAAAATATGTGCTGAACATTATTGTAAGGAATCTTCACTAGACGAGGTTAGGTCTAGAAGCCATCTTGACTGTTGTTTATAATCTGACGTGCTTTGTCAGTAAACTCAGATGATATATATATATATGGGCAATACTGAGTGCTTGTCTACTGACAATCCATTATGCTATTATTCTACATGAGTGCCCATGTATCATTGCAAGACCATTTATCCACTGTACCATGATGTATTATGCCAACCTGTGATTTGTCACTATTCGTGCTGTCGAGTGTGTACGTCCAATTAAACTGTAGCAAAGGTACACAGTCGTTGGTGTCGATGACTTCCAGCCATACATGAGTGTGAGAATAAGACCATTTGTCAACACCACGAACTCTTCTTATCATTCGCGTATTATACTCACAATCCATGTCTACACACCACTGCGTAGGTCGAGTTGACATTCCATACTCAAACCACGAGCAACACAACAACACAGCATGTAGCACTGGTTTGTGTACACTACAGTGGAGCAAACAACACCGATCTTTTACAGTGACCCGAAATATCTTTACAGCGGTGGCCACTATACCCATTACAAGAGGTTGTAATCAGAAGACCATATGGAGTTTATCAGTGACATTATAGGAAAAGCCGTGGTGAAGATAGCAGCAATAATGAAGATAGAGATAAGAAGAAGCCGTAGAATTAGATGGCAGTATTATGGTAGAAATAGAGAAATATGAAATATAGAGAAATAAATGGAAATAAACAGAATTATAATTGGGAAATCGGAGAGCACAGTTCCAATGAGGGAACGAGAGGTAGAGAAAATAAGGATGAGAAGGAGAGAAGTAGAAAATTGCAGCGGTAGTCTAGTTGGGGGAAAACTAGATGCAATCGGTTTACACTGGACATACTAAGAAGCTGGGTAGGTCTGAACCATAAACTACTGCAACATAGAGAGAATAATTATGACTCGAGTGTAGAGAGGTCAGAGCAGAGGCCATCGGGGATGGATGATAATAGTAGAGAAAGAAAAGACATGGGTAATGTCAGAAGAGATGAGGAGCATAGGAAAATGGTGAAGACAAGCCATGAAGAAAATGGAATATGGGAGAATTGAGAAGCTTAGAGGATAAGAATAATTAAGAAGCCATGGTGAAGGTAGCAAAAATGTTGAAGATTGGAGAAGTCATAGGGGGATGACAGACAAGAGTATTTAAGGATACTGTTCCAGATGAATCAAATATAGTGGATAAGGGAGGAAGAGATGGCAGAGACAATGAAGTTTTGCGAAACCATAGAGATATAACAGAGAGATACATGGAGGGTACTCATAAGTATGTTGGGAGAAGCCATGTGTAAATGTCAGAGATATAGAGAAAGGTTCTACAAGAAACCAAAAGGTAACGAACATATAACGGAGGAATTATAAGAGAGATGACAAGAGGTGAGTGTGAGTTCTAGACTTAACTAATATAGTAAAAGAAGGTTTACGAAAAATCTCAGAATGTTATGAGGAACAAAAGAGTAGGGAAGAAAGAGTTTGAAATACACGAATACGGAAAGCAGGACAGATGAGTGCACAGGCACGTGAAGATAAAGAAATAGAAAGAAGATTAAAGAGTTAGGAATAGAGAGACGATACGGAAACGCAAGTAGTTCGTATTAGGGGACCACATAAGGTATTTTTAGGTCCAACAGATAGGTGGAAGCTTAGCCACGGGGGATAGCAAGAATAAAGAATCAGTGACACCATGATGTTTAAATGGATCACAAACGATTGTATATATTATAAAGTGTAACAGGCAGTTACAGTATATTGTGTGAAAACGTGTTAACTACAGAAGAAGTAAATAAGAAAGTGAGTACGGGTAGGATGATGCTAGGTAGGTCATGATGGAATGACTTACAATGGCAGACAAATAGATTTGGATATGACAGCTAATGTAAAAAAAGGTTGAGCTCAGAAACAAAGTAGGGAATGGTGAGGTTCAGAGTGAAAATGGAGGGTGAAAGATATAATAAATTGTGGATGAAAGAAGTGTACAAGGTATAAATAGGTCACAGTTAGTAGTGATTACAGATTATGTTTTGTGGTCAGCATCATATGATTCACCCGTGTGTTACCGGGGCCCGAAAGGGGAGCAAAGAATAGTAACACTGTCCCCTGCCAAGCATGTAGTAGAAGGCGACTAAGGAGGGTTGGGCATGGGGCCGGTTACCCCATCCTGTAAAAAAAAAAATTTAAACCACAAAAAACTTCAACAAATATGGACAAGTCAAATAAAGAAAATAAAACACAGCCATCCAAGACAGGGGAAGGTCCTCTCGCGGGGAGGCGTATGATGCAACACAGAGAAAGCCGAAAGGAGTCTGTGTTGCTGACTAACCTTCTTTCTTCTAGGAGAACTTCCAGATTTGGCACCTGGAATGTTCGGACATTGAACGAACAAGGGAAAGTGGCACAAGTAGCAGCAGAAATGAGGGAATACAAAATCGAGGTTCTGGGAATGTGTGAAACAAAGTGGAAGGGGGTAGACAGGAAGAAACTCATCACAGGTGAATTGGTGCTGTCCTCAGGACACGAAGACGAAAGTTCACACCACAGTGAAGGGGTAGCTCTTATGTTATCTAAAGAAGCACAGAAAGCACTCATTGAATGGGAAGCTGTGGGACCCAGAATAATAACAGCTATTTTCAAAACAGCTAAAAAGAAAATTCATGTCAATGTCATCCAATGTTATGCACCAACTAATGACAAAGAAGAGTCTGTGAAAGAAGCATTTTATACTAAACTACAGGAAATTATGGATAAAGTAAAAAGAAGAGACATCACAATTTTGATGGGTGACATGAATGCAAAGATAGGCACAGTCAATACCGGATTTGAAGAAGTCATGGGAAAACATGGGCTAGGAGTAATGAATGAAAATGGAGAACTATTCGCAAACTTCTGTGCTTCAAATCAACTGGCTATAGGAGGAAGCATGTTTCCACATAAGAGAATACACAAGGCAACATGGATATCACCAGACCATAGAACAGAAAATCAGATCGATCATATATGCATAAAGAAGAAGTTTAGATCATCATTGCAGGATGTAAAGGTATATAGAGGAGCAGATGTGGCATCAGATCACCATCTTCTGATAGCCAAAGTAAAAATGAAACTCAAGAGATATGCAACAATGCAAAATTATAGACAACAGTTTAATGTAGGACAGCTAAGAAATCAAGAAACAAGAGACAAATTTGCGGTCACAGTATCCAACAAATTCCAAGTGCTCCAACAGTTGGAAGATGTAGAGAATACAGAAGACTATTGGCAGCAGGTCAAAACTGTATGGAAGGAGACATGTGAAGAAATACTGGGGAAAAGGGAAAGACAACAAAAAGCATGGATAACAACAGAAACCATCAATAAGATAAAAGATAGAAAAAACAAGAAAGCAGAGTTAAACACAAGCAAAACCAGAAGTTCCAAAGCCAAGGCTCAAGAAGTGTACACAGAAGCAAACAAAGAAGTAAAAAGAAGTATCAAAAGAGACAAGAGGAAGTATATTGAGGAGTTGGCAAGAGAGGCAGAAGATGCTGCAGCCAAAGGAAATATGAGAGAACTGTATAGCAGCACAAAGAAGCTAACAGGGAAATACAAGCAAACAAGTTGCCTCATAAAAGATAAGAATGGGAAACTGCTCAGCAATATACAAGAGCAAATGAAGAGGTGGACACAATATTTTGGGGACCTTCTCAATAGACCAGCTCCACAAAACCCGCCGGACATCCAGCCAGCAAAAGAAGAGCTACAAATTAACGGTGAAAGACCAACGAAGGAAGAAATAAAGAAAGCCATAAAGCTTCTAAGAGATGGAAAAGCGTCTGGACCTGATGGCATTCCAGCAGAGGCCATCAAAGCAGATATCGACACGGCTACAGAGATGTTATATAAATTACTTGGTAAAGTCTGGGAAAAAGAAGAGATACCAGCAGAATGGAAGGAAGGATATCTGGTTAAGTTGCCTAAGAAGGGAAATCTACAAGAGTGCACAAATTATAGAGGAATAATGTTACTATCAGTGCCAGGAAAGGTATTGAACAGGATTATCCTTGAGAGATTAAAGGAGTCTGTAACCGGGGCAGGTGTTCCTTAGGACTGGAACGGCACCATATTACATCATGTGGCAGTGCCGGTATATGCAGTATTTTCAGTTTACTTTACAGAGAGCAGATGTTTAACTGGCCTAATCACCAGAGATTTAGATTTCTCTCTTAAATTTGTATTACCAGGTTCGATTTTCTTCTCTTAGGTGTTGATGTAGCGAATTTAATTGAAATGGATAGATTTCTTATCTAGATCTCAAAACTGTAGTAATTCACCTTTTCAACAGCGTTCGATTTCATGCAAAACTTTTAATATCTTTCAGCATGAAACTTAAAATTTCAACAAAGTCTGGAATTCAGAACATTTTTACAATAATAAGCATATTAAAGTTCTATCATCTCATCAGATGCTTTCATCGATGCAAAAATCCCTTTTTGCATCTTTGTCTCGTAGGCCTACTCAATTGTCAAATATGGCGAACCTTCTCATTCCACCGTGTTCCTTCCTTTAAGTTACAGTCTTATTTTAGGTTCGACGACATTTACCCATCTCCTCAGATTTGTCCTTGATTTCTTTATCGTCATAAGCATTCCTTGAGTTAAATGCTTTCCAACACAAGAATATTTTCTACTCTACATGGTTTGAGGTGTAAGACATTTTTTTTTGCAAATTGACTCAAATCCTCGAACCTAGTTCTGCTGCGACTAGGGTTGGGAGCTCTATTCAAAATACATATTTAACGATTGTCACTACTTACGCCAGTAAGAAAATTATAACCACTCAATGTCCTGAAATACACATTTTATAAGAAATGTTGAAGTTTGATTTTCTCAAACTAAGAAATATGTAGAGCTGGACCAGATACGACCTCTTGAGTTGCGCTCTTTCATTCTACTGCTAAATGGCGTCGTTGTTCCACTTTCCCCGGGGTAAATCTGAGCTATCCGATTGGTCAGGGGAAATCACCCAATTATTAGAAATGGCGTGTAGAAGCGACTCTACCCTAAATATGTGACACTATTTATTATTTTCTGTTTCTCATAAAATATAAAATTATGGGGTGGTCTGTGCTTCCTCTGTCTTGTAAGAATATAGTCTGTTTCCAAAGGAACAACTATGTACACGGCCACATATAGATCCCGGGGCTCCGCAAATGTATCCCGTAGGGAGACATATGAGTACTATCAATAACAAAAATCCATCCCCAAAAATTTCTAAGTTCAAAAAAAAATTTTCAGAAAAATTTAATGTTAAAAAATTTTTCTAAGTCCAAAAATATTTCCAAAAAATTTAATCTAATTCCTATACTGGGGTCCTATGTCTATATGAGGTCGTCTGCTATGTAAAAAAAATTTAGTAGTGGACATCAACTTCAAAAAGTGTAACTTATTCATCACATCATAATATTTTTCACCAGATTTACAAATTGGCAACACTGCCCAACAAAATCTGCAAAACACTCATAAGGTCATCACTAAAAAAAATGTGACGAGTGGCAACACTGGGGAATGAACAATAAACTATCTTATTTGCAGAACTTGGCTGGATTATCATAATCTATTACATTTCATTCAAAAATATAGTTGATTACATTCTCTTGGATGTGGTAGGGGTGTTATCTCTTTTCTGTACTGTTATTTGCTCCATATTAAAAGCCTGCAAGTACTAAAAAAAAATTTTTTTTTTTTCTGGCGTACTTATTTATTCTATTTCCCAAGTACTCTGCAATATTCCAAGAAATGTCCAAAATCTCTAATTCCTATGGTAATGGCAATCCACTTTCATAGAATAGCCAATGTTTTCATGGGTACTCATCATCTTCTTCTTCTTTTTTTTTTAGTGAATGAGCCACTTGCTCATTATTACATGTAGAAAACATCTCTAAACATAATATGCATATGTATCAGACGATAATACGACCAGCATCATTTTTATAAGTAATCATTTTTCACAATAAAAGCATTGAAACCTCATGGCTTATCCTTATTTATCTATCTGAATGTTTCCTTGTTATAGACATTTTCTAAATGGTAAGTGTATAAATTCGTTCTAAGTCCGTCACTGTAGAAAATGTTCTATATTACATTTTTTTTTTTTTTTTTTTAAATATGTGATGTTTGTCTCCAATATCCGTACGTCTGGTGGTGATCCTGTCCATTAGTCAGTTATTTCTAATCATTCCTTCTTTTCTGTCAATACAGTATTTTTTTTTTTTTTGAACTCTTCCCTAGAAATATTATTTTATATATATATTTATTCTTCAAAGATCTTCTTTGACTTCCCATACATCAATTTTCAAACATCACATTATTCAGCAACCAACAGACGAATGTGTTACTATCATATTATGAAATATAAGGGAAAAGAAAAATATAGTTTCCAAATCATCATGAATTTTCTACATTGGGTTCCGTATTACTTTATTTTCTCTTTTAAGACAACTGCTTATACTCTTGACAATATGTATCCATGTTGTCACTCTCGAGGCATCCTTGTATACAATTTATATTTGTCTCCTTTTTTTTTTTTTCATAACACCAATGTATCATTTATGGTGTTCCAATATCATTGTATCTATTCTAGTCCTCCTGTTATCTTGAGAATTCATCCTTAGTAACTCCCTATGTACCTTATCTAGCAATACCTTTATGCAAAACACATCAAACAATTATTTATGGAACTATCAACTGAGATGTAAGAACTTTTGACAATATGAGATGAAAAAAAAAATTTTGGGGTCATCACTCAAAAAAAAAAAATGTGACATAGAAAGGAAGAAAATAATCAATTGATCGTGAGGAATCTACAATATTCTCGTAAGACAAAGTTCCTGGCACTCTGACTACTATTTATCCATATTATTTCTGGTTATCCTTGCATACAGTGTACCATTTCCATTTTCTTTATAAGTCCAATTCCTCGCTCATGGTGCTCCAATATTTAAAATGTGGATCCTTCCTATTCCTCTTATTCTGTACTGGAAATATATCCTTATTAATTGTCCATGTACTATATTTGCGAATATTTATCATCAATATATCAACTAATCATTTATAGAACTATTAACATAAATGTCTAGACTTTACCAAAACATGAACAAAAACATGTCTTTTTACATATGTGCAAAATTTCGACACCAACTCTGCCTTCGCTGGTCGAGGGTTAGTCAGAGTTATGTGGTGCCTGTAACATCCGCTGACTACAGCCAGATGGGTGACTTATGGTACTTATAATTCAAAAATCTCATCCGTCAGTTATCTTAAGTGTGGGGCGGGGGTCTATTTCATGGTGTCCTTGACCAAGTTTGCTGCATTTCTAATCTAGATATTTTTTTTTTTTTTTTTTTCATAGTATCTCCATGATATATCTGTGACATGTCTGTCCTTGGGATAACATTTTTTTTTTTTTTTTTTATCCAATATCCTCGGGGTGAGCAAATCTCAGTGTGTCCACTTTCATCAATCATTTATTTATTTTCTCTCCTGTAATTCTGGGTATGTTATGAGTATTTTAAATTGTCAATTTATTCCAACTATCTTACAACATTCTGTAATTCGTGATAAGGAATAGTCATTTGTTATACAACAATGTTCATATTACAAAGGCAATAAGCAAAAATCAAAGAGATATCTTCTCCAAAATGCGGATGCATCTCTATTTCCTTTACCTCTGGGCGTAGCAATTATTCAGTCATTATTTTTTTTCTCCATTATTTAATCTCCATTTTGTGTCCTTAGTACCTGTGGTTCCATGGGATTATCATAATTCATTTGTGTCTCTTGTCTACTGATAATCCTTCAATAATGACTTCAAATATGGTCCTCATATGTGCAACAATCATCTGCTCTGATTTGTTCCATGGTATTCATCAAATATTCTATTATATCCTTGTCTTATCTCGTAACCACGAAAGACTAAGATTATTCCTCCTCCAATGTTAATGTGGGGGATTTTGTGCATAAACATTACAACAAAATCTCAGCTGTGACAACATAAAGTTTCACCTTAATATAAAATGTCATCTTCATCATACATAACCTGTTGCTTCTTCATCTCATGTGTCATTAGTGGTTATCATGCGGTAATGGGGTATTTCATTTGCTAGGTCAGCATGTGCAAATGCTATTTCTTTAACATGGGCAAAGGCATCATCAACAAATAGGTGCAATTTGTTCAATCTGGGGTTAGCATATACTAATGCTCTCAAGGGATTGTTCATTTGCAGAAAATCAGCATGCACAAATGTCATTGGGGTACTTGTGATATCAACAAAATATTGTTGGAATATCAGGGATCAAGCTGGTGGGGGTATGAGTGGCATAGGGTGATTTATTTATTTTCTTCTTCATCTGCTAACCTCAGGGCAGTCAATGTTTTACAATATTGTCTTATCATCATCAAAATGTGTGTGGGTGGCATATAAACATATAGCATCTTATATAAAAAAAAACATTCTAATTGTTTTTTTTCTTTTATGTCTTTTCTGTTTTCTTGGAATTCCTTTTTTTTTTTTTTTTTTTTTTTGTTTTACATTTCATTTTCTTTTTTTCCATTTCTTTTTTTTGTGATTTCTTTTCTGTTTGTATCACAAGTACTAAAGAATGATAAAAATCAATTCACTAAACACTAGATATTCTAATAGTAAATCCTAACCAATAGGGTTGCAAGTAATAGTTTAGGTTAGAATAGAAGGAATGTTGTAGCAGTGTCTGTTGTCAATAAGTGGCGAGGAAAGGGTACATCAAGGATCTCCTGATTACAACATGATTGTAATTCCAAGGAATGAATATGATTGGGATTTAAAAAAATCACAAGTCTAGAATGTCGTCTCAATATAGTGGAAAGGAAAAATAGTAAGTTAAAGATGTTGTAACAGTGGAGTGAAGAAAATCTTACTATAGAGAGTCAAGGTTGGGATATGGAATCTCTTTAGGAGAATGTTTAAAATTCTTGACAGTACTAATATACATCTGGGTCTAAAATAATAATGTACATTTGAAAATAAATAATCCTGTGGAGAAAAATAGCATAACCTACAATACTAGTTTTGGGTATGAATTATGTGCTGTTAAGAGATGTCATAGTAGGAACAGTATGATTGATCAAGGTGGCAGATATCAAGGAGTTTAGCATAATATAGATCAAAGAAATATTAGTATGAGGTAAGAAAAAAAAAACTACTGGTGTAAAGTGTCTGCATGAAAATGCTGGTGAATGGAGCGTGGAATATGATCAGTTACAAAAGTGGAGATGAATGTTACAACAGAATAGTGTGACACATGTGTTATAGGTAAAGTTGTGTAGCATTCTAAATATTAAGAAAATGTATGTAACTAAATAAGGGTGTCTGTAAACTCGTAACACCGTGTGTTATCAATTGTTTTAACATTTTTATTTCACAATTATGCTATCTAAAGAAAATCCTCCGTGTGCTGGTCTTGATTTCTTTCTGGGCATCAGTATTCTAAGGCTGGAAAAAATAACTTTCTCAGTGAGGCTTTGACATCTTAGTCTGTAAGCAAGTCATTTGAACTGTCAAAAACTGAAAATAGAGTACATGGGGAGAGTTAGTACATTGTTAAAAAGGTTTGTTCACATATGCGTTGACCGTGTTCGGATTTGCGAACATATAAAACACCTGGGCGTGTTTTTCAGAACAGCTTCGCTAGTTCCTTCACCATCTCTAACCTTGCAATGTCCCGACTGCTTAGGCGAGCATCATACTGAGTAGCAGTGGTGACGGGTGTGATAGGCGACGACACTGCATTTGCTGATTGTTGGGACACTGAGGACATTGACGAATGCGGTGATGGCTTAACATCATTTGATTGCGGTGATGGTTTTACTGTGGTTAGGGTTTGTATGGCTGGAACATCTGTTGGTTTTGAGGCAGGTATATGTTTCGCCTTGATTTTTCTTCTGACCTGGTTGTGCTGAACGTTAGCACTGGTTACAATGGGCACAGTAATTTGCACACTGTTGTTTTTGACTAGTTGAGATGAGGCTAACACTTCTCGGCTTGGTTTTGGAACATGATTGCGTTTCTTCAGAATCTTTCGTCTGATATAGTTGTGCTGTATACGCGGAATTTTGTTGCTAGGGATTGAGTCATCAGATTCTGTTTTATAGGCGCGTTTGACGCTGGAGCTGACTGGTACAAATAATGTACTATCCGCATCACTGGTTTCAATGGAACTAGCTGTATCAATGTCTGTTTCTTGTTGGTATAATTTCTACCATTTTTCTGTCATTATGTTCGTTGGGGTCTGACAAAGCTGTGCTGGGGTTGACACTGTCTTCTCTCATGTCTTGTTCTGTTTCGTCTCCATAAAGATCGCTGGTATATGGTTCAACAATCTGCTTGGGTATAGTTTCTTCAGGATCTGATTGTTTTGAACGAGCAATCTTGTTCTTGTGGTATAGCAGTGTTTGGTTTTCACTAGTGTTAAAACTAGAACTGCCTGAACTGGGGGTGTGATAGGTATCAGCTGACGATTTATCACTGCGGGAGTAAGTTTGAGTGTGGATATAAGGTGTTTTCGTGTTGTCATCGTGTGACGTCTGTGGCATGATTTCTTCATTTCTAATGCGCAGGTCTCTGTCTTGTAGTCTATTACGTAATTCAAGTGGTGGGATATCTTCTTCGCTTTCGGACGAGTCTCGTTGTTGTCTTGCTCGATGTATTTCATCTGTGGGTGGTCTGGGTATGTGGTCGTCTTGGTAAAATTCAGAGTCTGTCGTCTCTGACTCTGATATGTCAGACGAATCTGTGCTGGATGGATTATAATTTAGGGTGGCTTTTCTGACTGGTCTTGTATTTGTCGTCAGAGGCGGAATGGGCCGGTGATTATCAATTTTTATTTGTTTTACGTGAGCTTTTGTTTGGTGTTGTTTCTCTTCATTCCAAATAATGAAGTTTACAGGCGTAGTTTGTTTCATGATTTTGTAGCCATCTAACCATCGGTCATCGAATTTTGAACTGCGTACATGTTTCTTGTAGTATACTCTGTCTCCTATTTTGTACGTTGGTAGCTTGGCTGATTTATCATGTTGTTTCTGTTTCTTGTGAAATGCCTTCTGCGTATTTCGTTGTGCAATCTGGTGAGCTTTATACTTTTCTTGAAGGATTATTTCGATGGGGTCTTCTCCCATGTATTTTCTTTGTGGGCGAAGTAGGTTGTCTAACGGAAAGTTTGGTTCTCTTCCGTATAGCATGAGAAAGGGTGACATTCCTGTGGTATCGTTCACGTTTACTCGGATGGCTTCAAGAGCTTGGTTAATGTATAGGTCCCAGTATTGGTGGTTCCCCTTGATATATTTGCTAATAATATCATGTAGGGTGGCGTGCATGCGTTCATTTCTGCCATTTGCATTTGGGCAATAATAAGTGGTTGTAGTATGCTCAATATTCAGCTGGTGTAAGGTGGCTTTAAATGGGTTACCTATAAACTGTTTACCGTTGTCTGAAATGATTCGTTTTGGACAGCCATGCCTGGGAATGAATTCTTGTAAAAAAATTTGCGTGATGGACTGCGATGTGGCATCACTGAGTGGGTAACTTTCTGGCCAAACAGAGTATTGGTCAACTATGTGCAGGAGGTATTTGTTGCCTGATTGGGTGAGTGGGTAAGGACCTGATAAGTCAATGCTCACTGTTTGCATGGGGTAATGGGAAGGTTGCATTTCTTGAAGGGGAATTAAATGTGGCTTCATGTTTCTCAATTTACATGTTCTACAGGTGGCTACATATTCTGTAATGTCCTTGTAGAAAGTTTGCCAATAATACCTTTTCTTTATGACATCAATTGTTTTGTCTCTTCCCATGTGCCCGTTGTTATCATGAAACTGTAGCAATACTTCTGGGACTAGATGTGCTGGAATGACTTTTCTTAGTGTCCCTTCTTGTTTCTGATCAATATAGTATAGAATTCCATCCGTTGGGTGTACTGTAAAATCTTTACTTTTTGTTGGGTTTTCTTTCACGTATGTGAGCAGCTTGACAATTTCTGCATCTTTCGCTTGTTCTACTCTCATGTCAAACATCTCTTGGCTTTCTTCTTCTACTTGAGTGGCGGAATCTGAGGTACTTCTTCGACTTGATGAAGTAATTTCATTAATTTCTTTAGCATTATCGTCAATCTCTGAGGATGTGCCATCATTTTTGACTCTATTTGTTTTCACTTCAGTTTCATCATCATATTTAATCCTGGATAAGAGGTCTGCACAGGTGTTCATTTCGCCTGGGATATGTTCGATAGTGGTGTCGTAGGACTGTAAATTCATTGCCCATGTCTGTAACTTCTTTGGCTGTTCTTGTGTTTTGGTGAGCCAGTTAACCAAAGGTTGATGATCAGTTCTTATAATGAGTTTAGTTCCTCTGACGTAAAAGTCAAACTTTTGTACTGCATAGTGAATAGCATATGCTTCTTTCTCAGTGGTGGTCCACCGTTTTTGTGACTTTGACAATGCGTGGGATAGGAATGCAATGGGTTTCTCATTTGGAATGTTTGGTAGGATGGGTGTTTCATCTTCTAGTACAGGTTGGACCAAACAAGCACCAATTGCGTTATCTGAGGCATCGGCGTATAGTATCATGGGCTGAGAAATATCTGGATGTCCAAGCAGTGGGATGGTGGTTAGGGCATTTTTTAGATACTCAAAGGATCTCTGGCAGTCTTCTGTCCATTTGAAGCGTGCATACTTGCGGGTAAGGGCTATCAAAGGCTCTGCTGCTCTGGAGAAATTGATGATGTGGCGCCTATAGTACCCTATTGTACCAATAAATGAGCGTGTTTGTCTCACCGTCTTGGGGCTAGGCATTTCTCTTATGGCTTTGACTTTATCTTCATCAGGTCTGACGCCATGTCTATTGATGACAAAGCCTAAATATTTTGTTTCTGTCTTTAGAAACTCACACTTCGACAGTTTTAACTTTATTTGGTGATGCCTGAGTCTATCAAACACTGTTTCAACCTTGCGGAGGTGGTCTTCCATCGTGCCTGCGGTATGTATCAGGATATCGTCTATGTATGCCAGGGCAAATGGATGTAGACCCTTTAACACTTCATCCATGAGTGACATATATGTTGCTGGAGATCCTTTTAGACCAAATGGCATAACATTCCAAAAAAAGCTTCCCATATGTGAACAGAATGTGGATTTCTGTTTTGCCTCAGGTGTCATGGGGATGCACCAAAAGCCTGACCTTGCATCAAGTGTGGTAAAGTATGTAGACTTTCCTAACGTCGCAAGTAGATCGTCTATCCTGGGGAGGGGGTAGGAAATGACTTTTGTGATTTTGTTAAGGGCACGGTAGTCGCAGCAAAAGCGACTGGAGCCGTCTTTCTTTGTTACGATCACTATGGGTGAGGACCATTGGGGAACGGGATCTTTCGATGATTCC
>JAMPIV010014277.1:0-99953 GCA_024509875.1 Oreohelix idahoensis
TCTTCTATAACATTAATATACTGGTTAGAAGCGTGCATTTAATTATAGGTATATGATCCCAACGGATTGATGATGCATATCAGTAGGTGAAGAGCAAGAATACTCAGGCAACAAGCAAGCTTTCTAGAAACACGACAAAGAGTATTTATGAAACAAGTCTTTGTCATTGTAATAAAGAAAGTGAGTTCTCATTGTTATATAGAACCATCCCTGTCATAGGGATGAGGCATGACAATTATAAACAAATAAGAAGACACTTTAGCAACAGAGATGTGTTTTACAGAAGAATGTTTAATAAACATGGACATGTTAAGTCATTGTTCGTGGGGAGTTAAGTGTTTTGGGTTTTTATTTACGTCTGATTTGGTATAGACACGCTAGTAAGCTTGTTTAAAGTTGAGAGATTTTTATTTAGGGTGCTTGAACATAGCTCAACGATAATGTATTATTTTTTTTAAATAACATAAAGTAAGTGTTAAACTGTTGCTTATGCGAGTATTCGAGGGAGATATTACGGGTGAGTCTGGGTCACATGTCAAGCTGTTAGTTCGGCGCTTGATGAAGTGTTCTGATTAGTTGAGAAACTATAATCTCGGTCATTAGGATCGGGCAGAGCTCGAGAACGGTTCACTATAGTCTCGCAGTGTGTCCAGGGTGTTTTTTGAAGGAAGGAGATTCAATATATTTATTCAATTCCATGATTAGGCCTGGCATTACCAATTTATGATAGTTGCTGTGCTGCATCTCAACTTTCTGTCGTATTATATTTATTAACCATTTATTAGGAGTTTGCTGGTGATTGCACTCAACTTCTTTCGGATTATATTATTACCATGTAGGATGAGTTTTCTGGTGATGCACACAACTTTCTGCGGATTATAAATTATAACCATTTATGATGAGTTGCTGGTGATGCACTCAACTTTCTGACGGATAGTATGCTATGTCGATTTTAAGATGAGTTGCTGTGTTGCACTCAATGAATCTATGGATTTTACTTACTATCATACTTTGATTTTGTGTGATCCTGTTGTCCATGATGTCAACGTAACTGTTGTAAATAAACTGTGAAAAACGATTGGTTACCTTGCCTGACACAACGTTACTGTTGGTGAGGGTTTACAGCAGATTTGACAAAACCTAAAGAATTCACGACATTCGCACCATTATATTTACACCCCAGTCGGCCAACTAACAGTAAGCCTGACCTTGCTGTCGTCAACATTGTCAGCTGCTGTGCGCCAGAGAGTAGCACTACTTTTCATTACCTCCCCACACTCATACACACAACCGAACAACTTGTAAACGAATTTCAACACTAACAATAATAAGAAGTATGAGGGTGTCCTGAAAGAGGCCAATGCGCAAGGAAACTTATTTCACAAGTTAGAAAGAAGCAATCCCTCTTTATTGGGGCTTTTATTGTAGAGGGGCGAGATGATGATGAGGATGAGTTAGATTTGTGATATTTAGATCACTCTCTTTTCAGAACACTCGCTACCGACCCGAACAACATAAAACACTTGATTCTGAGACAGGGGCTGATATGAGTTACAATCCTATCCATGAGCTCTTAAACACACGAGAAGCAAAACATTATACAAGTAACAAATGCGAACAAACACCCAACATGCTCAGTTCCTAAATTCTGAAATGCAAACAAAGCTCGGGCTAGTTAAAATCATAGTTGAATAACGATACTCTCACCTGCCAAACAGTCCTTCCACGCCACCTGACACACCCTCAACATCATCACGCACACACTCATGCGGTCGTCCAATGCTCGAGTAAGGTGTTGTGCATGAGGCTGGCAATCTTCACCGTAACATCGGTTGCTACCAACAACCCCTACTGCAAGACACACTCTCACGATCATACCTACACACAACACCATGCAGTCCGTCCAATGAGACTAGTACGGTGTTGGTGCTTGAGCAGGCAATCTCACCATGTAACACAGAGTGCTACCAGAAACCACTACGCACGAGCATATGACTACTTCATGCGGAGGCAAACCACACTGGTGGCCCCATGCTCCCACAGGAGCGGAGAAGAGAAATATATATATCTTCAACTGAGCCCCACGTGCTCTCACAAACCATCCTTCACATTACAATAATTAAATAATCATGAAAATATGTATAACATAAGAATTAACCAATATGTACCAACAATACTCTCCTTAATGGGCATAAACCACCATCTCGCATCTGATCCATCTCAATATTCATTATTACTGCATTCTGAACATGTCGTAAGTGACGACCGGTGCGCCTGGCAACAAGCGTGTCGTATATGACCCCTGATGAGACTAAGAACTCATCACATGAAACACATCGTTACCGTCACTGAAACAACCACAGCAATAGCATCAAAATGCTTATTGTGGGCCTGTAATGGACACCAGCTGCATTGGTGTTTCCATGCTCCGCCGGGAGCAACCAGAGAAACACATGTCTCAACAAAAGAGTGGCCTCGCGCTCTCCAGAAATCTAAATACATATTCTCACTTCAAAGTAACCCACAAAAGATATACAGTAGAATCATCAATAAACGTGAAATACCAAAGAATAAAATATAATTATTCTTGACTTAACAACTAGAACTAGTCATCACATAAAGGAAATTTACCACGAAAACTCTCTCTTCTATTACTGGGGAAAATTACATTTAACCTACTTCACCCACGTGTCGATTCACGCGATATAAAACTGCGTAACATTAAGTGATAACTAAGAGTGTTAAATGCAGACTCCTTGGCGTCTTCTTTTTTCCGCACGGTCATCAACACGTGGCCCTCCGGTTGCCATCTTCCCAACTAGTTAATATTATATAAATTCCAGTTTCTGATAACATTTCTGTCCAGTTTCATGTACAAAATACTTTCATACTATCTTCGCCTTTCTTGCCCGGTCTGATGACTGAAATAATCGCTCTTACAGCCGCAATCTGGACTTAGCATGCCTAATAAAACCTATCAAACATTATTTTCACTCATCTATCATTTGGAGACTAAATCATAATGCCCTAAAAAGACATTTCCTTTGGAAACACATCTATCTAATTATTTCACTAAACATTAAAACAGACTCGTGCTGAATATAATTTCAGACTTACAGAACACGAATGCTAAATTCTACAAAATGCGCTAAGACTTACAGCTCACGTGCTCTGGTCCATCTGCTACCTACATCGGTGTGATGAATTTACCGTGATACAACGTTAAAATATCTCCAATTATAAAGATAACATGTAGGGATAAAAATAATGCGTAAGATACTAGGAGACATGCTCGCCTATGCCAGCATTTCCTACCGCCATTGAAACTAACTAGTAGACAGGCAGACGAAACGGTACCCTTGTAGACGGGAGGGAACCGGAGATAAAAATCATTATGACGGCCTGAACACGTGTTTGAATCTAGAAAGGCAAAAAGACGCAATTTGTAGTAAAAGAAAAAAATCACGCCAATAGAGGACACAATGTAAGGAAATGGACAGAATAACGGCTTTAGCTCTTGTCAGAGACAGACGTTTCTTTGACGATTTACGGTACTTTGACGTTATAGTTTGAATATAGCGGCAACCGCGTGAACGAACATTCAAAAACTGATTTCAAAAACTAACCTTGAGAAAAGTAAGGTTTTCGTTAATAATAAAGTTATGAAAATAAAACCTAGCTAGTTTGATAGCCCATCTTAAGCTGACAAATAATATACTTTTATTTATACAGACATACAGATAATAAGGAAGATATTGACAAAAGACCGTATTGTTCCTATCAGACTAGCGAACAGTATTGTTGTGCATACTTTCACTAAAGTCTCAATTTTGCGTCCTTGAGACAAGAAAATGCAAACTTCAAACTGTAATAAACTAGCGGGGCAAAGTCGGGAGAGTGGCTAAAAATAACTTAGGAAGCAGGTTCGTGCAGTTTTTACATGTGTTAGTCCAAAAAACAAGTGAAATTTTGGGAAAAGATAAAATGTGACCGACGTACATTTGAGAAATTGAGATGTACTTTTGACTTTATTTTCAAATTTTGAATTGAAAAGCTTGGTCTTTCGATCTGATTGGCCAACGCATTTTTATATTAGCGGGATAGAGACGCTTATTTTTGCCATGTGATATAAGTCTGTCCAGTAACACAGTCATTAAATGCTAGTGGTGTTTTCCAAGAGATATTACATAATATTCAGTGGGACGCCATACTCTAGCCAGCAGCTCAGCTGAGTTTTGCTAGTATTAACTGTGTTCTCTATTTCGAATTGTGAATTGTGAGTTTCTGTTTTGGCACTAAAGTGGTGCCAAATGCTTTTGTGAGAGTACACAAGCGAATGTCTATGCCGACTAACATTTGTGGCGGTGCAGCCTAACATTGTCCTCCAGCTACGGAGAGGAGTGGGCCACAAGAATCCTGTACCAGATCTTCACAGGCGAGATAAGTAAAAATCTGGCCTGCTGGAGATTCACAACTATTTCCACATCAAATAAAGACATAAATATTGAGAAATATAACATTTACTTCATTCCATAAGTCAATGGACAATGATGTTTGTTGTAGTCACAGATTAGGGAGTGATGACGCCCACTGCCCCAACGAAACATCCAGTACTAGTTCTCCGAAAGACAGTATAGATTAATAGTAATATTAACCATTTCTTATTTTAATATACCTACGGTACACATAAAATTACATTTTATTTTGTTATGCCACATATGTATTGCATTTCATTGATAAATCCATATTCTTTTCATATGTTTCTGAGCCCAAACTGAAAAACTTGGTTCAGAACTAATAAATTTAAAAGATTGTTAAAAATTTTAACTAAAACAGCCAGAGTTAGTTCAGTGTGTTATAGAGTTTATTAATAATTATTAGACTTATTGATTACATGTATGTGTCTGTATATTATATTACTACACATTACATTTTTCCAGTATCCTAGACTTTTTAACGTAGTTAACATTCATGATAGTAGGAAGAGGTCTCTGGTGAGGTCGTTAGTGGTTAGTAAGAAGGGCCTTCTGTAAATTTCACATAACTTTTTATCTCAGGAGCCTTCACAGTCTGACCTCATACAGTACACTAGGTAACATAAAACAACCATTACAATAACACCCAAAAAACACTACAACCGGTCACCTCTCGTCGTTTGCTCTCTCGTCTGGGCTGATACTAGAGAAAGGTCGCTGCTGGCTCAACTATTCTTTATTATATACCGCTAAGCCTAAACACTCAACTTAGTCCGCGCTGCGCGGATTAATTTAGCCACTTAAATGACACTAGCGCGATTTTGCTTTATCAGGCACGAACAACACAGATATGGCTCACAATTATCAAAATATATCACACGACTATGCACCAAAAACTAATTTTTTAGGCGTTATTATGGCTCTAAGTAATATATTTTCATGAAGACTTTTCACATCCCAGAATGCTTGCGCGCACTTCGAAAATATCTGGGCGATAAATCTGCCTAGAAACAGGAAGGGGGCGGGGCGTCTCCTTTTCGGCCCTATCACATTATGAGAAGAGGAAAGGCTGGAAATATATCGTAACAACAGGTAAGATTTGAAGGAAAAAGAGATAGGGGAAGACAAAGAGAGCAAATACTGGGACAGTTTGACATCGAGGCATTGAAAGAAGTCAACAGCAGATCTGATAAATTGTATAAAATATCTTTGATATAAAAGGTCATTAGGGCAGTCCGGTTTCTGAGTTTGAAGAAAACATGAAGTGTTTTTGTTCTGGGCGGTTTGCCTGCAGATGAACGGATTCTGTGGTTTGACAGAAGTAGATTAAGTTCTAGCAAGATATAGAGGTTACAGGATAAGGAAACATAAGTCCAGATGTTGTTCAGAGGATGTGTTAGCGCTGACAGTAACGTTGTATAAGATTAGGTATAAGATAATGAAGGAAGACTTGTGTAGACTGTGAGAGTAGTGAATGTATTTCAGGAGATATTCAGCGATTTGATTGTAAGTATGATTTTTAACTTATTATGCATACAAGTTAGAGATTTTACATGAGAAGTAACGCAGAATGTACCAAGTCGGCATGTCAAAAATATATTTTGAGAACTTTGTGGACTTAGCAACAAAAGAGCACAGTTAGAGGTGGAAGGATAACCACCTGAAGTTCAGGGACAAGTAAACTAATGAGCTGTCTTCAGAAAATAGTTACGATAAATAAACTAATGAGCTGTCTTCAGAAAATGGTTACGACAAGTAAACGATTTGAAGAGTCGACTTTTGTAAGAACTGTTCATACGCCCTCGCACGTAGGTATAGGCTTTGATGACATGGTACTTGTATATCTGTTTAAGCTAACTTTCAGCAATAGTAACAGAGCCCTTGTTGATGCTGCTTCATGTGCGATTTTTTATCAGGGCAACTTTATTATTAGTGCCAGGGTTTTGTCACCACCATGTCGTACCTCAACTGAACGCAAGAAATACATGGAAGCGGTCGCCTGTGAGATGATATCTAGGTATGACGTAGGATAAAGAATGGAATGTGACGTCATAGCGTCAAGATGGTGTGCCTAAAATGGCTTGTGTATCAGCCAGTATGTGGGGGATTGTGTATTCAATAATATATTTCTGAGGATAAAAGGGTAATGTATATGCTTAAATGAAAGGCATGAGAAAATGCAGGATTATAATTAAATTCGATACGGGACTATAACTCCCAAGACAAAGAAGGATGTTTTAAACAAAAAAATTATAGGAACCCAAATATAATTGAAACAGTTGTTATTCCGGGAGGTATCATTCCCCGAAGATATAGGAATGAAATTCCCAATGTTTGTTATACCGGGAAGCGACCATACCCGAAGCTTATGGATTTTGATGTGGATTTTGATTTGTGGATAATTGAGATACTGGGACGCTTTAAATTCCCCCAATGTTGATGGAAAAATTATAATGAACTTTACTGATGACAGGACACCAAATACCCCCGCTGGAAATAGTGATTAATAAATGAGATAATATCAAGATATGTGGAATGGAGAAGTTGATGTTGACATGTTTAGAAGAGTCGAATCAGATTTAAGCAAGACTGTAACACACAGAGGGGAGCATACAAGGCCATGTTCGTAATTGTGACCTTGTTAGTTGTGTACTTACTCGTTATTAAACTGTTGCCAAATCGTACCAAAGCCCAGTTGGTTTATTTATAATCTCTCAGGTTAATTTACACCGTTTATTAACTTTATGCAAGTGTACTTGAGATGTTGATATGGAAAGGTGTATACAAGGACGGGTGGTTGCCAGAATATTCAACTATGTAAACCCAAAAGCAAGATGGCATGAATTCTCACTTCTTCAATAACACAAAACAGACCGTAGACAACGAAAGAATCGATCGGGCAATTTCTCCATCCCTTAACAGCCCTACACAGATGGTTAAAAAAGAAATAAAGGCAGGAATATAATGAGATGGGAGTGAGGAGATGGAGTATAGAGGTATTTAAATGAAACAGGAGTAAAGTTTGATTCGAACTAAACAAGATACAGGAGGACAGTGCATATACATGAGATAAATGAGCTTTTTATAATATGGAAGCCAACATGATAGATAAACAATTTCAAGCTCTGGGGTGAATTATTTGTCTTGCTGATGAAGATAATGTTTATATATTTATGTAAATAAATGTTTTGATGGATACAGCAGATGTTTGAGTCCGTCTGTGAGCGTTGATGTATGTGGGCCAGCAAAATGATAATAATAAAAACAAACTACCACTATACGAAGGTCAGTAGAAAACAGCAAAAGAAGGAACAGAACGAGTCGTGGGTTAAAGAAAAGCAGGAAAAATATGTTCATCACCAGAATCTTACCACCTCTGGGCGGACATGGAGGACAGTACACAGGTACACTCTTAACCCTATTAATAAGCCCCTTCAGGTTCATAACTGACTTAATGGGATTGCGCCCCTGCACGGTGACAGCCACTCAGCTGCTTATTTTCCTGGTGCTCCTTTCGGACGTTTTCTCCTCACCTCTGTCTTCCTTGTTGTGAGCCACCTCTTCGCCCAATCTGAGGTGGGCGCCGTAAATGAGCCATCGGCCACTTAGGTGCGATCGGCAGCTTCAATCCCTCCCATGGTTGATGGATCCTTGTCCTGTGCCCTCCATATCTCTCTTGCACACTTCTTTGTAACCCTCAGCTTGTGGTCGCCCCCCCCAACTGTTACTCTGGCCATTCTTCTAAACTGGCCGATAGAAGTTATTATTTTGGGATTAGGTATGCGACCATTCATCCATGCGGCGAAACATGGCCAAGCCAGCGAAGTCCTGCGCAGTCTAAGAAGTCGCTTTACATACTTTGAAGGCTCAGGGCCAACTTGAGTTTGAGTTTATTGGTCGTGACAACAACCCTCGACATTTGTCACTATAATCTTTCCACGAGATGCCGATGCTGCCGGCGTCGACACCGGCAAATTGGAAGGTAGTGAGCTTCTTTCTTGCGTAATCATAGGTCGTCCAGGTCTCGCGCCATATAGGAGTGTGCTGGTGACGCAGGCATTATATACCGCAGCTTTGGTCTTCATTGTGAGTTTTGGAGGTTTCCCCCAAACACCGGCCGATGTGACGGCGGCAATGGGTTAGCTGCAGCTTTGCCCAAAGCCGGCTAGTCAGATTTCTTGTATCCCCAGTGAGAGTTTGTTCCAATTGATTGGTAGACCCTAGGTATGTGAAGTGGTGCACCACTGCCAATTCATAGTTATCGATAGTGATAACTGGTGCAGCACCCACATCCTGACTCAGCACATTCGTTTTCTTTAGACTTATTGTGAGGCCAAAGTCCTTGCATGCTTTAGTGAAGCGATGCATCAAGCTCTGAAGCTCCTGTTGGCTTTGAGTGACGACTGCAGCATCATCAGCGAACAACAAGTCTCTTATATGTGAACCCTAAAGCTGATTTTTGTTTTTGAGCCCTTCAGCCTTGAAAGATTTAAAATCAGACGGCCATTTGACCTAGTGGTGGAATGCATATTATCCTTCAGTTGCCTCTCTGGAAAGCATGTTTAAAGAGTAAGGCACAAAGAAAAGATTCCGGAAGAGGGTCGGAGCCAGGAACGCAGCCTTTTTTAAACGCCACTTCGATATTAGCAAATGGGCTGTGACGTCGGATTCCAGCATATTGGACCGTTTTTCCCTTTCATGCCGTCATGGAATGACTTTATCACTTCCGGCATTTTAGAAGGGCAGCCTATTTTCAGGAGGATTTTAAAGAGTCCATCCCTACTAACCAGGTCGAATGCTTTTGTGAGGTCTATAAAGGCGATATATAATGGTCTTTTCTGATCTCTTGATTTTTCCTGAAGCTGGCGGAGAGAGAAGATCATGTCTGTTGTTGATCTGCCAGCTCGGAATCCACACTGTGACTCTGGATATATGCGCTCAGCTAACTTGTGTAGTCGCATTAAGATGACTTTGGCAAAAACCTTACCAACAATACTAAGAAGAGAGATGCCTCTGTAGTTATTGCAATCACTTCTGTCTCCTTTATTTTTCTACAGTGTTACAATCTTGGCATCTCGCATGTCTTGAGGAATAGTTGTCTCTTCCCAGCACTGGCACAGCATCCTATGCAGGGGATGTAATAGCGTGCTCTTACAGCATTTGATTTAATTCATGAGGAATTCCATCACTGCCTGGTGCTTTTGCAAGAGGCCAAGCTATCCCAATGGCCCTTGCCGTGTTTCTCTAATGTTTGGTTCGGCATCCAGCTCCTCCATAGTTGGCAGACTGTTGACACCATCAAGGGCTGCAGGCGTAACGGTATTGTCTCTAGCGTAGAGCTCAGAGTAGTGCTCGACCCACCTCTCCATCTGCTTACCCTTATCGGTTAGCTTCTCTCCGCTGATGGTTTTTAGCGGTGCCGTCTTACTTTTATGGGGGCCAAGTGCTTTCTTTATACCGTCATACATTTGTCTAATGTTGCCTGTTTGCGCTGCGATCTGGATGCTCTCACTGAGCTGGAGCCAGTAGTCATTTGCACAGCGTCGAGCAGTTTGTTGAACTTTGCTTCTCGTAGCCCTCAGGATCTGTAGGGTTCTGGCACTCGGTGAACGTTTGTATTCATTCATAGCACTGCGCTTAGCTTCAATGACAGGTGCCATCACATCTGATGAAGCATCAAACCAGTCATTTGACTTTGCTGTTTTCTTACCAAAGGTGGCAAGTGCAGTACTTTGAATGGTGTTCCGTAGATGCTCCCAGTTCTCTGTAATAGTATCACCATTCTGAGGGTTACTGAGCACTTTCTCGAAGGTCGCAGTGAATTGAGCGATCATGAAAGGGTCTGACATCTTGCTGGTATCAATGCGTGGTTTCCCTTCATGTCTGACACGATAGAGTTTTCTTGGTTGTGCTCTGATTTTGCAGCAAACCAAGGAGTGATCTGTATCACAGTCTGCACTATGGTACGAGCGCGTGGAGAGCACAGACCTGAGGAGTGGCCTTCTGACGAGAATCAGGTCAAGTTGGTGCCAGTGCTTGGATCGTGGGTGTCTCCATGACACCTTATGTTGGGGTTTCGTCTGAAAGTAGGTGTTGGTCACGCAAAGGTCATGGTGGACGCACAACTCACCGTTCCAGAGCCCGCCAGGCGCGTTTCCTGAAGTGCAGCTATATCCACCTGAAGTCGTTTAAGCTCATCATTAATTATGGCTGTCTTCCTTACATCGTTTACATCCTGTAGGTTTTCGGATAGTCCAGTCAACATAGTCCGGACGTTCCAGCATCCCAATCTGAGAGTTTGCTTATTTCTATTTTTTCGATAATTGCTTGGTGCAAAATTTTCTGTCCACAGTTCGGGTTTGACCCTAATCCCCATGCACCCAATGGGGAAAGCAGACAGTGGCGGGACAACACCTTATTGACTGGGGGCTGCCCAGCTTGAAGCGGGCGGTAGCTGTCCAGTGAGATCCTAGAACCTCTCCCACTGTCGGAAGTAGCCCCTGGCGCCATGCCCTACGCCAATTGGGCAAATGCTTATAACCGGTAACTGCTACTTCCCGTGTTTTGCCGACACCTATAGGGTGAAGCTGGAGTGTCCTCTCCAGGGCGCGAGCTTGGGCACAGTTATATGGAGATCAAGCTGTTGCCCATGCAGCATGTTCCCCCTCTCCACACAGCCGGTAGATCCAAAGGAACGGCAATAGCCGATACAGTTTGGTACCAGCCATGTCGCAGGAGTTGCCAGAATAATGTCGAATCGACATTAGACTGCCTTAGGGACTCCGACTCCGGATTTATCCTCAGGGTTTACTCCCGAAGCCAATTCCATAAATGGATATTCCCGCAAGGCAGCGGTGGTTTGAATTCAGAGTTCCTTCTCTTAGATAAGCTACCAACCAAGGATCACGAGCCCTATCTGCCCGAAGCTGCTGGTTTTAAGGCGCCAGTCGCTCGCCTTTGCCCCTTCTCCCGTCAGTGGAAACAGTTCCGCCGGGCTCAAATTGAGCCACACGTGAAGGCCGGGAGCTGGACTTGGTTGTCAGAGGCTGTTTGAGGCGCGTGCCATAGAAGTATTTTATCTGCAGTGAGAGCTTATCCTCACTACAACTCCCGGCAATAACAACCTTTGGAACCACTCTTAACCCACTTGGAAGATAAATAAACAAACAAAAGAGATTTTGTGACTTGAGTCATATTACTAGGCCTGCCATCTGCCACCTAGTTGTATGGCGCTGTCACACATCACTAATTGATGACGTAACCAGTACACGGTGACACATCTCTAATTAATGCCGTAATCCTGTGACATACTTCTCTAATTGGTGCATTTGTACCAGTTCTCAGTCCACCACCACGGTCACAATTATTCAGCCTACACATTTTACACCATTTCCCCTCTGGTCGGGAGGGCTTCTTTTCTTGTCCCTGAGGGTTTCTGTCTCTTTGCTCATTTCTATACCTGTCATAATTTTGTTTGAATCTAGGTGGTTGATCCCTATTGTCGAACTTATTCTGGTTTTGTGGGGTTTTATTACTATCTCCTTGTTTCTTTTTAACTCCAGCTACTTCTGACTGAGCCGCCTGATATCTCTCAGCAACAGTGAGTATCTCCCCCAACCTCTCTGCACCCTGTTCCATGAGAAATTTTCTCATGTCTGGAGGCATGGACTCTCTTACCTGCTCTATCATGACCATTTCTTTTAGGTCCTGCGTTTTCCCCAGAGCAGTCCATTTCTCCAAGTAGGTTTCTAATCTCGCAGAGAGTTGATGGTAAGTCTCTCCAGATAGCAGCTTGGTAGTTCTAAATTTCTTTCTATAAAATTCTGCATTCTTTTCATATCTCACTAACAAGGCTTGTTTTAAGAGTTCATAATCTTCTTGGTCTTCCCTACTTAATTTGGAGAAAACTTCATAAGAAGTTCCTCTCAGCCCCTGTGATAATTTTAGGCTCCACTTCTCCTTTTCTAGGCCATAGTTAGTAGCTAGTCTCTCATATCTATTTAAAAATGATTCAATATCATCTTCTTTCTCCACAAATCGAAGTTCATTGCTAAATTTGAGGCACCCTGACTTACACTAGCATCAGAGGTAGTTGGGCTACTTTCATTGCCTGTAACATGTCCTTGAAGTTCCAGCTCTTTCAGCCTCAGCTCATGTTCTCTTTGCAATCTCTTTTCCCCTGCCTCCATTTGCAATCTCTTTTCCTCTGCCTCCATTTGCAATCTCTTTTCGTCTTTAGCAGTCTCCATTTGCAATCTCTTTTCCTCTGCCTCCATTTGCAATCTCTTTTCCTCTTTAGCAGCCTCCATTTGCAATCTCTTTTCCTCTGCCTCCATTTGCAATCTCTTTTCTTCTGCCTCCATTTGCCTAGCCTCCCTATCAGATTCTAACTGTAACCTTTTAACTTCTTTATTCGCTTCTAACTGTAATCTTCTCTCTGTTTCTAACCTCTTATCTTCTCTATCCCGTTCTATAAATTTATCACATTCAGTAGTAACATACTGAATAAAAGCGTCCCCACTCATGCCAAGTTCTTTTGCCGACTGCACTGTAGAAGACCTAAATTTGGCCAAGTCTGCCATTCTCTTGCAAATGTATACAAATTACAAACTTCAATATGATACCACTAAATTACAAAGTAAACTTAATTAACTATACCCACTGACAGCTCATCCAGTCACCACAATTTGATTAATGTTATTTTTAGACTTACTTTGTCTATTATTACTTTTACTATTATTATCTACAGTAAAGGCCACAGGGTATAATGGAAAAATCCCGGACAGGACCCCAATATATCGCGAGAGGTTTGGATGTTATGAATTAAAGGTATCCTGGACAAATAGATGTATCTGATGATACCAGGATAGGGCCAGATAAGAGACTGGTCTTAAAAGCAATACCCCTTCTCTGAAAAGAGCAAGAGTGTATAGATATCAAAGTGGGTTCAAGCTATGTAAGTTCCCAGAGAAGATGATGATGATGTACTCTGAGTCCCTAACTGCTACCTCTCATGATCCCACCAAGATTAATGATTAACTGTTTTGTTTTATTTGGCTACTTCTCTGTGGGTAATTTAAATTATACTAAGTAGTAAATTCCAATACAGAACTTAAACTTTAAGAAAATTATCTTGCAAGTCTGACTGGAATTTATATATGATTTGTTTGTCCTGAACCTCAGTATCTTTTCAGGTCAGGAATACTCAAAAGAACTGTAATATTATTTACAAATCAAAATAAATAAACTGGAAAGACTCTTCCATCATGAGTAAAATTGATTAAAATCCTACTAAGTTCACTCTCTGTCTATCTTATTCACTGTCTCTGACTTATAGGAGTTGGACTATTTATTAGCGTCCTTGTATTCATCATAAAGGGTATAGTAGTTTATAAGTGTGAAAAATTTTGGTGAGTATCTGGATTGTGCTGTGCAGTGGCCCCTATGGGTCACTTATCTTTAGATGCTGCTGATCTTCACTCAACAAGTCAGGACCACACGACTTGCAGCTCCTGGATGAGAAATGCTGAGTCTAGCTCCTAATATATGCAGAGCTCTCGTCACCCACAGACTTCATCACGAGTGAATTCAGCTAAGTGGTAATATCGAGACAGAACCTGGAATAAAGGATAACCACATTCCATAATGGTATCTGCTTCAGCCAACACACACACATACAACACCACATCTTACCCTTTTCTCAGTTATTGTGCTAACAGGTTGCACTGGACATATAACTTCTTTTCCGACAGCCAGTTCCAGGTGATTATTCTTTTTCTGTACTTATTCTATGATATAGTCCTTAGCCCATGACTGGCTTCCATACCATAATTTGGTTAAGTACACCATGGTAAGTGACTACTTAAGTACTTAATGTCAACAATTCCTATACATCTATCTCATGTGCGTGAACAATGTGTAACTCCAAAAGAAAATACTCATTCAAATCCCCTATTAAAACTTACTGTCGTAATTGTGCCCTATTTTGCAAATAGTATACACATTTTTCATTTAGGGCCTGTCGTCTTTCAAACTACACACGTTTACAATTGGGTCAGTATGGCAGCAACACATTAGTCCTGTAGTTTCACTTTTCTACACAGCACAGCATACATAATCGGGTACACACAGGTTAATATTTAACAAAATATACAAATATATATATCTTTCTTACCCTCGGGCAATAACACACCAGCTGAGACTGGACTCAATGGGAATCTAGTTCTGTCAACAGGTCAGAATGGCAAAAGACTTGATATGCACAGTCCGCTAGATTTTCTACAGCTTGGTTTGACTTTCAAAAAATAGTGGCGGCTTTCTAAGTCCCCGTTTCTATTTATAGAGCTACATCCGCCCAATCGGAGCAAGGTCAAAAAAAATATTTTAAGAATCTTACTCCAAGAGATTTCCAGCATGTCCGTACAATGTGACTAATGGTTAATATTTTATATTACAGTTATTATTGGACCGATTGCTATTATTAAAAGTGATAATTAAACGGCCAATTTATCTCTATCGTTCTGTATGTATAATCGTTAGCTATTTCCTTCCATTTCAATCTAGGTAATTTTTAAGTAATTAATTCGGGTATTACCCTGATATGAAAATATCACTAAAATCAATTTTTATCTTTAATTAACTTACTTTTATGAGATCGGCTTGGTACCTAAGTGTTGAAAGTAACTTCTTGTTGAATACTGTCACTGATAAGACGTGTGGGTTAAAGACTGTTGCAACCCACGACGCTGTCATATAGATCCTAACTTTGTTAAAGACGTGGGTGACTTCTTAATTCCGCCACACAGGCATATTGTAAATCTAGGTCGAGGTTCTGTAGTACGACCACGCCCACACAGGGCTATTTATAAGTATGTGTAACTAATATGCCACTGCGTCTGGAATGTTAGCAGAGGGTGTGTGTTGATACAATCATACACCACAATAACGCACGTGAAAGTCATGGAAGGAGTGAAGCTGCTGGTGACGTTTTAATAACAGTTTATTCACGCCACAACACCATACAAATGACATCAAGAAAAACACTTTACAGAACACATCTCAAAATATCCAAGAGACTGCCTACTCAGCAGTTTAGCTTAATATGGCCGAACAATGTCTCCACCTCTCATAACAATCCAAAGAGAACTGCCCACACGCAGTTTACAAATAACTCATACTGTCATCACGTGAAATATTGGCCATAGTACTCAAAATACTGCCTACACTGCAGTTTACAAATATCTCATAATGTCATCACGGGAAATATTGGCCTTAGTACTCAAAATACTGCCTACACTGCAGTTTACAAATAACTCATAATGTCATCACGTGAAATATTGGCCTTAGTACTCAAAATACTGCCTACACTGCAGTTTACAAATAACTCATAATGTCATCACGTGAAATCATGGCCTTAGTACTCAAAATACTTCAATATCCATAAACTCTACCTCCGCGGGAAATAATGGCCTCTTAAATAACATCTTCACGAAATATCCTCTACTGGGAAATACTGGCCTGTACATATCAAGGCCTCTAACATCTTCACATCAAATATTCACTTATCCAAAAACACAGCGAAAACCATCGCTAGCCATTTTCATAGTGCTCTGCGCAGACACACACTTACAGGGCTGACTCTCTCCAGTCAATGCCCAGGACACACTACCCAGATAACACACTCGTTCCGCTCAAAACACAGTCACGACAATACAGAATAAATATATCTCACTACTTGAGATGATCAGCGTTTTTCCACGCTATCTGTCATCTATCTCTCGAAACTACCACGAGATATTTTCAAAACAATTCAACAGCCAACAAGCAAACAAGTGCTCCAACTCAGAATCTAACTTGTCTACTAACATACTCAGATTTACTCCCCTTACACCAGTTCTGTTCTTAACATCTTACCTCCCCCCCGTGGAAAAAAAAATGATTCTATCATTTTTTTAACAATTACATCCCCCAAAAAAGTTAACAGGACAATGAATCTCTAACATATGCGTATAGGAATTACCTTAAGTTAAGTCAAAATAAGACATCTACAAAAATATAAGCATTAAGTGAAATGTAAAAATGAAGTATCCAATGTAATCAATTAAGCATACTAAAAAATAATGCATTACAAAACCGAGTTAAGTGAATACAGAACAATTAAATAGGAAACAACCGATAGTAAAAGAAAAGACAATATCAAGGAAAAGAAAAATGATCCATAATAAAGGTAAGTATGAAATCAGAATATGAAGAAAAAAACAATAATATCACTTCAAGCAATTTCTTATATGTAAAATAACTACAAATATCACAAGTAGTTACACTATATTAAGTTATCCCATTAACTAACAATACAAAGAATGAAAGTATAAGAAGCGAAAGAAGAAGTATATAAGAAGGATGCGAAACGCAAACAACGCACAGAATGTAAACAAAATATGAAACCATACTGAAAAGACAACAGAAAAGAAAGAATAGAATGAAGAATAATCAACAAAGACAGATGGAAAGCAAAAGGTATGACTATAGAGAAAGTTGGTAAAATATATATCAATAACTATTTAGATCAAACAACGTATTTTATAATACATACAAACATGATCGAAAACCACAAAACAAAATAACAAAGTATACCTATACTAATATCATAAAAAATAGTTTATAACTAAACAAAACATAATCAGTAATTTAAACAAGTTATACAAGTTATACATAACTAACAATAAATTATCGACACCACACAAAAAACCGCCCAAAAATTTACAATGTCTGGAAAAAATATTTTCCAAAAAATACAATACAAAAATATTTCATAACGCTAAGTTACATAAAAATAGTATTTTAATTTAATTAATTCAAATCTATAATTAACAAATTAACAAAAAAATAGCTTTAGCAAAATGAGAGACATATAACAATTCCTGCATCTAAGCAAACACTAAACAACACGTGTAAGTTTTTCAAAAAATACGTCACAGAGAAACACATAGAAAAACACACTATTACCAACATACAAGTTTGCAAATATATGAAAACAACGTAATGTATGCTAAGCAAGTGCTTAAATCAGATCTTTAGATTCCTCAATCAAATAACAATATCAGCAAACGCTGTTAATTTTCTCTATACAGTTCAATTTACACTTTTAAATATTTCCGGATGACAATCACGTTCAGCTTAGCTACAGTGTTATTTAGTTATATATTTATATCTATCTCCATCTGATATACTAAAAGTAACTATTGTAACATTACAACTAATGAGTATGTGCATAGGGCTGGCAAACTCATTATGTACAAAACTATCCTAACTATCACATCTCTAAAACAAAACAAAAAAAACTGCAAGTTCTACACCAGAGTATAAAAATCAATGATTATCTTGTGCTAATAGGCACAGGTTTGTAACCAGTAAGGTTAAATGTAAACCTGCTCATTGCATTCATCAATAGTAGACGACACGTCACTACCATCTAACACACTACACATTATCCAAAACACTATAGTATAAAAATAGCATCGAAATGAACTAAGGCATAATTAAAACAGTCATACATATCAAGAAAAACTATTGACATCAAATGATGCATAAAGATGATGAACATAATATTGCAGAGAAATTACTTAATATTTCAAATATAACAACCTATAATGATCTATACAATAGAATACAATAACATCTACTGTCCTAACAAAACAAAAAAAAACAAAAAAATCAAACGCAAAAAATCTCCATAGGTCTTGCCGACATCTCATAAACACTAGGGGGAATACGTCCAATGCATAGTTAGCACGCTGATATGTTCCGCTTGAACAGACACTCGGGTACAATGTTGACCTACATTCCTGCCGCTAACGTAAACAGGAGCGCTGACCCATATCGAGAAGTCGCCTCTGTTCAAAAAATACAAATGAAAATTTCCATTTTAATGAATGGTAAAATTTATTGAGAACAACGGAGAGTTTAAATAAACAATTACCTCGAAATATGGTTTGTGTAGAAATCTGGTCACTTCACGATGTTATCGACTCTTCCTTTATGTTCACAACAACGTGATGCTCTTTCACAATCAGAAACATAACAAGCAGTAGTATTTGTGACATCATTATCATTGCTACTTTGCTTACTAACAATGATTCTGGGCTCATGTCGAGCAAAATTAGCATAATTGCACTTATTATTTGTCGTTTGATCAAAATATTTATCATCATGTCCTCTTTGTTTGAGACTATTATTATGTCTATAATCCCAGTCAGACTTCTTATGCTTAACGTTTCTACTCCGAACAAAAAATCTGTCAGAAAAATTATTGCACGATTGAAAACCCTTCTTGTATTTGCCTGTACCATTATTTTCAAAATTCTCAGAATTAAAATGTTGAGATACATTAACTTGTCTTTTTTCTCTCTGAGAAGGAAAATTATTATCATATGAATTCGCTTGGTATTTTCTATCCTTAGGACCATCTCTCCTACCAAAACTCTTTCCATTCTTTTCTTTGACAATATGCTTATCTCTAAAAGTATCTTTATCCTTACGCATATAATGGGTTTCCTCATTGGAACCACTACTTATAACTTTATCCCTTGTTACCACCTTATGAGAACTTCCAAAATTAGTTACTCGTTTAATCTTTAGGCTTTTAGACTGAAATTTATCAGGACTGATTGTTACATTATCATTCTCTCTATTACACTGCCGCCAAGAATCGTTGCTATTGGAAGCAGAATCAAAAGATCTTGGAAAGTTATATTTTCCCCGAAAAGATCTTTGTCCATCACATTTAACTTTTTTATTAGCAAAGATTGTATGATGCTGGATCTTTGCTTTTCCAACTTGTTGGCAAACAACTTTCTGTCTAGCATTGTCAACATTGACAGTAGACCATATCTTGTTGTTCAAAATAATATCGAGTACGGCCTCTACTCTTTTTGTCCCTTCTGCAATTTCAACATTTTTTTTGTGAAATTTCTCCACTTAATTTCCTATTTAATTTGTCAAATGTCAAAACTTTACTTCTCTCCTCTGTTAGCAATCTCTCAATCTTAATCATCTTCTCTCTCTCAGTCGTTAACTCTTTTAATTTGTCTTTCTCATCCTTTTCTTTATTTGCACTTAGTTGTCGTGTTTCATTCTCACTATCCTCATTATTCATTAGCTCTTCAACTTCATTCGGAAATTCAGTATAATTCTCTTCTTCAATACCAGAATTTACTTTATTCAACAAATCAAGAAGCGTCTTTTAATAAGACCTATCACGGTCAGTTATCTCAGCTTCTAATTTACCACACCTCTCTTTGTTTTCCTGAAGTTGTTGCTTAAGATCACTAACCTCATCATCTCTATAATGCACTTGATTGTCCAAATCTTTAACTTTACCCAATGCAGCATCTAACGCCGCTTGCACTTTAGTAAGTTCCATGTTTGACTTATCTAAATCATTTGTAAGTCTCGACACTGTTTCTTGTAATTTACTCTTTTCGGTAATATCTTGCAAAAAATTAGCCCTTTCCTGTAGAGCAATCTGTTTGTTTTTCTTCATCCGGCCCTCCTCTTCTAATTCCTTTTTGTTATCCTCCTGCATGTTGTTGCCGATCATATTGTGTACAATCTTATGCATATAATTGTGTCTAGCCCGAGTATAATCGTACACCATCGGACGTAGGCATTCTAACAACACCGCCAAATCTCTAGCCATGATCATTTCAGGATTTGAATGAGGGTTTTCGTCAGTAAAAAACTTTAAGGCTGCTACCGCATTAAACAAAAACCCATGCAGCACGTATCTATCAAGTGCTGGGCCTTGTAATCCCTCATCATATTCAGCTACTTCCGCTAAATATTCTAATATAAGCCTCATATCATCTGGATTATCATCAAAATCCATGGTGATTCAATCAACTCTCTACCCTTCACAGTTAAATAACTATACAAAAAATTCCAACTATTCCTAATTACTGTCTTAACGATTTCTGTGCAAAGAACATTTATATGGTCATATCCATATCAGGGAGGTCAACATATGTCATATAACCATCAATACTTATGCATTAAATCCTAATAAAGTTGTCAGTATATACCTAGACAACAAAAACAACAGTTATCAACTGCATAGGTAATGAAAAGCACAGGAAGGCTCGTTAACATACATAAAGGCGACACAGTTCACACAACAAACAACCACTTATCTTGAATAAAAACAATCCCGTTCCTTTCCGCTAACACCCTGGATATCACAAAGTTCAATGGTAAAACAATCAACCACAGAAAGGCATTGGAACTTGACACCTTTCCCCCCAGGTCTTGATTTAGCACGCTATGTGCTTGCACACAACGACAGCAACTGGAACAGTGCAATGCTGCAACACTTGACTTGTATTGTACGTGTAAAAGGGCTGGAACTACTGCATATCTGTTCGCACTTGAAGTGATTAACTAGAACAGGTAATCTTGCCACTCTTATCTGGTGGCACACGTGTAGAAGGTTTGGAAATACCGCCACCATCCACTCATACTTGTATTCAATAACTTGACCAGGTACTGGAACCTTTTGTCAACTCTGATAACGACCACTGTAACAGCAGTGGTGTGTAGTATTCACGTGTAGAATATATTGAACAGGTTTTGTCCGAAACGTCACACAGTTCATCAACGCGAATATGGTAGATGTCAGATCCCATTAAATCTGTAAACCACCACTGATAAAAGTAATTTGACGACTGTTAATAATACATTGAAGTCTATTGTTAATAATAATTAGGTGAAGACTCGCTGTTAAGATGCCACTGATAACAACTCTGATAATAACTATTTCGCTGTGTACAAGAAGACATGCCACCACTGTTGAAAGTAACTTCTTGTTGAATACTGTCACTGATAAGACGTGTGGGTTAAAGACTGTTGCAACCCACGACGCTGTCATATAGATCCTAACTTGGTTAAAGACGTGGGTGACTTCTTAAATCCGTCACACAGGCATATTGTAAATCTAGGTCGAGGTTCTGTAGTACGACTACGCCCACACAGGGCTATTTATAAGTATGTGTAACTACTATGTCACTGCGTCTGGAATGTTAGCAGAGGGTGTGTGTTGATACAATCATACACCACAATAACGCACGTGAAAGTCATGGAAGGAGTGAAGCTGCTGGTGACGTTTTAATAACAGTTTATTCACGCCACAACACCATACAAATGACATCAAGAAAAACACTTTACAGAACACATCTCAAAATATCCAAGAGACTGCCCACTCAGCAGTTTAGCCTAATATGGCCGAACAATGTCTCCACCTCTCATAACAATCCAAAGAGAACTGCCCACACGCAGTTTACAAATAACTCATACTGTCATCACGTGAAATATTGGCCATAGTACTCAAAATACTGCCTACACTGCAGTTTACAAATATCTCATAATGTCATCACGGGAAATATTGGCCTTAGTACTCAAAATACTGCCTACACTGCAGTTTACAAATAACTCATAATGTCATCACGTGAAATATTGGCCTTAGTACTCAAAATACTGCCTACACTGCAGTTTACAAATAACTCATAATGTCATCACGTGAAATCATGGCCTTAGTACTCAAAATACTTCAATATCCATAAACTCTACCTCCGCGGGAAATAATGGCCTCTTAAATAACATCTTCACGAAATATCCTCTACTAGGAAATACTGGCCTGTACATCTCAAGGCCTCTAACATCTTCACATCAAATATCCACTTATCCAAAAACACAGCGAAAACCATCGCTAGCCATTTTCATAGTGCTCGGCGCAGACACACACTTACAGGGCTGACTCTCTCCAGTCAATGCCCAGGACACACTACCCAGATAACACACTCGTTCCGCTCAAAACACAGTCACGAGACTTCCTCACTGTCCACACAACTCAGTCAATCAATCATCTGCGGGCTAGCCGCGAACTATTCTCACCCCGCTTAAAATAATACAGAATATATATATATCTCACTACTTGAGATGATCAGCGTTTTTTCCACGCTATCTGTCATCTATCTCTCGAAACTACCACGAGATATTTTCAAAACAATTCAACAGCCAACAAGCAAACAAGTGCTCCAACTCAGAATCTAACTTGTCTACTAACATACTCAGATTTACTCCCCTTACACCAGTTCTGTTCTTAACACTAAGCATTAAGTAATATATCAGATGTAATAATAGCTATGTATTTATTTTTATTTCCCGCTATTCTTTAAGAGATAAAATAACTCCTTGCCGTCAAAAACACAGATTAGGCTCTTTCTGCTTAATCCAAAATGCTTCTTTACAGACACTAGAAAAGGAGCTTTCTGATTGGTTCTTATATTTGGACTTTTTACCCTAGATTTTGAGCGCGGAAAATATGATCGTTTTGTGTATTCAGATTTAAATCATGACAACATCCGACTTCAGCACGGCATTTTTTGGGGACCGAGTTTGCCTTCCCTGCGATCCCTACTCTCTCAGCCAGACTGCAGTGATGCAGCCTGTTTCCAGGACCACCACGTGGAGGTGGAGCAGGGTCTTGGTCAGCTCTGGTTCGCTGACCCTGATGCAAGCAGTCAAGCTATGGGTCGCTGACTGCATTCTCTATTGCTGCATCTTTGGGTCCCGTCCGTTCCCCATCAAACGCTGGTCATTGGCAATCATTCACACTTTATTTAATATCGTCCTTTGGACATCTTTATGAATAAGCACACATTTTCTTTACTAGAATAAGCCAGGGACACCTCACCCAAGTATATTGATGTCCTGGTTATGGAATAATTCAAGAAAAACACAGAGTACTGCAGCTCAAAACACATACGTCCGATCACTCCCAAATACAAGCCGCATCTCTCTTGCAGACGATCATCACACTTCTGCTTCAAGTTTGTTCACGTCTGCCAGTCAACCATCTCGGCATGACGTTACTTCCTTTATTAATAAGTTCCGTATAAAATAAACAAAAAGGAGCCCTGTTGAGCTGCCTATTATATCGACATAAATGTTATAACAACTTAGTTACTTACTTAGTCGTTTCTTTTTTTTTGTTACCCTAGGATGTAAAAATTTACCAGAGAGAGCGCCATACTAACCTCTCGGCTGTCTTACTCCTGGCCTGGTTCCAACCAAGTCCCTCGGTCCTTCGGAGATTGTCTGATATTGCCCTCCCAGCGAACTCTGGGTGATCCTGGAGGTCTGAATCTCTGGCTCTTGGTTTCTCATATTTTGTTGTGGTAAATCAAACAGTTTAGTGTAAATGAAACTGTTTAGTGTAAATGAAACAGTTTAGTGTAAATGAAACAGTTTAGTGTAAATGAAACAGTTTAGTGTAAATGAAACAGTTTAGTGTAAATGAAACAGTTTAGTGTAAATGAAACAGTTTAGTGTAAATGAAACAGTTTAGTGTAATCAAACAGTTTAGTGTAAATGAAACAGAATACTTAATTACTGTACATATAAAAATATTACAGTACTACCGTTCCAACAGTGTTACATTTTAGAATTTTACTGGAACTGTAGAACTAATCTTAGATATTTGGAAGTTGAGTACTTTCATGATTAAAGTCTGTTTTGTAGTCTGACTGTTTCATCATTGAGTTAAGGTGTTGGGGGGAAAAAGAAGGGAGAGGGGGCAATATCCCGGGTACATGAAGATGAAATCACGTAATTTTCAGATGTAGACTATGATTCATATTCTTCCTGACTATCTTTTCGAACATTTCATCCAAGTGAAGCTGTTTCCTCTGATTTAATCTTTTCCTGATAAACTTTTTATTCATCAAATGAAATTCATTAGCCCTTGTTCCGCCATAAAGGTATACTATTCCAGTCCTTTGATCTATTCACCCGACAGCTCAATTAACTTGCCAATGGTAGGTCTTTCAACTACACTTATTTCACCTTTATTACTGTTATCTTCAATAATTTCATAGCTTTACCAGGAGTTAGAACAATGGCTATAATTTTAGAGTCTCTACGGTGATAAGTCCGTCTCGGGATTTTCAATTGCCCTCTCGTAATTGTATCCGGATCATACGAGGTGCCAGACCAACCGTTCCGGAAAATCAGATGGTTGTAAAGCGTCCGACTGGCTCAGCGGTTAGAGCGCTTTATTCTCGCGTTACAGTTACCGAGTTCCGGGATGGGTAACCTGGAAGCGTCATCATTCACTCTACCCAGCTGGGGTTCCTGATTCTGCTTATGTTAATGTAGTCAAGGCAGCGAGATAGGATATTGGTCACCCAATTCATAAATCTGAACCTAGTACCCCGAATTCTCTAACATTTCACTTCCCTACATCAATTTATGAAACAGGATTACCTTTACTGTATTAAGTACTGTATTGGAGGCTAATTCCAGGGTTGCTGGCGCCCACGCGCCCCTTTATCATCTGTAGTGGGTTTGATGGTATTGTCTGATGGTGATATTACTAAATGTAATGTATGAGGCCAGCTGTGAAGGCTCCTGAGATAAAATGTAGTTGTGAATTGTCAGAAGGCCTTTCTTGCTACCACTACGACCTCACACTCAATTTTTTTTCTTAATGAATGTAGCTATGTAAAATGTCTAGGGTTATGATATGTAATGTGGTGTGATAGTTATGGATACACCCACAGATATTTAAGCAGACTAATAATATTTAACAAATGTTAAAATACACTGAACTAACTCACGTGTGTAAAATTTTTGATAGAATTATATTACATTTATTTGTTCTGGATCAAGTTTTATGTTGACCAGAACTTTTTTAAAAAAAAAGGATTTAAAAATTATGAAAGAAATGCATGGAATGTTACATACTAAATGCAAGAGAGTACATATATAAGTACTAGACTAGTTAGTTTTATTAAAATGTTCTAGTAGTCATCTACTTGGGAGGATAGTTAATGCTTGTGCTGTTGGGGTGGCCTCATCACACCTGTCTATATTGACTACACAGTGTCCAGTAAATTACAGGAATTTTATGGGGTATTAGTAACTAAAAGGCGTTGGTGAACTTCCAGCAGACCAGAGGCTCACTCAACTTGCATATGTAGCTCTGGTGCTGAAATCTGGTGGTCCCACCTCTCCGTGCTGGCGGGCAATAATAGTGGTCTCTGTCACAACGTACTGCACAGATACACTCGAGTAAAATCACCAACTGAATGGACACCGCCTTGTTGACAACTGAAACTCACAGCTCTGCAATCAAAGTATTGGCTATGTGTCAAAATTCTATTCTCTACCCACGTCTGGACACAACACGGACACAACAACCACATCATACAGACAGGTCAGATCTCTCTGACCAAACAGCACATTTACCATGGTGGTTTACATCAGATAGGTCCTCCCAGACTATAGATTCTGAAAAATATTTATTAGTTTCCTTCCCTAAAAGTGGATAGGTAATATGTTTCATTATTCTCAACACTTGATCTGTCTTTCCTAACCCTTGCTGGAGTTTATGTATATTGTTGGTCCCTAGACCCTGACTTGGGCGGGGGGTCTAGAGCAAATCCCTACTTGTTTGTAAGGCTAGATTATGATATGGCAGTATCAAATCACTCGAACATTAAACAATATTCAAAATATACAAAGAAATAATTTCAATCTTACCAGATTATGAATAAAGAACACAGAAATGCTAGCAAAACTCAGCTGAGCTGCTGGCTATAGTATGGCGTCCCTGAACTTATTTCACTTTCTTTCATTTGGAAATCACCACACTTTAAAATACTGTGTCTATCATCGAACAACTATTGAGGAATGGCCCCACTTGCGCGTCTGAGCGCCGATAAAATGATTGTCTGTGGCCAATCACTGCCTAGGTTTATTTCAAATTCAAATTTCCTACCCTAAAGTCATTTCAGTCATGCTTCAGTCAAGTATGGATGTTTATATGTTAGTCTGTCCGTCTCTACTTGTTTTTTTTCAAAAACGTACTTGATTTTTGAACCAACCTTTCTCTCCCCTCCAAAATTTTGTCGTTAAAAGTTATATTTAGACACAGCTCCCACCAATGTCCCTTCGCTTCCCTACTAAGTTGATTTGAACACCTGCGTCTCAAGGTCGTGTTTTTTTGTGCAAATAGCGACACTTTTTATTCAATACAGTCTGTCGCTGATGTGAACAACACTGTCTTTTGTCATTATCTTCAATATTATCTATCCGTCTGTAAAATTAAGAACATATTAGTTCACTGCTCAGAATGGGCCATCCGGCCAGCTAATTTTTATATTCCTAACATTAATATTACGAAAAAGTTACTTTTTAATTTTTGTAATATTCCAAACATCTGCGTTCTGCCGCTGAATTCAAATCAAAGGCTTGGTATCGCAAAAGCGACCAATAAATGACTGTGGCGTAACATATCCAAGGTCCCTTCTGTCGAGTTCCTTACTTTATGTCAACTTGGGAAACGTGACTTTTCTCCGTTTCCCCCCCCAATTGCGTCTCCTTAGCCTTTCTAGTCTCACGCAATCTTTCCAGTCATATTTTTTCCTTTTTATCCGCCGTTCCCCTCCTGTCTAGCAAGTCAATTTTTATGGAGGGTGATGACCCGCGGTCTGGGCGATCATGTACTATCAGCAGCCTACGCATTATGTTTTTATCCTTACATGTTATCTTTGGAGGTATTTTACCGTTGTATCTCTGTCAATTTCACTACACATCTCCCCACTTGAAAACATGCCTATGGCAAGTTCCAAAACCAGCGATACACATAGGTAAAATTACTCCTCAAGTCTGCCACTACTCTAATTTTGATCACAGGGGTGCCGACTGAGGAAATCTGCACCGACATTCAATTTGCCTGGGATATATTGGATACTGAACTGATAAGGTTGAAGCAATAAAGACCACCTCAGCAATCTTGCGTTTTCATGCTTAGCCTGAGATAAGAATACGAGAGGCTGATGGTCCGTCTCCACCACAAAAGTCCTACCATACAGATAGATTTGAAACTTCTTTATTGCCCAGATTAACGCTAAACATTCTTTTTCGCTTGTGGAGTATCCTTGTTCCGCCTTATTCAATTTACGGCTTGCATAAGCGACTGGTTTCAGTTCCCCATCAGGTGAAGATGATCTTTGCAACAAAGCCCCTCCTAGTCCTACATTACTTGCATCGGTTCTTAAGACAAAGTCCTGTGTCAAATCAGGCAGTTTGAGAATAGGCTTGCTAGTGAGTTTTTTCCTTTAACTCTTGGAACGCTAGTTCACATTGTGCAGTCCAAATAATTTTATCTGGAAGTCCCTTGCGAGTCAGATCAGTCAGAGGAGCACAAATAGCGTTAAAATTCTTGATGTATTTCTGATAAAATCCGCATAACGACACAAATGATCGCACGTCCTTTTTTGTTTGCGGCCTAGGTGCTCTCTGCAGTTTTTCCAAGTTCTTAGGATCAGGGGTCATATTACCCTGATATACAGTGTGTCCCAAGAATTCCAACTCTTTGCATCCAATACAACATTTTGTTGGCCTAGCAGTTAAGTTCGCCTCCCGAAGTCTATCAAACAACATCTCCAGAGCTTCAATGTGTTCTTCAAATGTCTCTGTGGCGACGAGAATATCATCCATGAAATTCGTGATACATGGGTTATTCAGGGGATCCAACAATTTGCGCATCATCCTTGAAAACACACTCGGAGCATTTTTCAGTCCGAATGGTAGCATATTGAATTCATAATGTCCATCCGAAGTGCTAAAAGCCAAATAAGGTCTCACTTCAGGCTTCACTGGGATCTGGTAATAGCCTTTACTAAGATCCACCTTTGAAAAGTATTTTGCCTTGTTCAGTCTGGCAAATAACTGTTTTGTGTCTGGTAATGGATCCACTTGTCCTTCTGTGACAGCATTCAGTTTCCTGTAATCTATGCACAGTCTGTGTTCCCCAGACGGTTTTCTCAACAAAACGACACTAGAACTAAAAGATGATTCACTGTGCGAAATAATCCCCTCCTTCAACAAATACTCTATTTCTTCCTTCAATGCCTTCTCCTTCGCGAACGGAATAGAATAGGCTCTCATACAGATTGGGTTTGAGTCTACCAGTTTCATGTCATACTGTAGCAAATTTGTATGGCCTGGTTTATCTGTTAATACATCTGTATGTTCCTCCAGAACCTGTTGAACTCTCTCCCTCCGGTTTTTAGTCAGGTGCTTACTGACTTTTACCTGTGCTGCGGTTTCACAAGGATGTAATGGGTATTCATGTGAGGTGAGTGGTTCTTTTTGCATCTGGGTTGCAATAGCCAAGGTCAATAAGGGGGTGCTTTCCTGGAGTGGTCTGTCCAGATACTTCTTTAACAGGTTTACATGATAAACTTTCTCCTTCCCCTTTTTGTCAATTTTATAGTTTGTTCTAGACACCTTCTCTAGAACCGTATATGGACCTTGCCAACCAATTTGTAATTTATTCTGGCTTCCGGGTAGTAGAAGCAGCACCTTCTCTCCGACTGCCAGTTCCCTGTCCTTTGCCTTCCTATTAAAATATGCTGCATGTTTCTTCCTGGCTTGCTTCAAATTATCATTTGCCAGTTTCCATCCAGCTTTCAAACGAGTGGTCAGTTCGTTCACGTATTGATACGATGAGGTAACAGTCTCTTCCGCCTTCTCATCTGTCCAGGTCCTTAATAGAGCCTCTAATGGACCTTTTATTGGCCTCCCAAATAGCAGAGTTGCGGGAGCCATCCCGGTTGAACTATGTGGTACCTCCCGGTACGCAAACAATGCGGCGGGCAGGAATTGATCCCACAGATCCGTTTTTTCGTGTGCCAGCTTTCTCAGGATAGAAATGAGAGTCCCGTTGAACCTCTCTACCTGGCCGTTCCCTTGTGGATGGTACGGACTACAATGAAAGTGTCTGGCTTGAAATAGCTTAAAAACTTCTTCCGTTAGTTTCCCCTTGAACTGAGAACCATTATCCGTCAAGATTTGATGCGGGAATCCTAATCGGGTAAATATTGTAAGTAGTGCCTCTGCTACATGTTTTGAATCAATTGATGGCAGGGCTACCGCCTCTCCCCACATAGAACAAGTGTCCACCAGAGTAAGGATGTAACTGTTCCTCCTCTTGGTCCGAGTGAGAGGTCCTACAATATCCACTGCAACCCTCTCAAAAGGTGTTCCCACTATGGGCATTTCCCCTAGAGTTGCAGGAGCAGTCCAGTGCTTTGGAGCTACCCTTTGACATTCTGGGCAGGATTTGACATATCTTTTTATATCCTCCGTTATCCCTGGCCAGAAGTAATGACAAGCTATACGCTGTCCTGTGGCGCTGATCCCCATGTGACCACTGAAGGGAATCGCATGCCCGAGTTCCATCACTTTATCTCTATATGAAGTGGGAAGAACCAGCTGGTTGTGACCATTTGTTCCAGTTCCGGCCTTCCTGTATAAGAGTTTGTTCTTCATGAAATATTCCCCCTTGCTCGGAGGTGTGTGGCATTTGGGCAATTTTTTAAAACAGGGCTTGAGTGTCCTATCCTCAGCCTGCGCCTTCCTCATCTCCTCTGGATGAGCATTTATAGGTTCACCTTCTTCCTCCTTCTTCTGTGACCTGGTCTGCACTGTCGCCATGATCACAGGTTTCTCGGGATTCCCCAAGAAGACGTATCTACACCCCAATATCAGAGGGTAGATTGGTTCATCTATCACTGCTGCTCTGATTTCTCCCTCCACATAGCGAGTTTTCACCGTTATCCTTGCGATGGGAAGTGTCATGAGTGGTATGTCCTTAGTCGCCCCTTGTATTTCCACTGTTTCTGTGGTATACTGACTTGGGTCCACTAGGCTAGACTTCACAACTGAATCATAATCCAAACCTGTATCATAAAGGCACCTTATGGTGACCCCATTACAAATAACATCCTCACAAACTGGGGGGTGATAAGGTTCCTGTTGTCCATTAGGATTAACCTTTAATCTTCGCGTCCCCGACTTCATTGCAGCAATGTTTGAAGGTTTCCTTCTACAAAATTCGGTGTTATGGTTATCCTTCTTGCACCATTTACACCATCTTTTTCCTTGGTTCAACGGTTTTCTTTCATTGAACTTTTGGTCATTGAACTGTGAGTTTCTGTCGCGATAGTCATTTCTTGGCCGCTCAAAGTTTGTCCTACCTTTATTTCCCTGCTCTCTATTATCAAATTTATTAAATTGCTGTGGAGCTTTAAAATTGTCTATGTGCTTCTTTTTAGCACCACTTACCTCTGCCTGAGCTGCCTGATACCTCTCAGCAACATTTAAAATTTCCCCCAACTTCTCTGCACCTTGTTCCATGAGAAATTTTCTCATGTCTGGAGCCATGGACTCTCTCAATTGCTCAATCATGATCATTTCTTTAAGATCTTGGGTCTTCCCCAGAGCCGTCCATTTCTCCAAATAGGTTTCTAGTCTAGCAGAGAATTGGTGGTATGTCTCCCCAGACAACAGTTTGGCATTTCTAAATTTCTTACGATAAAATTCACCATTCTTCTCGTACCTTAATAACAAAGCCTGCTTTAACATGTCATAATTGTCTTGGTCTTCCCTGTTCATTTTGGCAAATACTTCATAAGAAGTACCTCTCAATCCCTGTGATAGCTTTAAACTCCACCTCTCTCTCTCTAACCCATATGTAGTAGCTAATAACTCAAAACGTCCTAGGTACCCCTCTATGTCATCGTCTTTTTCAACAAAATGGTCTAAATGAAACCCCATAGCTGAGTTTGAGGCTCCCAGACTGGGCGTAGCATCTGAGGCAAAAGGGCTGGCACCATTTTCAGGAGCCGGGCCTTGTAATTCCAGCTCCCTTAGTCGTAATTCGTGCTCCCTTTGCAACCTTCTATCTTCTGCCTCCCTTTCGGCAGTCAACCTTTTTTCTTCTGCCTCCCTTTGCTGTCGTTTTTCTTCTGCCTCCCTTTGCTGTCGTTTTTCTTCTGCCTCCCTTTGCTGTCGTTTTTCTTCTGCCTCAATCTGCAGCCTCTTAATTTCTCTATCAGCCTCAATTTGTAACCTCTTCTCTTCAGCTACCTTTCTATCTTCCCTTTCAATATATTTATCACATTCAGCCGTTACATATTGAATTAAAATCTGACCATCCATTCCCATCTCCTTTGCGGTCAGCACAGCAGCTGATCGGAATTTTGCTAGCTCCGCCATACTTTTCAGACAATATAATAATATACAAGCTAAATCTCTAACCAGTAAATACACTAAGTACTTCTTATGACTATAGTCTAACTAATTCTAACTAACCAGTTAACTAATTAATTATCACTGGCTGTGAAGATTCACCAACTTTTATCTGCAGGGACACTTTTAATTTTAAAGGGAATTTCACAATTTTTTTTTCCCCTAATTTTATTTCTCCAACCAGGAGATCCTAATATTACTGTTGGGCTAATTATCCCTGGACGAGCCCCCAATGTATGTAGTGGGTTTGATGGTATTGTATGATGGTGATATTACTAAATGTAATGTATGAGGCCAGCTGTGAAGGCTCCTGAGATAAAATGTAGTTGTGAATTGTCAGAAGGCCTTTCTTGCTACCACTACGACCTCACACTCAATTTTTTTTTCTTAATGAATGTAGCTATGTAAAATGTCTAGGGTAATGATATGTAATGTGGTGTGATAGTTATGGATACACCCACAGATATTTAAGCAGACTAATAATATTTAACAAATGTTAAAATACACTGAACTAACTCACGTGTGTAAAATTTTTGATAGAATTATATTACATTTATTTGTTCTGGATCAAGTTTTATGTTGACCAGAATTTTTTTTAAAAAAAGGATTTAAAAATTATGAAAGAAATGCATGGAATGTTACATAATAAATGCAAGAGTGTACATATATAAGTACTAGACTAGTTAGTTTTATTAAAATGTTCTAGTAGTCATCTACTTGGGAGGATAGTTAATGCTTGTGCTGTTGGGGTGGCCTCATCACACCTGTCTATATTGACTACACAGTGTCCAGTAAATTACAGGAATTTTATGGGGTATTAGTAACTAAAAGGCGTTGGTGAACTTCCAGCAGACCAGAGGCTCACTCAACTTGCATATGTAGCTCTGGTGCTGAAATCTGGTGGTCCCACCTCTCCGTGCTGGCGGGCAATAATAGTGGTCTCTGTCACAACGTACTGCACAGATACACTCGAGTAAAATCACCAACTGAATGGACACCGCCTTGTTGACAACTGAAACTCACAGCTCTGCAATCAAAGTATTGGCTATGTGTCAAAATTCTATTCTCTACCCACGTCTGGACACAACACGGACACAACAACCACATCATACAGACAGGTCAGATCTCTCTGACCAAACAGCACATTTACCATGGTGGTTTTACATCAGATAGGTCCTCCCAGACTATAGATTCTGAAAAATATTTATTAGTTTCCTTCCCTAAAAGTGGATAGGTAATATGTTTCATTATTCTCAACACTTGATCTGTCTTTCCTAACCCTTGCTGGAGTTTATGTATATTGTTGGTCCCTAGACCCTGACTTGGGCGGGGGGTCTAGAGCAAATCCCTACTTGTTTGTAAGGCTAGATTATGATATGGCAGTATCAAATCACTCGAACATTAAACAATATTCAAAATATACAAAGAAATAATTTCAATCTTACCAGATTATGAATAAAGAACACAGAAATGCTAGCAAAACTCAGCTGAGCTGCTGGCTATAGTATGGCGTCCCTGAACTTATTTCACTTTCTTTCATTTGGAAATCACCACACTTTAAAATACTGTGTCTATCATCGAACAACTATTGAGGAATGGCCCCACTTGCGCGTCTGAGCGCCGATAAAATGATTGTCTGTGGCCAATCACTGCCTAGGTTTATTTCAAATTCAAATTTCCTACCCTAAAGTCATTTCAGTCATGCTTCAGTCAAGTATGGATGTTTATATGTTAGTCTGTCCGTCTCTACTTGTTTTTTTTCAAAAAACGTACTTGATTTTTGAACCAACCTTTCTCTCCCCTCCAAAATTTTGTCGTTAAAAGTTATATTTAGACACAGCTCCCACCAATGTCCCTTCGCTTCCCTACTAAGTTGATTTGAACACCTGCGTCTCAAGGTCGTGTTTTTTTTTGTGCAAATAGCGACACTTTTTATTCAATACAGTCTGTCGCTGATGTGAACAACACTGTCTTTTGTCATTATCTTCAATATTATCTATCCGTCTGTAAAATTAAGAACATATTAGTTCACTGCTCAGAATGGGCCATCCGGCCAGCTAATTTTTATATTCCTAACATTAATATTACGAAAAAGTTACTTTTTAATTTTTGTAATATTCCAAACATCTGCGTTCTGCCGCTGAATTCAAATCAAAGGCTTGGTATCGCAAAAGCGACCAATAAATGACTGTGGCGTAACATATCCAAGGTCCCTTCTGTCGAGTTCCTTACTTTATGTCAACTTGGGAAACGTGACTTTTCTCCGTTTCCCCCCCAATTGCGTCTCCTTAGCCTTTCTAGTCTCACGCAATCTTTCCAGTCATATTTTTTCCTTTTTATCCGCCGTTCCCCTCCTGTCTAGCAAGTCAATTTTTATGGAGGGTGATGACCCGCGGTCTGGGCGATCATGTACTATCAGCAGCCTACGCATTATGTTTTTATCCTTACATGTTATCTTTGGAGGTATTTTACCGTTGTATCTCTGTCAATTTCACTACATCATCTTTGAAACATATTATGCATTTACAACACGATATGAAAATAATTATTGCTTAAATCGCTTGGCCATCCGGCCCACAGTCCAATTAGCCGGTACCCAAAACCGGCCATATCTGCATCCCACGCATATTTCACAATTCACTTTTTTTTTAAATTAAATTTTGCCTCGTTTTAACGAGGCGCGTCCCATTCAACCTATTCGGTTATATTAGGGAGCATGTCCAAATATAAAAGACCTTTAGTTCTGACACCACTACGTGTTTAATCTCTTAATCTCACAATTCACAGAAATTTACATAACTTACAAACTCAGACAAACGATTTCCAAATTCTGTATGTCTTTTTGGTATATAATTTCTCCTAGATCGATACCTTCATCAAATCTGGGTCATATGTTTTGTATTTCGAAGAAATATTAAAGTTTGTCAGTTCATCTCTAGACTCAAACAACCGATACCCCATTGTATGTAATAACTGGACGCACGACGTCTCAATGTCAGAAATTGTTTTATATTCCATCTTCTTTCTCCAGGCGTTTGCAGTTTCTGAAGATTTGTTTCTTACAGTACAAAAGTGACAGCCATTCCACATACCTGCATTTGTGACATTCCAGATGTAACTCTCGATTACTGGCGTCAACTGCAGGTCAAGAAAGCTGTACAGTTGTCTCGCTGCCACAACTGGAGATTCGGCTAGGTCTTCGTATCGAACCGTCAATATTCTGTTAGAGAATTTATTCGATATTGATTTCGATATTTCAATATCCTGTAAAACCTGGGAACAGAACTGTGTTGCTTGAATCGATGCTGATTTAGGATCGAATCGATTAAATCCTTCCCGGGACTTCAGAACGCCCCTAGGATCACGTATCAGATGAATTACCTTGACCGTGGGGTCTGAAGACATAAGAACTTCAGCTTGTCGCATACTGAGCCGTATACACTTCACGGCTATGATATTGGCGGCGCGACATTTAGAAATAACCCCTTCAAAACATCTCAGAATTTCTTGCCAGTCGTACTTTGTTGCGTCTGTAAGAGAATTAAGATAACATATACATTCGGCGGTACAAATATCTATGACAGTTAATAAAAAGATCACTACATGACAAAAACACTGCAACGTTACTTGGTCACAACTTACTAGTGACTTAGTGTTCGTTAAAGATTAGAATCTTACAGAGAGAGAGAGAGAGAGAGAGAGAGAGAGAGAGAGAGAGAGAGAGAGAGAGAGAGAGAGAGAGAGAGAGAGAGAGAGAGAGAGAGAGAGAGAGAGAGAGAGAGAGAGTAAATATTTGCACCTAGCGTGGTTTTTAGGAGTCTCTAAAAGGTAAAGGTCGGACATTAGCAGATCAGCCAGAGGGGTGTGAAGTGTCAGAGGTTTCACTATACTTAAGCTCAGCTTTTTTAGGTAGAGGCAGCGGCGTACTAAAGGGGTTGCGAGGGGACGGTCCGCCCCGGGAGACAGCAAAGAAGGGGGTGCCATCGGACACTATTAATATAGTACTGACTGTTAAAATGTTATTTACAAATGTGTTTCTTTATTGCGGGATGGGGGTGTCACAGAGAACCGCCCCGGGTGCCACATACTTTAGGGACGCCTCTGGGTAGAGGCCCAATTCCTCCCGCGCTATGTTTGCCTTCTCTAACTCAAGAACAGTCAAATACGAATTTACAGCTGAAGAGACTGGAGTGCGGCGCTACCAAGTTTAGAACCTGTCAACAATACATTATGAAGCAAGTGCTCTAACAGCTCTGCCACTCGACGCTCATTAGGAGTAGAAGACTAAAAAAATTGTATCACCGCTCCAGCCTGGCATGTCTTTAGGATGTAGCTAAATTTAGGGTGGTTGCTACTTGTTGTTCTACTGGGTATTTTAAAATTCACGCCCTATTTGAACATGTATATATCCTCACTTGTATTAATTGGATGTGTTTGATACATACAACAAATGTAAAAAACTAGGAATTGCTATTTCCGGAAATAAAATCAATTAAATTTTTAAAAATTAGCCAATGAACTGACGTTACAAAGCACAGCCAAAATTTCTTCCCGTTTTGAAATTATATGTTGAACAGATCAGATCTTTCACTGAGTTTTTAGTGTTGATAAGAAAAGTATTTTATGTAATACAATGGGACTTATTTGTCTTTATCTTGACATTTGTTTCATGTAATTTTGTTGGACACGAGTAAAGACATAACGAATCAAAAATCAGAGGTGACCTTTCAATCATCCTGCACATTTTTAAAACGTTCAAACATTGTTTTAATCCCCTGTTCTTCCCTTAATCGTCTCATAATACATATCAGTCCTTACTTCAAACCTATCCTAGTCTGCTCCCACGCAGTTCCATCCTGGCAATGTTTTGTTTTATTTGTATAACGGATGTAAATGTTTTTTCACAACCAGTGGTTCTTAATGATGTCATACTGAATGAACAAAGCGAGAACAGCATTTTCTAGCCTCAATAACATTTGGAAGTCTTCCCAATACAGCACAAACACCAAATTAAGACTGTATGAGAGCTGTGTACTTTATGTGCTTCTCTATGGTGCGGAGTGCTGGAGAGTGGCAGAGAACGAAGTGTCAAAACTGTCCTCCTTCCACACAATCTGCCTAAGGAAAATTCTCAGAATCTTTCGGCCGAATACCATCAGCAACTGTGACAGACGAACTCATTGACCCTGAAGTGACCCTGAAGTGTTGGATGATATGGTACGACCCTTCGTAACGACCCCTTTGGATAACATCAGTGCCCCCGAATATTGTAACTTTTCGTCAAACGGGATTTTTCTTTTCACCTGGACTCATTAGCTATGCAACCGTTCCACACAGAGGGCAAACACGTTTGCTGATTAATATAGGGACAGTTTATCTACCGTTCATTCTGGTCATCGCATTGATTTAAGGAGAGATTAAATCACGCCCATGGTAATCTCTTGAGCAATCATATGCAGTATTTTCATTAACTTGGCCCAGAGGGGGCGGCGCCAGAATCAAACAGATAGCAGCGACCACGATCAAAGACACAGACTGGAGGATTTCAGGAAGACTAGCGCCACGATCAAAGACAGTAGTGGTCCCTGAAACGAGCGACGCAAGTTCCTGCAGGTATTTCGCATCTCGGTGTTAAACACAGAACCGATCGCAGCAGCGAGCGGAGATACGAAGACCAGGGACGGCATCTCTCTTTAGTCTGGCGGTCAGAACCCCAAAAGTGTCCTGAGATCTAAAAAGGTGTCAGAAATTCTCAAGTCCCACTCATCTTGCATTTGAGTTAGATATATACAGACCACGTAGAAATACACTTTATCACTCGTTGGCCAGACCTTTACAGAAGCACTATCTATATTTGAAATCTTGTTATAGATTTTACCCTGGATTTTTATATATATTTGCACTGAATTCTATTTCTGTGCAAAACGTTAATATATATATATATTGTGTAAAGTGATCAGTGGACTATTTCATTCATTCTATTTCTCTGGATTTTGTGTTAATTTAAATCTATTAAATAAAACCATCTCAATAGTTCCAGTTATAAATGTAATGATATATCTGCTATATTATTTCCAAAAGATAATGGAGGCTGAAATGCTTTAATTAACTTTTAAAGTCGCGAAGGAATTTATAATTAATAAATTAAGTTAAGTCCTATATTTATAGATGTGTGGTTTAACCATTAGAACTCGCGCAGTGTTTTTATTAAATACATAATTAAATACGCGAATATATATATCTGTAGTGAAATTGACAGAGATACAACGGTAAAATTCCTCCCAAGGATAACATTTAAGGATAAAAACATAATGCGTAGGCTGCTGATGTACATGATCGCCTAGACCGCGGGTCATCACCCTCCATAAATTTGACTTGCTAGACCGGAGGGGAACGGAGGATCAAAAAGGAAAAAAAAAATATGACTGGAAAGGCTACAGAGACGCAATTGGGGGGGGGGGGGGAAATGGATGAAAGTAAAAAAATTCAAGTCCCCCAAATTGACACGAGGTACGGAATTGGACGTTTTGCGATACCAAGCGCTTGATTTGAATTTGAGCGGAAGAACGCAGATGTCTGAAAAAAATTACAAAAATTAAAAAGTAAATTTTTCTTAATATTAATGTTAGGAATATAAAAATTAGCTGGCCAGATGGCCTATTCTGAGCAGTGAACGAATATGGTCTTAATTTTACAGACGGATAGATAATATTGAAAATAATGACAAAAGACAGTGTAGTTTACATCAGCCACAGACTGCATTGAATCTAACATATCGTTATTTGCACACAAAAACACGACCTTGGGGACGCAGGTGTTCAAATTTACTTAGCATAGAAGTGAAGGGACATTGGTGGAAGCTGTGTCTAAATATAACTTTTTACAACAAAAATTTGAAGGGGAGAGAACGGTTGGGTCAAAAATCGAGCACAATTTTGTAGAAACACAAGTAGAGACGGACAGACTAACAGATAACCATCCATACGTGACTGAAGCTTGACTGAAATGACTTTAGTGAGGAAATTTGAAATTAAAAATAAACCTCGGCAGTGATTGGCCACAGACAATCATATCATTAGCGCTCAGAGCGCATTTGGGGTCATTCTTCAATAATTGTTCAGTGTTAGACACAGATTTTAAAGTGTGGTGTTTTCCCATATGAAAGACAGTGAGTTAAATTTAGGGACGCCATCCTATAGCCAGCAGCTCAGCTGAGTTTTGCTAGCACTTCTGTGTTAATTATTCATAATCTGGTAAGATTGAAATTATTTCTTTATATATTTTGAATACTGTTTCATGTTCGAGTGATTTGATACTGCCATATCATAATCTAGCCTTACAAACAAGTAGGGATTTTGCTCTAGACCCCCCGCCCAAGTCAGGGTCTAGGGACTAACAATGTACCTAAACACCAGCAAGGATTATGCAAGACCGATCAAGAGTTGAGAATAAGGAAACATATTACCTATCCTCTTTTAGGGTAGAAAACTAATAATTATTTTCAGAATCTATAGTCTGGGAGGATCTATCGGATGTAAACCCACCATGGTAACTGTGCTGTTTGGTCAGAGAGATCTGACCTGTCTGTATAATGTGGTTGTTGTGTCAGTGTGGTGTCCAGACGTGGGTAGAGAATAGATTTTGACACATGGCCCATACTTTGATTGCAGAGCTGCGAGTTTCTGTCGTCAACGAAGAAGTATCTATTCGGGTGGTGATTTACACAAGTGTATCTGTGCAGTCCTCGTGACAGAGACCACCATTAGTGCCCGCCAGCACGGAGAGGTGGGACCGCCTGAATTTCAGCACCAGAGCTACAAATACCAGATGAGTGAGCCTCTGGTCTGCTGGATATTCACCAACCCCATTTAGTTGCAGATACCCCATAAAAATTCCCACCATTTTCTGGACACTGTGTAGTCAATATAGACAGGTGTGATGAGACCACCCCAACAGCACAGACAATAAATATCTTCCCTAGTAGCTGACTACCAGAACATTTTAATAAAACTAACTATTCTAGTACTTAAATATGTACACTTTTGCATTTATTATGTAACATTCCATGCATAATTTTCATAAATTTTAAATCCTTCTTTTAAAACAAGTTCTGGTCAAAATAAAACTTGATCCAGAACAAATAAATGTAATATAATTATATCAAAAACTTTACACACGTGAGTTAGTTCAGTGTATTTTAACACTTGTTAATCTAATTAGTCTTGTTAAATATCTATGGGTATATTTATAACTATCACACCACAGTACACATCATAACCCTAGACACTTTACGCAGCTACATTCATTAAGAAAAAAAAAATTAAGTGTGAGGTCGTAGTGGTAGCAAGAAAGGCCTTCTGACAATTCTCAATTACATTTTATCTCAGGAGCCTTCACAGCTGGCCTCATACAATTTACATGTAGTACCATCATCATCATACAATACCATCAATACCACTACAATATCTATGAATAGTCTTAACGGGAAATTCATCGCGCTTTAGAATGTTATTTGATTTTTCGGTATATTACATGTTTCTTTTTCTTTCATTCAGAGTAATCGTAACCTTTGCAATCCCAGCAATAAAGAAATCATCTTAAAAACTTCCAGACATATTGATGAAACATTTTTTAAATTTAATCTTGAGACAGGATCTTGAGGTAGGTTCAATGCGACCTAGCTATCATAATTACATGAAAGAAAGCCTACCCAAGACTATTTAAAGAACAATCATCATATTATAATTACAAATCTGTAAGATAAACTGGAAGTTGAACCGTGCCAGTAGTGATACTTTATTTACTGCCCTACTGTGAGAGACTACATATTTTCCTGAACTGTGACGGCTTAAGTTTTTCCTCACTGGATTAATAAACTTACCGGTCAGTTACTATCATCACGCATTGAAGGAATTTTACCATAGCGGAAGATTAAAGAGACCACTTCATTTTCACCCTTGTGTCGAACTGTGTCAGTGACATCCCATAGACTCCTTTTATATAATAAAACACAATAACTCTTAGGCTTCAAGTCCGGCGATAAGTGAGAATAGTTGCTATCAGCAAACCTCGCAACATCTGGGGCGGGACACGGAAGTACCAGACCTTTTCATGTATCAAGAGTGTAATTGCTGTTTATATAATTCTATTGGATTGTCTGATGCTGCAATCGGTAAGTGTGTGAATATATGAGTGTGGATCGTCACGCGTATATAATTCTATTGGATTGTCTGATGCTGCAATCGGTAAGTGTGTGAATATATGAGTGTGGATCCTCACGCGCGTATATGAATGACAGGAAATTTAATCTTTTTTTGTAACCCTTTTGTTAACTTGCTTACCTGGTAATATAATTTTCTGTATACCCTGCATTGTTCCTTTAAGTGGGATAGTTGATAATTTGTTAACTCTGTTTAAAAACCCCTCCTTTTCATTTGCTTAGTAAAGTGAAGAACAATTGGGAACAACAGGATTCTTTCTACCACCCATACCTAATTTTGAAACACCTCTATCAGAGTAATTAACTTCACTGTTAGGTTAACTTACCTATGTTCCTGATAACTATCTATCTTTGGACTGGGTTTATCCTTGTCTAATAAGCGGGACGGGCTTAGTCGATACCAATCTTCTTCACCCCCTCCCTACCTTGTTACTTGCATTTTCTGTAATTTTGATAATTTTGCTGTAAACACATGATTATTGTAGTGATTGTTTTTTTAACTTTAATAAACAACATAAACTTAATGGTTACTGTGTTGGAATACCCAAAGCCCAAAAATTTCCCCTATTTGTTTAAGATAGTTTGTATCCACGTCGTCTGTGTGACTGAAGCACCAAATCGGTGTGAGCGCAGATGTGTGTCTGGAAACTGGCAAATAATTGTTTGAACAGGTGAGCCTGAAGAGTAGAATGAGAGAAACGATTTGTCGTAAATAAATCTGTCTTTACTCTCCTCCAGCACTCTGTGAAGCAACTATTTACTCTGAACATTTCTATCACTGAGCTGTTCACCATCATTCTACACTCTAAACCGGACTACTATTTCTAAGAGGAAGGGCACACCATCATAGCTGGCAGACGCTGGAGTTGGGTTGGCCACGTCCTCAGAAGGGACCCTGATACCATTACAAGAATAGCTATGCTATGGACCCCCTAAGGAAAGTGAAAGAGAGGCCGACTAAAAACAACTTGGCGGAGAACTGTGGAGGCTGAGATGCAAAAAATGAACCAGAGTTGGGGCACTGTACGAAGGATGGCCGCCGACCGAGCAAAGTGGAATCAATGTGTTGCTGCCCTACAGGACGCCACCAGGCGTGATGTCCACTGACTGCTTTGACGGTCGGCGGCTATGGATCAAAGAAGAAGGAGATTCAAAAATATATTAGGTGACCTTTCAATTATCCTGCACATTGTTCAAACTTTCAAACATTGTTTTAATCCATGTTCCTGGCAATGGTTCGTTTTATTTTGTACTACCTTTTTTTGCATATATGAAACGTATTCCACGTTAAATACTAATTTTATTGATCTGTGGTCACTTTCTACTAGTTGGTCAAGCATATGTTGGTCAATTTTGTTAATGATGTATATTTAAGAGAAAGTTAGATGAGAAGAACGAAAGAACGAACGCAAGAACGAACGAACTTTTCAAAGGGTTAAGAATTGGGCGCGCAGACCCGTCTAACATTCTGCCCTTCCAGTCTCATTTATCTTGCATACTATATCCTTTCATTCCTACATGTTACTTTAAGCATTAATTTAAAGGCATGCAACATTATAAAGGCAATATAACTGCATACATTTATAGTATCCAATCAAAATCAAAATTACGTAGGTTTTTTTTAAACAAACAAGAAAGTGTTGGGAAAAAACTAAAAAGGGAAAAAAACAAAAACAAATCCAAAACATCCATACAGTAAATCAGACAATAATTCCAACATAATGAGATTAGGGTGGCATAGAACCAGAATTCATGAAATATTTGAACAGTCTGTTATTGAATGAGTAGGGACTTGGTGTGTTTTTTGTTTGCCCTCTAAAACTCATGAGCAGAATCAGATGATAGACAGGCAGACAGACATGCAGACAGACAGACAGACAGATAGACAGATAGATAGATAGATAGATAGATAGATAGATAGATAGATAGATAGATAGATAGATAGATAGATAGATAGATAGATAGATAGATAGATAGATAGTTTAGATAGATAGATAGATAGATAGATAGATAGATAGATAGATAGATAGATAGATAGATAGATAGATAGATAGATAGAACGAACGAACTTTATTTTCAAAGGGTTAAGAATTGGGCACGCAGGCCCGTCTGACATTCTGCCCTTCCTCTCTCTCTCATCATGTATACTATATCCTTTCATCCTCACATCTACTTTAAGCATTATTAAGGCATTTATCATTATAAAAGTAATATTACATTTGCAATAATCATCATAATTAAAGTGTTTTTAAAATAAAATTAAAATAATAAAAATAAAACAAAAATAAATAAATAATAATAATGAATTTGAAAAAAAATAAATAAATAAATAAATAAAAAATAAAATAAAATAATAAAAATAACAACAACAAAAAACAATAACAACAAGACATAAGAGTCGAGTTCTTCGTACAGTAAATTAGTGATTTGAGACATATTCAGAGGTATGTTATGAGAACTTGTAAAATATTCATACGGTGTTCAACTGAATGACTCTCGGACTTTTTTTTTTTTTTTTTTTTAGGTTCATCAAGATAAGGTGGGTAAACAGTTACTTTCCTCGCTGTCTTTGCGTCCCAAACTCAAGACCAGAATCAGGCAAGATCGATAGTTAGATAGACATATATGAAAGCAATTAATTTGCCAAGGGTTGAAAATCGGACACAGTCCCCTCTTGCATTCTTCGAGACAGACAGACAGACAGACAGACAGATAGACAGATAGATAGATAGATAGATAGATAGATAGATAGATAGATAGATAGATAGATAGATAGATAGATAGATAGATAGATAGATAGATAGATAGATAGATAAATAGATAGATAGATAGATAGATAGATAGATAGATAGATAAATAGATAGATAGATAGATAGATAGATAGATAGATAGATAGATAGATAGATAGATAGATAGATAGATAGATAGATAGATAGATAGATAGATAGATAGATAGATAGATAGATAGTCTCCTTTTACTAATTCTTCACCTTCCCACAATGCCTTGTACTTTCTTCTTTTTGTCAGCCTTCTTCTTCTTCCTATCCATTCCTTCTTCTCTTTATTTTCTTGTCTTCCTTATTATTAACAGAATTTCGGAGATGTTTAAGCAATACATATGTAATAAACTTACTGTGGTCTCTGACGCAGTTGTGTGCTGCCACTGTTGACTTACTTTGTATCATGTGATTTTGCTGCATTGATTAAAGGCAACTGTTATTTGCATTAAATATAATACATATGTCAATTCGTAAATAAACAAGTGCTCTGAAACAATGATCCTCAAACTGTCTTGTCATTCATTCATTCATAAACCCCCACTCCCAAAGGAGCATAGGCCTTCAACAAACACATGCCAAGTCCTCCTGTCACGTGCCATCATCTCAAGTTCTTTCCACGTTCTCCTCACCATTTTCACCTCTGTTTCCAGCTCTCTTCTCCGTGTGCTTCTTGGTCTACCTCTGCCTCTCTTGCCCTGAGGGTTCCTGAACAAGGTCTGCTTTGTAATGATATTTCCACTACCACTTTTCATTTGCCTGTGAAAAAGAAACTCGGCCTAAGAAAATAACAAGTAAAGGAAAAAAAAACAAGTCTTAATGATCACTTATTATTGGGTAACGGTTCACTTTAGACTTTTTTAATATAGAGTGACATCCCCTTGTAATGCCCATCATCGCCAACAGCATATGACCAAGAAAAGCATTAACATTTTTCCATAATATAAAAGTCTAAAGAAAACCTTTACCTATTACTGTTACCACATCAAGTACAGTATAAAGAGACACAGAAAGCCAAGTAGTTTTGGCCACCTCTTGAGAATGAGGCCCGATAAATTACCACTACGCACCAACAACACTAGGGGAGATCTGGGTTCAGAGCACGGGGAAGATCATGAGGCAGATAGACAGACAACATCACATACATCCTACAACAACACAGGCTCACAGCAACCAGGACGACACTTGGCTCAAGAACGCAAACTTCAGCTTCATGTTACGCTTCACGGCAATAATGAAAGGTAAAAGTAAAGTAAGTAAATACGCATCAAATACATTAAAAAGAAAATACATTTTCCATACACACAATATTGCCTAGAATAACAGGGAATGGTCCAGTTATCATTAATCAGTAATTACTCATATCTGTGACGAAATGTCTGTCCCTGTCTTTTTGTGTGATCTCTCACACCTTCAGCCCTCCGGCATTAAACTTTTTTTCTTCGTATTTCATTATTCACTTGTTATTTGGCATTTCCTTTTGCCCTTTCATAGATTTTACTCTTTATGCTGGACATAGCGTTGGGAAAGTCTCTAACACATGTGAGTCGTGAGAATGTACCCGCATACCAAAAATACAGATTAATTGTAGACGGATTGACCGCATGAGTGAGTGTCGGTATACAGAATTTATTTATTTTTATTTATTGTTTTATTTATTTTATTTTATTATTACTTCCCCCCCATTTACTAGCTTGTTTGTTTAAAAAAAAAAAAAAAAAAAAAACCTACTCATTTAAAAAAAAAATTATGCTTGCATACTGTAAATGAATGCTGTTATGATAACTTTATAATGTTGCATGCCTTTAAATTAATGCTTAAAGCATCATGTGGGAATGAAAGGATATAGTATGCAAGATTAATGAGAGTGGAAGGGCAGAATGTTAGACGGGCCTGCGCGCCCAATTCTTTACCCTTCGAAAATAAAGTTCGTTCGTTCGTTCGTTCGTTCCCCTATGGCAGTATTTGCTACGGGAGTAATTCGTATGTTACTGTTTACCACTCCTCAGACGTATTTACGTTCCGCCAGGTGAACTGGGGTATTATCGTAACAATACCCAGTCATCAGACCGGTCACCCGCTTATCTCTTTGAATCCGTCTGACCACCTGTGGAAACGGGTCGGTCCAACATTTGACTCCAGTGAGAAACTGTTGATCGTGTTGACACAAGCTTTTATTGTGCGTACGATGAAAGAAAACAACACTGTCTGACCAGACATCTGTCTGGCGGAGGTACGCAGATAAAGGCGATAATTAGATAATCTGTCGGGGTAGACATCTGGGCGGAAGACATTACGCCAGGAACACATGGTCAAAATATTGTGATAGAGGTGCGGCCGGAAGTCTTATGTAACGATATTACGTCTTATAAAGAGGTCACGCGTGGATATTAAAAATTAATATTTTAAACACGTGAGGAGATTTTAAAACTTCTCACCCAAACAGTGCTAGAGATTCGATTTGGTTGGTTTGATTTTAGATGCCGGAATAAACAATGCATTTGATTGGAACATTCAGCAGTAACCCAGCTGGATTTGAACTGGAAACTGTACAATATAATGTAGTGAAATCCCAGACACGCAGAGAAATCGCATTGTACAGAGAACAACTCCCAAGAAGCCAGTGAGATATTAGACTTAGTATTCCATATTTATAAGTGACAGTTCAACTTATTTGGGCAACTCTAAAAACTTAAAGAGTAAACCCGCATATTTAAATACAAGACTGGAAACTTAAAGGGACCAGGACTTTAATTTAACAAGAGTGGAAACCTAGGAATCAGATTCACTAGTCATAAGAGGACTTTAACTCAAGTTTTCCTAGGTAGTGATTTCGCAGAGACACTCGTCGTCAGAGGAATTAACTCTAATTTCCCAGACCCAGTCGTAAGAGGAATTTAACTCGTTTTCCCAGCAAGTGATTTCGCAGAAACACTCGCCGTCAGAGGAATTAACTCTAATTTCTCAGACCAAAGTGATTCGAACAGCATCTAACCTATAGTGCTGTGTGTCCATTCTAATCTGTGCGGGAGATTGTGTATACCGCTTATTTAGGGTAAGTGTAAACATTTCTATTACAAACGTGAATTTAACTCTTTAAGCCCCAAGAGCCAGTATACTGTACTTCCCGCTAGACCCATTTGGCCCAATCAACAGTATACTGGCTTTCGTATCTCTTGATCCTTTCTAGGGCTGTTTTCTAATTTTGACAACTCAAAAACGCTATTTTCTTAAAATATAGCCATCCATTATGGACTTTGTTATTTATGAATATGAACATTAAAAAAAAATTATTTCCAAACAAAAACAATAAAAAAAATACTGGTATGACCATTTTTGTTTGGGCCAAACCCATCGTTTTGCTTGGGACTGAAAGAGTTAACATGTTTTCTTGCTAGTGGATATATATGAGGCTGGCAAACTCAATATATGAAAATAGTATATTCATGAACCCCTACAGCAAGAGCGGGTGATTGTTTCTGACTATTCGTGCGGGAAACCCGACAGCAGAGCGACCCCAGACTCCGACTGGAGCAGTGATGAGTGATGATTACATCACAAGTGCCTAAGGTGTAACATTCTATCTTGTGAGAATTATGTACCTTTTTTAATTGTAATTCAGGCAAATCATTATTCATGCACTCCAGACGCAATTTTCTAGTTAACACCCAGAAGGATATGGGTGAAATTTTATCATTTTCCCTGAGTACACTGTGTGCTCGGGAATTTAATTCTTCTGACAAGTTAACATTGGTGGGTGGAGCGCATAACAATGGGCCTGTTAGTTTGCAGCGAAAATATACTCAGCAGGCATTTGTTTCTTCTGTTTGTCTCAAGTTCGTGGTTACAAGCCATCAGACGATTTGTGGTACAAACGCAGCTAGTGTGAGAGGAAAGCATCCACCATAACCGCCGACTGTGGAAGAGAGTGGAGAAGGCTTTCGTCATCACAGAATTGATGAACCACAGCTGCAGGACTCGCTCATACAAGCTAAGTGCTAACTAAAAGGCACCAGCAAAAAAGGGACAATTCCAGTTAAACTTTAAGTATACAGTTAAATTTCCACCTACTTCTCGATGACAAGAACGTTATAACTATCAAAATTCCACTAATCTTTCCATATTTATTTTAACCTGTTAAAGACTATTTCAGAAATTATGTGAGGACAGCAAACCAAAAGTCGGAAGAGTTCAGGACCACCACTGGTGTAAGACAAGGTGATATCCTATCACCTTACCTCTTCATACTCCTTATGGACGATGTCATCAAGGCATGTAACGAGAGAACAAGAAAGTATTCAGTGGGGTACTGGAAGATGAGACAGGTCTATATTTCGGAGCTGGTATTTGCTGATGATGTTGCCCTGATTGCTAAATCAGAGGCACATCTCCAATCCAACCTGCAAGTCTGGAAGGAAGAGCTGGAGAAGAGAGGGATGGTCATAAGCAGCTCTAAAACAAAAACCATGGTGATATCACGAGAAGAAAGAAAACATCAGATTAAGCTGGGAGAACAGGTCCTGGAGCAGGTCGACCACTTTAAATACCTCGGAGCTATTATAGACCGAAAAGGAGGCATCAAAGAAGAGTTGGCCACTCGAAAAGCAGCAGCTGGGAGACTTTTTCAGGCCATAAATCGAGGATTCCTCAGCAAGAGAGAGGTTGGTAAGAAAACGAAGATGGCTGTATACCGCTCCACCTATGTCCCAGTCTTGACATACGGATGCGAGTCATGGGCAATGACTACAACCCATAAAAGCCAGATCCAAACCTCAGAAATGAGGTATCTGAGGAAGGTAGTTGAAGTAACAAGAAGAGACATGGTACGCAACCAGACGATACGTCAAGGCCTTAAATCCTACACCCTGCAGACCCAAGTAGAACAGTCCCAATTAAGATGGTTTGGCCATGTCTGCAGAATGGGAGAAGATCGGATACCACGACAAGCATGGGAAACAAAGAGCCAAGGATCCAGACCCCGAGGACGACCCAGAGTCCGCTGGGAGGACAACATTAGACAATCTTTGAAGGATCGAGGAATAGAATGGAACCAGGCCAGGAGGAAGACAGCCGATAGGATAGTCTGGCGCTCTCTCTTCCAAACCTCTACACCTCACGGTAGAAGGGGAACGACTAAGTAAGTAAGTAAGTAAGTAAAGACTATTTCACTATTAAATTTGTTACCTGTTGTTGATTCAGTACCTGTTGTTGATTCAGTTATATGTATGAAAGCAAACGTACGAGCCAGAATACTTTATATATATATATATATATATATATATATATATATATATATATATATATATATATATATATATATATATATATATATATATATATATATATATATATATATATATATATATATCATTATCATCAGTTGCCATCTCCACAACGAAGGTTGGCTGTAATGGATCTCCAACGTCTTCTGTCTCTTGTCTTGGTGGTACACTCTGATAGACTCTTTCCCGTCCATCTCTTGATGTTATCTTCCCACTTATAGCGCTGTCTTCCCCTTGCACGTTTGCCTTCAACTCTCCCTTCTGTTATGGTCTTCTGCAAGGTGTTATGCCTTTTTATGTGGCCAAAGTATTTTAGCTGCCGAACTTTGACCTCTCTCATTAGTTCTCTTTTCATACCTAGATTTTCTAGGACCTCCTTATTTGTTTTCATCTCTTTCCATGAGATACGCCCCATTCTTCTATATATCCACATTTCAAGAGCCTCAATTCTTTCTTCCAAATGCTTATTCATCGTCCATGTTTCTGCACCATACAGAAATGCAGAATATATATAACACTTTATGATTCTCAGTTTTAATTTATGAGATAACTGTTTGGATGTCAGTATATGTTTCATGTTGTTGAATGTAGCTTTGGCCATTCCTATTCTCTTCTTGATTTCTGTTTCACATCTGCCATCTTCTGTTATTATATGACCAAGATATACGTAGCTCTTGACTTGTTCCAGGATTTTCCCATTTACGCTTATCTTTAATGTGGGTTTATCGTCTGTTTTGCTAATTATCATAGTTTTAGTTTTCTCAATATTAATGTCGAGTCCATATTCATGACTTATACTGTTCACTTGCTTCACTAGTTCTTGTAACTCCTGTTCGCTTTCAGCTAACAACACGGTATCATCTGCATATCTAAGGTTGTTTATTGATCTTCAACTGAATATATATATATATAATATATATATATAAATATATATATATATAAATATAAATAATATATATATATATAAATATAAATATATATATATATATATATATATATATATATATATATATATATATACTTAGAGGTATATTTACACTAAGCAGAGCTATACCTTATAAGAGGATTTCGTTGGATTACACCAACTGGGGGGGGGGGGGGCATGAACGGGCTGAACCATTGCTTAAACCCTTCACAAAAGGCGATGGACCAGATAATAAGTTAACAAATTGCTCAGCCCAACGCTGCTTTAGTTCTTGACTTCTGGGAATATCTTGTGAAGGCTCCCTTCAGGTAGATGTATTATTAATCTTCTATCTACATTTCTGCCAAGAGTAATTTTGCGCGCAGGTAGATACATTGGAAGCCAATATTAGATACTTTTGCGTTTTGGTCACTGTTGGACCACCAGTAGTAGTTTCAGTGGCAATTTGTTTTACATGATGAAGTTGCCAGACCCGTGCACAACCTCATACTAGTCGCGTTATACGACACGCATGTGAAAACATATCTGAGGGAGTAGTAACTTTTGTGTCTATTATATGTCAATATGCCCTACATAAAACACATACAGGACAACTCATACAGTAGGACAGTTTATTGCTACCTTCAAAGTTCCAATGTCCAGTTGGTCAAATCGACAGTTGAAAATTGACTTTATTGTTTTTATATACAATGGCGGCTTTCCTTCACCAGCCCATGTTGCGCTGAAAAGTAGAAGTAATTGTAATAACCAATGAAGGTAGTCTTGTAGCACATACAGCCGTAGGGGAATGAAGTGTTAGAGACTTCATGCACTGAGACATGGGGTGACCAGTTCCCTTTCTCACTGCCTTCTCCTTCCTTAACTCAAGAGCAAAGCCAGGAAGTCATTTACAGCTGGGTAAGCTGGAGCGTGTTGATACCTAGAATCGAACCTGCCACTTTTGTCGCGAGAGACCAGCGCTCTAACCACTCTGTCTATCGGATGCTCAATAATATCAACATCACATTTTATAACGGTCATAATATTGATCAAGGATAAATTATGAGCTAAGAACGCAAGTACTGAATACACAGTGATAGAACGAGAGGAAAAAAAATGAAGATAGACATAGAAGGATATGAAGATAACAGAAGAGTGGATAAGAAGAGGGTTGAAGAGCAACACACAAAAAATAATAAAGAAGTTTCAAACTTTGATAAATGGGTGGTTGTGTAGAATATACAGGCATACCTCGGAGATATTGCGGGTTTGGTTCCAGACCACCGCAATAAAGCGGGTCACACCCATTTTTTGGGCTTCCCAGTGCATATAAAAGCCTAAAATCATGTTTACTCTATGTCTATTAAGTGCGCAATAGCGCTAGGTCTAAAAAAAAAAAACCAATGTAATATACAATTTAAAATACCTTATTGCTAACACAAATGTTAATCTTCATTATCTGAGCCTTCAGCGAATCGTAATCTTTTTGCTGGTGCAGAGCCAAAATCTATCGGGAGAAGAAGGCACGTTCTAATAAATAAACATGAATAATATGAAAAAAGCGCAATATCTGCGAAGCGCAATAAAGCGAGGTATTCCTGTAATAATTTAAATTGTATAACTAGATCATCAATGTGGAACTGATAACAAGAACTAGATGAGTTTCAAGGGGAATGAGGGATGAGAAGAACATTTTGTCAGTGGATAGGATAAGAGAGGTACCTGAAAACTGAACCGTATATGGAGAAGAGAGCTGGAGACAGCAATGAAAATTATGAAGAAGTCATTAAAAAACCTTGTGGATGGCACAGGAAGGAGGACTTGACAAGTGTTCGTTGAAAGCATTTGCTCCTTCGGGAGAGGAATGAATTATTTACCGATTAATTAATGAATTAATTAATGCCTGACTGAATGAATAAATAATTTAGGTAAGGAGTGTATGAGCCTGAAGACTGACGAAGGGAACTGTGGTGGGTTTTGATGTTAAAAGGAGAAATCAATACGTGTCTACAGAGTGAGGTCAGCTATGCAAGTCCCTGAGTCTAATAGTTGATGATGATGTTCTCAGGGTACCTGACTGCTACCGCCCTACGATCTCACTCTGCGATTATTTTGGGTATCTAGTGTTTGTGATGTTATTTATATGGCTTAGTGTCCAGGGTAATGAAAAATATAGTGATAAATGCGTTTGACAAACACAATTTTAACTCACTAAAATTGAATAAAACAAGACTGGTATTAAAGTTATGATATTAAGGTACAATTTTTATTTCCTGTTCCTCAAAATTTTTTAGGACAGGAATGTTTAAAACGTAAAAGTGAAAATGTGGTTTTGTACAAAATTAAATACACATGAAGGACATCTGTCCAATAGATCTTAATATTTTAATGTTTATCAACTTTTATTCCCTGTTGAAAAATACTGTTCTATGAAGAGTCACTATTGGGAAAGACTGGTGATCTCATCATATCACAAACTGTTTCTGAATAGGGTGGAGATTAAACACATTTGAGTTTGCATATAAGCCCGCAAGATTTTGGCTTATCTGTTAAGTCTTGGTGACACTTGAATGACTCGCTCGAGAAAATCTTCACACTGCTTCACTACAGTGTATAATGGAGACTGCTAGTACAATTAGACTTCACATATAGTAACAACCGGTAGGTTGCCTCAAATTCTGCAGCTCCGGCATCTGACCAACTTGATACTGGGTCATGTAACCCTGAAACAAGAGGAACAAGCCTCCCTAAGTCTCTAGTTGATTATCTCCACCACTACCAATTTAACATCATTAAACATGTATTGTGATCAGATAAAAGAGCTAACTAAATTAGCTACAGTCTTTAACTTTACTGTGACTGCTTCATAATCAGGGGGTATCTCTTTTCCACCTAGACTCTACGCCCCTGTCACTATACATCATCTTCAACTTCAGCTGGAATACCATCTTTTTTTTTCTCCAGAGTTACTATAACAATAGGCCTGCCAGAGACTTTCTGGTCTTACAGTCAAAAGAATGTATAATATAATTCAAACTCAAGTTTACTTTGATTTGCTTCCTAAGTCTGCTTAGACATGCCTGTATTCCTAGTATGCCGCAATATTCCACAAAGGCACATGTACACACACAATGTTATGGCGCCCTATCTGGGTTGGCCTCTACTTTTTAATAATGTATTTAAAAAGTTATTCATCTTACCGCAATCAATTAAATAAATCACACAATTTGTTAAACGGTTAACAGGCTATCAATGGTCACTTTCAGATAGCTGCTTCTTCAGACGCAAAGGCAATTCGGTCATAAATTGCTCTGCCTTGAACCTTGCGTGTAGGAATTTATTTTTTCAAGTGGTACCCCGCGAAGTAGAAGCATTGGTTTTATTCTATCTATTGTGGTGGGTTTTGATGTTATGCAATGTTGTTGTTCTGTATTACTATTGTACTGAATGAGGTCAGCTGTGAAGGTCCCTGATTATAACAAATTTTAGGTTGAGTTATCAGGGGACCTTTCTGCTACCACCTTATGACCTCAATCAGACCTATTCTTGACTAGTATGTATGATAGCTACGTCTAATGTCTAGGGTTATGCCAGTGTGGTGTGATGGTAATTTAACACTAACACACACATAAACAATATTAAAGTCTATGATCAAATAAACTAACACCTGGGTTAAATTTTTATATGTAAATATTTTCTATACAATTTTATTGGTCCTGAACTTAGTATTCTTCTGGTCAGGATTTTCAAAGTTAAAAGAACTCAAGGTATATACATAAAATGCAAATTTTTAACCCAAAGGGACAATTTGTCCAAACATATACTGTTAAAATATACTAATAATGTTACTAAATTTTTAATATTACTGGTTTCTAACACTGGATGGCTGTTTGGGATTCTTTAATCATCCCCAGTTCTTTAATAAACATCTTTCAATGTTTAATTCTTTGGGGAATATTTTTATTATGTTACACAAGGGTGCACTAGTCTTTGATGCTGATGAAAAGTCAGGTGCCAGATATTATACTTATCTGGCACAACCTGAACTGTCCGTATTCTTGCTGTAAAAACGATCACTTTGATACTGGCCCAAAAGTATAAGGGTGGACTCGGTTGACCCAAGTCACTACTGGAAATGAAAAGACTTCTCAACTGCTTTTCACAGACATCTGGCACCGGGCTAGTGCCAGATAAAAACCCTGTAACAATGAAATAATGCCTCCTTGTTGATATCATACTTAAACTGTTATTTCTACAAATTATAATACATAAGAATTAAAGACCTGGGTCATATCTAATTGACCAACCCAGCGCATCCATTACAAAGTGTACCAGTGTTGTTCACATGTCTCTCCTCTCAAGGCGGCCCTGCATCTGCAATAATATTATTAATCTTTTTTTTCTTCCCTACAATAAGATAGGTGAGCTGTGTCCATCTGGCCACCTAATAAAACATTTTTATTTCATAAAACATGTGCATTTTCCAAAACTGGCAATGTGTTATAGCATAAATCTACCTCTAGGCCCTGCATAAATCAGCTAAGGACCTATGTACTTACTGTCGGAATGGTAGTGTGACGTAATGTTTTAATAGGAGTGGCTGATGTTGATAGTGTAGAAGACTAGACACGTAAATTTAGTCTAGACAGGTATATCCCAGTCTCGGAGAAGAGCACTGGTGTAAGGATGGCACAGGTATAGCTATAGCTGTAAACAGCACACGTCTGGATGAAATTAGTGTAGATCAAGAGCTCTAGAGTGCTACCGTCACCTAACTATACTGTGACAACACTAATACAGCAAAATATAACTGTCAACAATAAGAAATTGACAAGTCATAAAATTACAATTTACTGAATTATTTATTAATGTACATCTAGTTTCTTATTTCTCTTTTGAAAATCGGAAGATCTCAATTAAAATGAAAAATTCAAAAATCAACAATATTTATAACTTTTTACATAAAGTTCATGTCTACGTTAATTCTAAAGTCTTTTGCCTGCACTGGGTTAACACAGATTGCACTTTTCATCACTACACGGTCTCTTTTGGAATCTCACAGAAGGTTTTGGAATATTAACACTTAGGACTTAGCTTTACAGTCCTGGACAATGTCTGGTAACACACGAGTGTAGTTGGAATACAGCTTCTTGGATCTTATGTTTGGCTAGCCAAGGAATGATGGAGCCAAAACACTTGAACTCCGTCACACACAGTATACGTTGAGTGGATGGTAGTTTCAGATCAGGCTGTTCCACATTAGACCAGTAAACCTGCAAAATATGTAGCATGTGGCTAGGCCTTGTGTGGTGATTTCTCACAGGTCTGCGTGTTGTGAGGTGATGTGTTTAGTGTATGCTTATATAGGTATGGCATAAGTTCTGGTTCAATGGCAGTGTATAGGCAATGACAAGTCTAAGTGATTACATTTACAAAAATACATAATACAATTTCTGTACACAGTCATGATGCTGCAGTTTCCTTCTACAGTCAGTTTGAATTGCAGTCATCAATAAAACAATGTTATACAACATAGGCCTTCCCTTAGTTCTGCCTTTCCATTCCTGCGCGTCTCTGTTATGCATCCTGGTCCTTGCCTCATTCTCCATTTTGAATTCAAATGTTGTCTCGCAGTTTAATTTAATTATCAAACCTGTAAAAGAAGTATTTACATACATACATACATGTATATTCGTAATATTACATACCCCTTTTAGATAAATCAGAAGTAGAACTGACTGAAGGCTTGGCAAAAGTTCAAACTGCCCGGCATAACAAAAAGGAATGGTCTTGCTCAGATGTTGATCCTTCTCTCTCTCTCTCTCTCTGCCTTCAAATTCGTCTCTCTTCCGAGGTTTTAATTTTGCGTGTGTACACTGTCTGCCACGGTTCCTCTCTATTTATACACAGCCAGCGAGCGAGCGAGAAAGCATCTCACGCCTGCGGCTAAAATGTTCGTTCCAACTGGCTCGCGCCACGGTTTTGTGTTTTTTAATTTCTTCCTCCTTTTCGTTCCTTTTATCTTTTGTATGGATCACGTTTGTTGATACCTTACTTTAATTGTACCATCAACAGCTTCTTTCCCTCCAATAATTTCCTCTATTGGGTTGGTCTTAGAATTTTTATAATTTTCCAAAGTGGCTTAACTTGACACAATATGATGAAGTTGTCTGTTCTCAAGCTTCTATCATCTTTTTGCAACAACAGTGTAATTAGTTGTTTACACAGAAATAAATGTGGACTTCTCCGCTCCTAACGGTACTATTATCAACTCTTTCTGATCATCCCTTCTTTTTATATGAATTTTATTCGTTAGCCATCAAAAACAAATATCGCTTCGTTTATGTAGCCAGTACACAGCGCTAGAAAATGATAGAGAGAGGCACACGCGTCCGCTCGGTTTAAAAGTATCACGACCAAGAATTTGTCTTGCGTATTTTTTTTCTCACCACGCGACATAGCCCTCCTCTTTAAGCTGTAGCTCGCTCAGCAGACCTAAAAAAATTTGCCGAGACTAATTCTGGTAGTTCTCTCCTTCCGCTGTAGTGGGGTGTCTACTTAAAAAATCCGCACCAACATTCTGCTTTCCCGGTATGTAGTTTACCGTAAAGGAATATGGTTGTAATAATAAACTCCATCGTAAAAGCCTCGAGTTGAGTTTTTTGACGCAGCTAAGAATGTTAGCGGCTGATGATCACATTGTACTGTGAAGTGGGCTCCATAAAGATATGGTTGAAACTTCTGGATCGACCACACCAACGCTAGACATTCTTTCTCAATGGTTGAATAGTTCAACTCTGCTGCATTTAATTTCCGACTGGCATACGCCACAGGCAAAAGTTCTTCTGGCTGTTTCTGCAATAAGGTTGCCCCAATTCCAATATTGCTTGCATCCGTTCTCAAAATAAACTCCTGGGTTATATCTGGCAATTTCAGATAGGGTTTACTTGTGAGCTTTTGCTTCAACTTTGTGTAAGCATCCTCACATTCTGCTGTCCATTTTACATTGTCGGGTTGGCCTTTCTTTGTTAGGTTAGTTAGAGGGGCACAGAGTGTATTGAAGTTTTGGATATATTTTTGGTAAAACCCGCACAAGGAAACAAAAGATCTTACATCTTTCTTTGTCTTGGGTCTAGGTGCCTTCCTCAACTTCTCTACATTCTTGGGGTCTGGTGACATATTTCCCCTGGAAATTGTGTGTCCTAAAAATTCATACTCCTGACAACCAATAAAGCATTTAGTTTGGCGAGAAGTCAGCCGCGCCTCTCTAAGTCTATCAAATAACACGGAGAGTGCCGATAAATGTTCCTCAAAGGTTTCTGTGGAGATGAGGATATCGTCCATGAAATTTGCAATAGAGGACTTCTTTAGTGGTTCTAGTAATTTTCTCATCATACGAGAAAATACGCTTGGAGCATTTTTCAGTCCAAAGGGTAATACATTAAATTCATAATGCCCGTCGGACGTACTGAATGCCAACATGTGCCGAATATCAGCTTTTACTGGGATTTGATAATATCCTTTACTCAGATCCACTTTTGACAAATACTTAGCTTTGCTAAGAGCTGAGAACAGCTGATTAGTATCAGGCAAGGGATCAGCCTGTGATTCAGTGACAGCATTAAGCTTCCTGTAATCTATGCATAATCTGTGTTCTCCACTAGCTTTCCTGAGTAACACTACACTTGCACTATATGCTGATTCTGACTTAGAGATGATCTTCTCCTGTAGTAGGTAGTCAATCTCTTCCCTTAAGGCTTGTGCTTTTGCATAAGGAATAGGGTACGGTTTTACACATATTGGTGTGGGGTCAATTACTTTCATGTCGTACTCTAAAAATTTGTACACCATGGCTTATCTGTGAGCACATCTGCATGGGTTCCTAACAACTTCTGAACCTGCTTCCTCTGTTCATGAGTTAAGTGATCACTGATTTGTACCTGATCAAAACTCTCGGATTCCTTTAATGGATATTCCATAGAGGTGAGAGGTTCGTCCTTCATCTCTGTTGCAATGGCTAGGGTCATCATATGTGCTACTTTCGAAGATGACCTATCGTAATAATTTTTGAGTAAATTGACATGATATACCTTTTCTTTTCCTTGTTTGTCAATCTTATAATTTGTTCTGGAGACTTTCTCCAACACTACATATGGTCCCTGCCAACCTATCTGCAATTTATTATTGCTGCTGGGCAACAGAAGAAGTACCGTCTCTCCTACAGCAAGTTCCCTATCCTTTGCTTTTTTGTTATAGTACTCAGGGTGGTGTTGGGAAGTCAGGTATTGGTAGTACCTCTGGTCAAGGAGCTGTCATGCCCTTTTTAGGGCAGCTCAGCCACCTTTGGTCCAAACCTGGCATCCAGCTCTCACCTGTGGCTCCTCGTAGCTGTCAGCATGCGACAGCGGCCACCTCCCGGATAACGGCTTTGACAGGCCGGCTAAACTAGGTGAGGGTAGCCGAATGGTTATAAACCTTCGGTGAGTTAGAGTCTGCTTACCCATGCATGCGAAGACTGGATTCGATAGACTGCGCGGAAGAAACCACCTGTTGGTTCAACGGGCATGACGGCGATTACCAGCAACGCGCTGTGGAGCGTAAGGAGCAAGGCGAGGCACGTAGAAAGCCCTGGTCATCCACTGCACGTGACTTCATCTCCAGTCGTCTTGACTTGTCTTGCCACTGGATTGAGATGGACCCAGGCGAGAGAGTGAGGTCGACGAATTGCGCAACTCTTCCTCACTTTAATCCAAATCACCGCGCAAGTCATACTTTCATCATCCATTCATCCATCCACTCACAACAAGTCCTGTGGCGATGGGCGAGCGGCGAAGCGGCAGGCGTGGGTACGCTGGTAGTCGTAGTCGCAGACCTACACACAGGCGGCTCAGGCCATATGGTCGTCTTCCACTGATCGGAGCAGCAGTGGGATTCGGCAGCCCCCTGAGTGTCTGAGCAGCCCTCTTTAGGAAAGCACTGCTCACCTCCATGGCATGAGGAAGGGGCTAGAAAAGGTGCCCTAAACATTGCCTGCTTCACCATTACCTAACCAGCTTACCGCGGTTGGTGGGTACCCTACTTCGGCGGTCGACATATAAGAAAAAGAAAGGACAGATTTTTCCCCCTCATTCTAGGCGCATGGAATGTGCGCACTCTCCTTGACAAGGACTTAAACGCAAACCGACCTGAGAGACGAACTGCCCTGGTTGGGAGAGAACTGGCCAGGTACAACATTGACATAGCAGCACTGAGTGAAACTCGATTTGCAGGCGAGGGCCAACTTTGCGAAAAGGGTGCAGGTTATACATTCTTTTGGAGCGGAAGAGGAACTGAAGAAAGACGAGAAGCAGGGGTTGGATTTGCAATCAAAACAGCAATTGTCAGCAAATTAGTGGGGCCCCCAAAGGGAATAAATGACCGACTCATGACGGTCAAGATCCCACTGTTTTATGGAAGAAAACATGCCACCATCATTAGCGCGTATGCACCAACTATGACAAACCAGGATGACGTCAAGGATAAGTTTTACGAAGAACTACATGCAGTCATTGCATCAGTTCCTAAAGCAGATAAGCTCATCATTCTTGGTGACTTTAATGCAAGAGTAGGCTCAGATAACATCTCCTGGAATGGCACTATTGGAAGGTACGGCGTGGGTCGCTGTAACAGTAATGGACTTCTTCTCCTCCAGACTTGCGCAGAACATGACCTCCTTGTCACCAACACCATTTTTCGACTTCCCACCCGCAACAGGACCTCCTGGATGCACCCTCGCTCAAAGCATTGGTACCTAATTGACTATGTAATTGTTAGGAAGAAGGACAGGCAAGATGTCCGGGTGACCAAGTCCATGTGTGGTGCCGAATGCTGGACTGATCATCGCCTCATTGTATCTAAACTTAAAATTCGTATCCAACCAGCCAGGCGCCCTCAGGGGAAGAAAACTCAAAAGAGGCTGGATGTCACCAAACTAAAGAAGACAAAAATCAAACAGTCATTTACTGACACCTTAGAAGACCGTCTCAAATCTATCTCGCTAGACGGCCAAAGTGTGGAAACAAATTGGGCAGCCCTAAGTGAGCAGATCTACAACACTGCTACAGAGGTCCTGGGTCCTTCCATCAAGAAACAAAATGACTGGTTTGATGAGAACTCAGATGATATAAAGCAGATGTTGGCTGAGAAACACCATCTCCATAAAGCATATTTAAATGATCCAAAATCTACATCCAAGAAAGACGCTTTCAACAACATGCGTAGAATCGTCCAACATAAACTACGCCAGATGCGGGATTCATGGCTGAGTAATAAAGCAGATGAGCTCCAAGGCTTTGCTGACAGCCATGACTTGAAAAATTTTTACCTTGCACTCAAAGCAGTCTATGGTCCAACATCATCAGGATCATTTGCCCTCCTTAATGCAGATGGAAAAACACTAATTACAGACAAGGAAAAAATGCTCCAACGCTGGGCTGAACATTTTAATAATCTTTTGAACCAGCCATCATCTATTAACGACGAAGCCATCATCCGCCTGCCCCAAATTCCTATAAATGAAGCACTAGATGATGTACCAACTCTGGAGGAAACTAAAAAAGCGATTCGTCAACTGTCTAGTGGAAAGGCCCCTGGCTCCGATTCAATTCCTGTTGAGGTTTATAAAGATGGCGGTGCAGTTCTGATAGAGAAACTTCATATGATCTTCCAGCAAATGTGGCAGAGTGAAACCATCCCACACGATCTCAAAGATGCGTCAATTATACATCTTTATAAACGTAAAGGTAATCGCCAAGACTGTAACAATCATCGAGGCATCTCTCTTTTATCAATCGCTGGGAAGATATTCGCCAGAATCCTTTTGAGTCGCCTTGCGGCTCATCTTGACAGGGGTCTTTTACCTGAGGGTCAGTGTGGATTCCGGAGGGGGCGTGGAGCCACAGATGTGGTGTTCGCTGCGGGACAGCTACAGGAAAGGTGCCAAGGGCAGCGCTGTGACCTGTGCACGGCTTTCGTCGACTTGACAAAGGCGTTCGACACGGTCGGTGGAGAGGGTCTGTGGAGGATCATGGCAAGGTGCGGCTGCCCGGGGAGATTTATCACAGTGGTGCAGCAAATGCGTGATGGAGTGCGGGCTGGGGTTCGGGAAAACGGTGAGCTATCAGATCCTTTCCCTGTCTCAAATGGAGTTAAACGGGGGTGCGTACTTGCACCGACTCTGTTCGGTGTCATGTTTTCTGCTGTGCTGACTGATGCTTTTGGAGACGGGGACACAGGAATCGACATTAGTTATCGTATTGATGGAAAATTGTTTAACCTTAGGAGGCTTCAAGCAAAAACCAGGGTTAAATCACACACCATCAGAGATCTTCTGTTTGCTGATGATTGTGCCCTCAATGCTGGCTCAGAGGCTGATCTGCAGCATAGTGTGGATAGATTCTCCGAAGCCTGCGCCAACTTTGGGCTTGCCATCAACACGAGGAAAACAGAAATCATGTACCAACCAGCTCCTGGCACAGTTTATACTGAGCCAATCATCAAGGTTAATGGTGAGAGACTGAGTGTTGTGGACAGATTCACATGCCTTGGTGGCACACTGTCCCGGAACATTGTCATTGATGATGAGGTGAACACCAGGATCTCCAAAGCCAGCAGCACATTTGGCAGACTGTACACCAACGTCTGGCATCGAAGTGGCATTGGTCTACAGACAGGGCTGAAGGTGTACAGAGCTGCGGTGCTTCCAGTGCTGCTATATGCATGTGAAACATGGACTGTATACAGGCGCCACGTAGGGAAGCTGGGCCACTTCCATGCAGTCTGTCTCGGGGGGATGGTGAACATCGGATGGCGGGACGGGATCCCGGATGCCGCCGTTCTTGGCAGAGCTGGTGTCCCTAGTATTGATACTATTCTGATGCAGTCACAGATTCGCTGGGCAGGTCATGTAGTCCGCATGGAGACCATCGACTGCCAAGGGTGCTCTTTTATAGTGAGATGCGGGGGGGGGCGCTCCCATGGTGGCCAAAAGAGGCGCTTCAGGGACACGTTAAAGACGTCATTGAAAACCTTTGACATAAACCCAGACACATGGGAAACCGCTGCGCGGGACTGAACAGCTTGGCACACATCTCTTCGTAATGGTGCAGTGGCATGCGGGTCGTCCGGAGGGGCGGCGGCGGGGCAGCGAAGGCGGGCTAGAGAGGACCGTGAGATAAAACCTTCACATGAGGCGGACGTTCCCTGCCCACACTGTCCGAGATCTTTCCAGGCCCGCATCGGGCTCATCAGTCACCTTCGTACCCATAGACTAACCTAACATATTCCTAAATAATTGGATGAACAGAGTGGTCTTCATCACCCGTGATGGACGAACAACATAGTACTCAGCATGCTTTTCTCCTAGCCTGTCTTACGTTGTCGTTTGCCAGTTTCCAGCCTGTTTTCAAACGAGAGGTTAACTCGTTTACGTACTGGTATGATGAGGTTACAGTTTCTTCTGCCTTCTCATCAGTCCATGTCCGCAACAATGCTTCCAAATGACTTTTTATTGGTCTACCAAACAACAATGTCGCCGGAGCCAATCCAGTTGAGTTATGTGGGACTTCCCAGTATGCAAACAGTGCTGCCGGTGAGTAAGTATCCCAGGTATCCGGTTTTTCCAATGCCAGCTTTCTCAAAATAGAGATTAGGGTATCATTGAAACGTTCTACTGCCCCGTTTCCTTGGGGGTGATAGGGGGAGCAGTGGTAGTGCCTGGCCTGAAATATCTTGAACACCTCTTCAGTTAGTCTTCCTCTAAACTGGGATCCATTGTCCGTCAGTATCTGGTGAGGAAATCCTAACCGGGTAAATATTGTGAGAAGTGCCTCTGCCACATGCTTGGAATCAATAGAAAACATAGCTACTGCCTCTCCCGACATCGAACATGTGTCCACTAAGGTCAGAATATAACTATTTTTTTCTTTGTTCTGGTGAGGGGTCCCACAATATCCACTGCAACACGTTCAAATGGTGTTCCCATGATAGGCATTTCTCCCAGTGCTGCTGGTGCAGTCCTATGTTTAGGAGCTGCTCTTTGGCATTCTGAACAGGATCTCACATCTCTTTATATCTTCTGTGATTCCTGGCCAGAAGTAGTGACAGGCTATCCTTTGTCCAGTGGCACCTATCCCCATATGTCCACTGAATGGTACAGCGTGTCCTAGCTCCATAACCTTCTCCCTATATGAAGTGGGTACAACTAGCTGTCCATGTCCTTGTGGTCCAATTCCAGCTTTTCTGTATAACAGCCCATTCTTCATGTAAAAGTCTCCCTTGACTGGAGGGTTATGAGCTTTTGGCAGTTTGCCAAAACAAGGCTTCAATGTGTTGTCTGCTGCTTGAGCCTTTTTCATCTCTTCCGGATGAGTATTTATAGGATTTTCCTCCATTTTCTTGGAGCTTGACCTGGTCTGGACTGTTGCCATAATTACAGGTTTTACCGGTTCTCCTAAGAAAACATACCTACATCCCAGGATTATTGGGTAAATAGGATCATCCATCACCGCTGCTTTGATCTCTCCTTCCACATAGCGAGACCTAACATTGATTCTGGCTATGGGCAATGTCATGGTTCCTGCTCCTTTTACTGGTCCTTGGATTTCCACTGTTACTGTGAGGAGGATGTTTCCTTCTGCATTCTGCAGTATTGTGGTTGCTCATTTTACAGGTCTTACATCACTTATCTTCCTTTCTTGAAGGTCTCCTGTCTGATCCTAAAGGGGCTCTTTCCTTGTAGTCCCATCTTGGCTTATTCTTGAATGCATGGTCCTGATTGTGGCCACTTCCTTCAGACATGGTATAGTTGTGTGGTTTTTTAAATACTTCTACATGTTTCTTCTTAGCTCCTTGATTCATGGACTGAGCCAGTTGGTGGCTTTCTGCATAGGTGATTATGTCATCTAACCCATCTCTTTTATTCTCTATCAGGAACTTTTTAGTTTCAGGGGCTATGGAATCTAGTAGTTGTTCTATCAACATCATCTCCTTTAGCCCCTCGAAATCTGGAGAAAAGTTTCCTAACTTACACCACCTTAGTAGGTAAGTCTCCAATCGTGTCGTAAATTGCAGATAAGTCTCTCCAGCCTCCTTCTTAGCAGTTCGGAATTTTGTTTTCGATAAACCTCAGAGTTATGTTCATAACGAACAAGCAATGCCTGCTTCAGGGCTTCAAAATCTTCTTGATCTTCCTTTTGTAGTTTCAAGAATATTTCATAAGAAACTCCTCTCAACCCTTGAGATAGCTTCAAATTCCACTTTTCTTTTTCTAAACCATAAGTTGTGGCAAGCCGTTCAAATCTGTCTATATAAGCTTCTATGAAGTCCTCCTTCTCAACAAATGGGTCCATATGAAAGTTCATGGCTCCATTTGAAGTACTTTGTTTGGAGTTACTGTTGTCAGAGTGAGGTGAGGTGCTCCCACTGGAACTAGCAACCGATTGAAGTTCCAGCTGCCTCATCCTCAGCTCATGTCTTCTCTCAGCCTCCAACCTCTTAGCTTCAGCCTCAACCTCTAACTTCCTAGTTTCAGCTTCCAACTGTAGCCTCTTAGCTTCTCTTTCCGCTTCTGCTTGCAACGCCTTTCTTTAGCCTCTAATTTCTTTGCTTCTCTATCAGCCTCTAATTTCTTTGCTTCAGTCTCTAATTGCAACTTTCGTTCTTCCCTGTTCATATGCTTATCCATTTCTGTAGTAACATATTGGATGAGAGCTTCACCTGACAAACCAAGTTCCTTACCCATCTGCATGATTGCAGTTTTGAACTTTACCAAGTCAGCCATGGCGTTACGTTTAAAGGAGTATCTAATGTTACTACTACTTAATTACTTACGCTAACTTAATTAAAGACGTACAATATTCCTTCAACCAATGTGAGAGACCACTGTTTAACTTGAGTACTAAAATGGCACTTTTCAAAGAAATTTAAAATTTACTTTTCAAAAAAATGTTCTATTACCAAGACTTCCGTTGAGCACGAGATACAAGAAAGATATATACTGGCTCAGGATAATAATATTATCCCGCGAACGAACCCCCAAAATGTGACGTAATGTTTTAATAGGAGTGGCTGATGTTGATAGTGTAGAAGACTAGACACGTAAATTTAGTCTAGACAGGTATATCCCAGTCTCGGAGAAGAGCACTGGTGTAAGGATGGCACAGGTATAGCTATAGCTGTAAACAGCACACGTCTGGATGAAATTAGTATAGATCAAGAGCTCTAGAGTGCTACCGTCACCTAACTATACTGTGACAACACTAATACAGCAAAATATAACTGTCAACAATAAGAAATTGACAAGTCATAAAATTACAATTTACTGAATTATTTATTAATGTACATCTAGTTTCTTATTTCTCTTTTGAAAATCGGAAGATCTCAATTAAAATGAAAAATTCAAAAATCAACAATATTTATAACTTTTTACATAAAGTTCATGTCTACGTTAATTCTAAAGTCTTTTGCCTGCACTGGGTTAACACAGATTGCACTTTTCATCACTACACGGTCTCTTTTGGGATCTCACAGAAGGTTTTGAAATATTAACACTTGGGACTTAGCTTTACAGTCCTGGACAATGTCTGGTAACACACGAGTGTAGTTGGAATACAGCTTCTTGGATCTTATGTTTGGCTAGCCAAGGAATGATGGAGCCAAAACACTTGAACTCCGTCACACACAGTATACGTTGAGTGGATGGTAGTTTCAGATCAGGCTGTTCCAAATTAGACCAGTAAACCTGCAAAATATGTAGCATGTGGCTAGGCCTTGTGTGGTGATTTCTCACAGGTCTGCGTGTTATGAGGTGATGTGTTCAGTGTATGCTTATATAGGTATGCCATAAGTTCTGGTTCAATGGCAGAGTATAGGCAATGACAAGTCTAAGTGATTACATTTACAAAAATACATAATACAATTTCTGTACACAGTCATGTTGCTGCAGTTTCCTTCTACAGTCAGTTTGAATTGCAGTCATCAATAAAACAATGTTATACAACATAGGCCTTTTCTTAGTTCTGCCTTTCCATTCCTGCGCGTCTCTGTTATGCATCCTGGTCCTTGCCTCATTCTCCATTTTGAATTCAAATGTTGTCTCGCAGTTTAATTTAATTATCAAACCTGTAAAAGAAGTATTTACATACATACATACATGTATATTCGTAATATTACATACCCCTTTTAGATAAATCAGAAGTAGAACTGACTGAAGGTTTGGCAAAAGTTCAAACTGCCCGGCATAACAAATAGGAATGGTCTTGCTCAGGTGTTGATCCTTTTCTCTCTCTCTCTCTCTCTCTCTCTCTCTCTCTCTCTCTCTCTCTCTCTCTCTCTCTCTCTCTGCCTTTAAATTCGTCTCTCTTCCGAGGTTTTAATTTTGCGTGTGTACACTATCTGCCACGGTTCCTCTCTATTTATACACAGCCTGCGAGCGAGCGAGAAAGCATCTCACGCCTGCGGCTAAAATGTTCGTTCCAACTGGCTCGCGCCGCGGTTTTGTGTTTTTTTTAATTTCTTCCTCCTTTTCGTTCCTTTTATCTTTTGTATGGATCACGTTTGTTGATACCTTACTTTAATTGTACCATCAACAGCTTATTTCCCTCCAATAATTTCTTCTATTGGGTTGATCTTAGAATTTATATAATTTTCCAAAGTGGCTTAACTTGACAAAATATGATGAAGTTGTCTGTTCTCAAGCTTCTATCTTCTTTTTGCAACAACAGTGTATTTAGTTGTTTAAAAGGAAATAAATGTGGACTTCTCCGCTCCTAACGGTACTATTATCAACTCTTTCTGATCATCCCTTTTTTTTTATATGAATTTTATTCGTTAGCCATCAAAAACAAATATCGCTTCGTTTATGTAGCCAGTACACAGCGCTAGAAAATGATAGAGAGAGGCACTCGCGTCCGCTCGGTTTAAAAGTATCATGACCAAGAATTTGTCTTGCGTATTTTTTTTCTCACCACGCGACAGGCAGTATCTCTCACTCACATTTTTAAACAAAATATATATGAATAATTTCTGCCTTACCATAAATTCAATGAATAAACACAGGTACGTTGATTAGCAGACTTCAGATGTCCTGCTGGCTGGACTGTGATGCCTTTTTTGTTTTACTTTATACATTTAATTTAATAAGGCAAGTCACACTTTACAGAATTTCAAACGTTCTGTTCAAGGGACTGTATTCTACAGATGGCGAATAGCCTATCTAAGTTTTCCTTAATATAAAATGCGTTGGCCAATGAGATCCAACTACTAAGCTTTTCAGTTTGAATTTGAAAATAAAGCCAAAACTCCAGCCCAATTTAAAATGTACGTCGGTCACATTTTGGCATTAAAAGCTAAAAACACACTTGATTTTTGACCCAACAAGTTCTTTCCTCACTCCCTTTTAGACTTTCCCCTGCTAAAATACATTTAATGTTAAGCCATCCCATAATTAATCTCCCCTTGTCTACCCCTCCTCCAACAGAATGCATGCTTGCTTGTCTCATTTCCAACAACGCGTTAAAATTTTAATCGTTAGTGAATGCAAAATGAATGCAAAACCGCCAGTCTGTCCGTTTGTCTGCACGAACAAATACAGTCTTTTGTCAATAACTTTCTTATCCACTGGGGGATTTTGTATTTTTAAACATATTATTTATCAGGAGAAGATAAGCCATCAAACTAACTATTTTTTGTGTTCATATTCCTAGTAATAACGAATTCCATATTTTTTCCCACCTTATTCGTACATTCCTATTTTGCCATACATACGCCATTTTTTCTGCTCTCCCGCGTTGTCCAAAACTGAAACTACTAGTCTGTTACGTCATAAAATGGACTCTTTTGCAGCGAAAGTGCTGTCTGTGTGTTTATATATTTCCTCTGTGTGCCTATAGTCCGAAAAAGTATTGGGTTTTGCGGGGTATTTTTAAATTCTACAAAGCTTGCGACAACGTTACCGAACACCTGCTAACTGTATCGTCTCGCACTATCGTCTTGGGTAGCTAGTCCAAGAATCTAACGCTTGACAATTGGTAGCATGTGTTCGCTCTCTCTCTCTCACACTTTTATGCGTTCGTTTATGCCTCCCATGTTTTATTCTTACTATCTTCCTTGGAACAACTAAGCTTGTCGTTTTCAAAATTTTTATCGTTAACCCTTGTCTGGCGAGTTATAAAGTCCAATACCACTGGCACGGCAATAAGGTTTCACACTACGTTCTTATCTCAATGCGATGACTGGCGCGGGGAAAGAAGACGCGTTACAACTTCACTATTTCTATTTCTACTCATATTATTTTGACTTTTATACTTACAATTAATAATTTTATCGCTATATCAATGTATTTTATCACATCTATGTTTAGGATAACATTAACCAATCAATTTAAACTACTCCGATTCGACTTGCTTCCAAGCAACGCGTCTAGAAAAAAAATACATCCCCTAGCTTTTAAAAAACGAGCGGTTGTCCAGTGCGTCTGTCAGTCTGTAGTCAATTTTTATTTTATGCGATAACTCAGTCAATTTTGAAGCTATTTAAACGATGGAAAGTGATTATTAATCAGGCTAGTGTCCTTTATCTAGCCAGTATGTTTTCATCTACGTCTTTATCTAAGTTTGCATCTTTGTACTTTTCTCTTTTTTTATTCTGAACAAAATACTTTTATTCTAAGTCCAGATACGTTTTTATAGGGAATAGTATATTCCATTCTGTCCTTTCCGTTTTAATCATCCTTCTATAGAATGCAAACATTTTCTACGTTTTCTCGTCTAACGACACTGTCGCATGTTGTAACTAATAATAGATTCTTAGAATACGTTAGTTTAAAAAAAATTCAAGTAGTGTCCAATATTTTGCATTAGATTTGATCGACCTTGACAATTTTCAAACTTTTATAGTGGCGGGTTTATAAACGGTAACTTTACGTCACTAGAATTGGGCTTTTGAAAAATATGAGCAGGGTAGGGCAAAAGGTGGTGTGTGCAGAAAATCTATCTTGGCGTATTGAAGAAAAAAATTCAAAATGCGGTAATCTAATTATATTTGGGCGACTGTATCACAGAGATCTCACTACAGGAACCATGAGGACAAGTAGATTCAGACGACATACGGGCAATTAAAACATATTCTTCAAGACTGTCAGATACACGAGAGAGACATATTGACAGCATGATCATCCTCAAACCATTTAAGGGAGAAACTGTAAGACGACAAGAGAAAGTAGACATCGACCGCCAACTTTATGGTACAAATACAAGTGGTTCTACGCGAGTAACTAAGGATGGTACAAATACAAGTTGTTCTACGCGAATAACTAAGGATGGTACAAATAGAAGTGGTTCTACGCGAGTAACTAAGGAGAAGGTGAAACAATAGAGACAAGTCTTGAATGGCATCTGACAGTTTCAAACATTCAAACACTTTGTTCACTATATATCAGGGTGAATCATTGTATATTAATCAGTAGATGAAAATATGAACACGGAAGGAGAAGGCAAAACAATATAAACAATGGCATCTGACAGTTTCAAACATTCAAACACTTTGTTCACTATATATAATGGTGAATCATTGTATATTAATCAGTAGATGAAAATATGAACACGGAAGGAGAAGAAATGAACAAATTCAATACTAATTCTAGAGCAGACATTTTATTTTGTAATATTTAATGAAACAAGTAGTGCTAAATACCAAATACTGTTAAACCTCTTACGAACGGACTAATAGGATGGTGGGTGGTCCGATAATCCCGACTGTCCGCTACTTCAAAATTATATACAGCAAAGACTACACGCGCGTCCGTGTTCGGCTCCTAACGGCCCGCTTTACTAATTAACAACCAAGGCCGTTGGTTTTATATATTCTCTTTGCGAGCAACATCTGGATACTAACAGAGTTCGTCGTTATTTCCGAAATCCGCACATAAGAGGTCCGATGATAAGAGGTTTTACAGTATAGATATTATGTTTTTTAAAAGTTAAAACAAAGACATCCGTATTCCAGCAATACATAAAACTATTTAGCCAAATCACATACTAAGGCACTGACACTGGATATGACACACGCTGATGATATCTGTTGATAGCATTAAAAGACCGTCCTTGTTCTGGAAACCCCAGTGTAAGGGGTGTGGAGCGAGACCACAAAACACTTGAACAAGAGAACTGGAGATAGTTATGAAAGAGATAAAGATGACCTTGAAAGGATGGTACAATACAGGAATCGTTGGGATATATTTAGTGAAGGTCTATGCTCTTAAGGGAGCTAAAGGGTTTTAGCTCTGTGGAGGACGTGACGATTCCTTGGGAGAACCCAGAACCAGTTCACAGAATTCTAGTCTCACATATTTGGAGAACCCCCCCCCCCCCCCCCTTTCCTTCCAACCCGACGGCAGGGAATGCACAGTATTTCGCCTCCCTCTCTCCTTCTAGCTTGAAACCAGATGTGAGGATCCTTTAAATGCATGACACGATAAAATCCCCCTGGCAAGACACTGGAGCACATGACTCTAACGTTAAAAGGTTTCGGAATGGTAGAAAAACCAAAGCAAAAGCGTAGATCTTAAATGTATTTCTCTCAAGGATTCTTCAACTTGGTATTAGCTGCGAAGGTGTGACAAGCTTAGCAGCCCTAGTTAAACAACAGCAACAACAACAAATCAATAACTCACATCATGCTGGTGTTGTCGAGGTACTGTATCCATTTATCCTTGCTCATACCCTCAAACTGCCTTCCTATTGTCTTCAAAGGCTCATACACGTAGAAAACATTAGGATGCTGCTGAAGTATGTCGCCTGTAAAGCTTGACCCACTTCGCAGATAGGTCAGTATAATGACTTTCCAGGTTGCCGTTTGTAGGTAATGTTTGGAAGGCTGTATCATCCCCACTTTCATCTTGACAGTTAAAACGTCTGTTTAAGGGGAAAAAACATTGAAGGAGTGCAGGGGAAAATGATGATGACGGAGTGAGGTGGTTTAATTGGTTCTTCTCCCTACTTCCATGGACCAACGAATCAACACCAAGGAGGTCATGTCGTTGCTATGGTGAAGATTTCCTATTACATCGGTTTCCAAGCATTTTTATTTTACGTACCCCTTTGGCGTTTAGGAAACCTTCCCGTACCCCCTTAGTTTTCAATAAGCATTCCCGTACCCATTTAGCTTTTGGGAAACCTTCCCGTACTCTCTTGACTTTTAGTAAACCTTCCCGTACCCCCTTGGCTTTTAGTAAAAATTACGTACTCTCTTGGCTTTTCGTAAACCTTCCCGTACTCCCTTGACTTTTAGTAAACCTTTCCGTACCCATTTGGCTTTTAGTAAACCTTCCCGTACCCCCTTGGCGTTTAGTAAACCTTCCTGTACACCCTTGGCTTTCAGTAAATTTTCCCGCAACTCCTTGGCTTTTAGTAAACCTTCCCGTACCCCCTTGACTTTAAGTAAAACTTCCTGTACCCCCTTGACATTAAGTAAACCTTTCCGTACCCACTTGGCTTTTAATAAACCTTCCCGTACTCCCTATTCAGTATGAGTGGAAGTAGATTCTAGAGTTAACGTGCAGGAGCGCATAAGAAATGAAATAAACAGATAAATTAGTTTTTTTTTTTTTTTTTTTTCATAGAGAAAAATATGTTCGATAAACATTTTTTAGCATCATAAAATTATTCAGAATTTATCAGAACTCAGTCTAATAAGTTAATGAGACCTTTGATTCTGTTTTCGTGCCAACCAGCATTGTTAACTCTTGGTGCATGTTATTGAAAGAGTTACCAACGTATCATGTTCAGCGTCCAATTTTGCTTCTGGCTTTGGATTTAATTGAGAGTAATGTCCCCACTGTTCTCTCTCCAACCCTCAATGTTTTGGGGTTTTTTTTTTCACTACCGCTACTACTTTTTTTGGAATACTCAATAGGAAAATATAGTTATTTACCAAATATTCCCGTACTCCCTTGACAAGCTTCTAGCAACCCCTGTTAGTACGCCTTGTTGGAAGTTCATGTCCTATTGGAATAAGAATGTTAAAAGGAGCGTTCATCGTTATCAAATGCCTCGCCTAATTGCATATGCAGTCATTTCTCTTCTGAACTTTCGATGTCTCTTGTCTTATAATGATTCTGTTGATGACAAAAGAACAACCGAGCAAACGTAGCTGAGATTCAAAGATGTGTTCAAGTGAGATATAAAGGCTTTGGGCATAAATTCCTTAACCTGGGAGGATGAAGCTGCCGATCGCACTAATTAGCGATGATCCTTACAGCGCCATTTCGTTGGCCGAAAAGAAGCTCTCACAACAAGCAGAAGAGAAAAGAACACGTTGAAAGAAAACCAGGCCAAAAAAAAAAAAAAAAAGCAGCTAAGGCAGAGGTTTTCAAACTTTTTTGGTCCGCGGCTCCCTTGACCTGTGCATAAATCACCGCGGCTCCTCTCTATACTATGAAGATCTATATTTATTGATAGCCCAAGGCTCATAATATCGAGCCCAACACTTTTCCCAAGAAACCGCGACGCCCTTAGCCGAGGGCCGCGACGCCCCTGGGAGCCGCTACGCACAGTTTGAAAACCTCTGAGCTAAGGGCTATAACCTCAGGTGCGCATAGTCAGTTATGGCTGAAGGGGGCAGTAATAAAAATAATGTTGTTAACTTTTAACATACCATGTTGAAGATAAAATTCAATTGTTGCATTTTAACATATGGTTTTGTTACGGAGATATTAATTGTGTTGTTAAGTTTTAACATTTCGTGTTTGTCACGGGTTGCCTCTCCTTGCTCTGCAGTAGTGGCCCAACAGTAGCCAAAACCTAGAGTATCTAATGTGGATCTTCAAAGGTGTCTACCTTCGCACAAGATTACTCTTGGCAGAGTTGTAGATAGAAGGATAATGATGCTTCTACCTCGAGGGAATTATCACAACATATTCAGAAAGCAAGAACATTGCTGAATGAGTAATGTTAACTTTAGTATCTGCCGTCAACTTTTGTAAAGGATGGGTTATCTTATTAGTGGCTCGTTCAAGCCCTCAGCTGATTTAATTCAGCTGTCACATTATTGGGTTCGCTCTCTTTTCCTCTCCGGCAAAATTGCTATTTTAGAGTCATTGTTTGCACTTCTTCTCCGAAAAAATTCGTCTTGTCTGTTTACCAGACCATTCCGGCTGAGAGAGTAGACAGGTGGTGCAATATTGACCGACAGTCAGGTTGGTAAAATTCTCGTGTACCAAACCTTGGTTGCATCGGATGAACACGACGTACGCCTAGCAAGTTAATTTAGCGCTGATATGGCTATTGTGATTCGTTAATTACTGTCGTGAAGAGTCACAGCCCAGATGGTTACACGAGGGTCGGTGTTTGCACAAGGACTGTGAGATAAATTACCCGTCTGCGGACATATTACAGACATTCACCTGAAAGGACGGAATCTTGTAATAACTTCCGGACAGAAGTGTTCATTCATAACCCTCCACTCCCAAAGGAGCATAGGCCTTCAACAAAACACATGCCAAGTCCTCCTGTCACGTGCCATCATCTCAAGTTCTTTCCATGTTCTCCTCATCATTTTCACCTCTGTTTCCAACTCTCTTCTCCATGTACTTCTTGGTCTTCCTCTGCCTCTCTTGCCCTGGGGTTCCAGAACAAGGACTGCCTTGTAATGCTATCAACAGGTTTCCTCAGTGTGTGTCCTATCCATCGCCATCGTCTTCTTCTCATCTCTTGTTCCACTGGCACTTGTCTAGTTCTTGTCATCAGTTCCACATTGGTAACCTTGTCATACCATTTTAATCCCTCTATTCTACGCAAGCACCCATTTATGAAAGTCTGTAGCTTTTTGGTTTTGTCTTTGTTGTTCTCCATGTCTCAGAGCCATACAATAGGACTGACTTCACATCTGAGTTGAAAATTCTTATTTTCGTATTGGATCTGATTTCTCTTGATCTCCATATATTTCCCAATGCAATGAAAGCTCCTCTTGCCTTTTGTATTCTTATTTTGATATCGCTGTCTGTCCCTCCAACTTTGTCTATATTACTGCCAAGATATGTGCATGATTCTACATCTTGTATTGGTGTTTCTTCAAGTTCAACCCTGTTATCATTACCTGCATTTATTCGCATTATTTTTGTCTTTTCCCTGTGTATTTTCAGACCCAATTGCTGTGACCTCTCATCGAGTGTTTTCAATTTGTCCTGCATCTGATTACGGTTATGGGACAGGAGAGCCAAATCATCGCACTAACTCTCCAGATCCCCTCCCTCACCTCCTCCCCCCTCCCTTCTGTTTCCTTGGGACCCAACTCTCATGATCTCCTCCAACCCATCCCTCCCTCTCCCGCCCCTTTTTTTCTTCCACCTTTCTTCTTTCCCCCCTCTGACTAGTGGCACTCCTTGCCTCTTATTAAACCTACCTCCTTTCCTCTAAACCGTCACCAATCCTCACTCCTCCCACTCTCTTTCCCCCATTCTAGTTTGTTCTTTCCCCCCTCCCCCTCAACTTCTCTTTCCCTGGAAACTCACTCTCTCTCCAACCTCCACAACCTTTTCTCTCCCTCTGCTCCACCTAACTTCCTCTCTCGAGGCAGAGTCCTCCCATAACTCCCCCTCCACATTCCTCTACCAAACCCCCTCTTATCTAAACGACTTATCTCCCACTTTCTTTTCACTTATCTTTTCTTTTTATTTTTTCTCCTGTCCACATTTCCCTCATCACCTTTGTTCCGCGCTCCCTCCTAACTTCCTCAACTCTTTCGCTAAACCTTTTTCAACTTCTTCCCCAACCTAGTCGGCTCTCTCCCTCCCTTCCCTCACCATCCCCCTATTTTCCGTCTCCAAAAACATCCCCGCTTTATCCCTTCCCTTTATCCTCCTAGCCCCCGTTCACCTCACTAAACCACCCCCAGTCTAACTTATCTTTGAACCCCCCATCCCAGTCTTTCTTTCCCTCCCCACCTCACCCCTTATTCCCTCCTAAGGAATATTGTTCAACCAATTCCATAACCAAAAAAACTTTTCGTCCCCCACGATCTCCCTTTCCCCTTTTTTTGTGTTCCCATTCTCCCCCCCCCCCCTATCTCCCCAAGTCCTTTATCTTCTCCACCCCCCCCTTCTTTTTTGGAGTCTCTCCTTCCCCATCAGGTTTCCTTTAACACCTTTCTTTCTCCCCCCAACCATACGCTTTTTTCCAATTTCTTATTCCTACGGACCACTAAAATAACCCCCCCACTCTCCCGACAATCCCCCCCATCTCCCGTTTCTTCTTTCTCATTTAAAATCTCCACACTTATTCCATCTCTCAACTCCCTCTCCTTCTTCTTCATTTTACATTTCCTTTTTCTTGACATCTCTAATTCTTTTCTCCTTCTTTTCTTTTAAAACACTAACCTTTTCTCCCCTTTTTCTTTCTTCATTCTTTCTTTTTCCCTCTCCTTCACCCCCTCTCTCAAAGCTTTTTTCCTCTTCTTTCCCCAACTCTTCCCTTTATTCAAATTCTTTTAAACTAAAAAACCTTTTTTTTTCCTCAACCTTCTTTTTCGCCCCTCTTCTTCCCTTCACTTCATTCGACCCATACTTTTTTCCCTTCTTCTTCCTTTTTCCCAATGGGAAATCTCTTTTTGGTCTAAAAGAAAATCTTCTCTAACCTCTTTCAGAAAACCCTATTCTTTCCTTTCTGTTCTTCTGTCTTTATCCCTCTTCTTACCTTCTCTCCTCCTTTCTTCTCACGTTCAATTTTCTTTTCACCTTATCCTCCTCTTTACAAAAAAATCCAAATTTTCTAACTCTTCTTCTTCTTTCAAAAACCTTTTTCTCCTACTCCTTTCCTTCTTCTTTTTTTTTCCCTTTTTCTTCTTTTTCTTTCTAAGTTTTCTTTCTTTCTTTTTCTTCATTCACTCCCTTCTTCTTTTCTCACTTTTCCTTTCTCCCTCTTTTCCTTCCTATCCTTTCTTTTTTTTCTTTCCTTTTTTTTCTTTCTTTCCTTTCTTTTTCTCTCATACTCAAACTCACCCCTTCTTTCTTTCTACTGTTCTTCACCCCCTTTTCCCCCTTCACCTTGTCCACCCCTCCCCTTTCTTTCTTCCTATTTTTCTTCCTATCCCCTTCTATTGTTTTTCCCTAAAGCTTTTCTGTTCTTCTTTTTTCTTCTCCCCCTATCCCCTTTTCTTAACCTCTTTTTTGCTTTTTTTTTTCTTTTCTCGCCCTTCTCCTTCCCTCCCCCCTTCTTCATTTTTCTTTTTTCCTTTTCTTTGCCTTGGCTTTTTTCCCCTCCTTTTTTTCTTTTCCCTCCTCATTCGGGGTTTCTTTCCTTTTTTTTTTGTTTTTTTCCCCCTTTTCTTTTCTTTTTTTCCTTGGGGGGTCACCTTTTCTTCCTCTTTTATCCTGGGCTTCTCATTTTCTTTCTTTTTTTCTTTCTCTTTTTCTATTTCTTTTTTTATTTCTTTCCTTCTTTTCCTCTTTTTTTTTCTTCCCCTTCCCCTCCTTTACCTATTTTTTCTCAAACGTTCACTCTACATTCCTTTTCCTTTTCAGCCTTTTCAAAATTTCTTTTTTTTTTTTTTTTCCCCTTCTTCCTTTCTCTTTCCCTTTTGTTTTTCTTTCCAATTTCTTACTTCTTTCTATTTTTCTTTCTTTTTTCTTTTTTTTTTCTTTTGTTTTCTTTTTCTTCTTTTTTTTTTTTTTTTCTTTTTTCTTTTTTTTCTTTTTTTTTCCCACCTCCCCTTTTTTTCCCTAAAAATCCTTCTTCTTTCTCCCTTCTTCTCTTTCTTATTTTTTTCTTTCTTTCTTTTTTTTCTCCCTTTTTCATTCTTTCCCCTTCTTTTTTCTTTTCCCTTTCTACTTTTCCTTTGATTTTTGTCTTTTTTTTCTTTCTTTTCTGAACTTTCCAAAGGGGAACATTTCTTTTTTTTCCCTAATTCTTTCTCTCTTCTTTCATTTTTTTTCCCCTCCTTCAACACTCTTTTTTTCTCCTCCTGGCACACTTTTTCTTATCTTCTTCTCTTCTCATCTTTCCTCTTTCCCCCCTTCTTTCATTCCCTTCTTTATTCATTCTTTGACCCTCTTTCAAATTTATCTTTTCTTTCTCTTCCGTTTGATCATCCAAGCCTTCTTCATAAACTAAAACCCTTTCTTCTTCTTTTCTTTTCCCCTGTTCATTTCTTTCTTTTTACCTCTTCAAGTTTTCTACTTTTTTTTTTCCTTCTATTCTTTCCTGATCATTCACAAACTTCCTTTTTTTTCTTCGCTTTTTTTTATATTCCCTTTTTCTTCTTTTTTTTCCCTCTAAAAATATCAGTGACCTTACTTCCATTAGTACTACCCCCCTTTTAAAACAAAAATTCGTTCTACACCTATTTTTCCCTTTTTGCTTTCATTTATTCCTCACTTTCCTCCGTACTGGCCCCTTTAGAGTAAGCCCCTTTCTTTCTCTTTCTCAATCTCTTTTTCTAATCTTTTCCTTTCACCTGTTTTTTATCCCTCCTTCTCACTCCCCCCCCTACTCCTGTCTCCTAAACGACTTTGTTTTCTTTTCCTTCTTCAACTACCTTTTTATTAACCCTTCCTTCCTTTTTTCTCTTCCTCCTCCCCTTTCCTCATTTTCTCTTTTACACTTTTTATCTCTTTTTCTTCAGACTGCTTCTATTGTTTTTTATTTTTCTTCATATCTAAACCAAACACTACCCCATCTTTCATATTTTTTAATCCTTACACAAATCTCTTTTCTTCGAAAAACTTCGAGTTTTTCTTTATTTTCATTTTCCTCCTCCCCCTACACTTTCATAATCTTATCTTTTTTTTTCCTTTTCTTTCATTCGCACTTTTTTTTTTTTTCCCCTTTTTTAATTTTTTCCCCTTTTTTTTTTTTTTCCTTATCTTTTTTCCATAATTCTTTTCCTATATTTTCTTTTCCAAATTTTCTTTTTTCTTTTTTTTTTTTTTTTCTTATTTTTTTTTCTACCTTTTTTTTTTTTTTTTTCTTCCTGTTTTTTTCTCCCACCTATTTTTCTCAAACCCTTTTTTCCTTCCTCTTATCACACTCTTCAATATTTTCCTTTTTCTTTTTTTATTTTTCAGCGTTTTGTTCTTCTTTTATCTTCTTTTCCTCTCCTGATTTCTAACCAACCTGACGGTGCTTCTCTGTTCTCTCCCTTTCCTCCTTCTCTATCGTCATTTTTCCAATAAAATAAATCCAATTTCTCTCCTTCCTTTTCCTTTCGCTTTTCTCTCATCTTTTTTTCTTCAACCTTTTTTTTTCTTCCCTTAATTTCTTTTTTTCCTCTTTTCTCCCCGCCCTCTTCTCTCCCCTCTTTTTTCTTCCCTTTTCTACCCTCCTTTTCTCCTTTTTATCCCTTTTCTGTCTCCAACTTAATCTTTTTCCTTTTTCCCTTCCTCTACTCTCCCTTCATTACCTCTCTTCACTTTTTTTTTTTCCTGTTCCTTTCTTTCATTTCTTTTTCCTTTTTTTTTTCAGTCTTCTGTCCACCTTTTCTCCCGGAGGAGTCTGTTTTTCTTTTCTAATCCCCTCCACCCCATTTAAATTTTCCCTTCTCTTCTCCCCCTCCTTTGGGGTTTTTTCTCTTCAATTTTTTTCCCTTGAACTCCTGTTCCTTTTTAGCCCTTTTCTCCCCTCTCTTTCTCTGACCATTTTTTTCTTCTTTTTTTTTTTCCTTGTTTCTTTCCCTCTCCTATTTCCTTTTTCTTTTTTTCTTCTTTTTTTTTTCGTTTCAAATTTTTTTTTTCCCAAACCCTTTTTAAATCTCCTTTTTTTCTTTTCCCATCCTTCCTAATTTTCTTTATTTTTTTTCCTTCCTTTTTCCCTTCAAGTTTTTTTTTTCCCCTTCTTTTTGTTAGCCCACCCTTTCTCCTTTTTTCTTCTCCTTTCCCAAACTTCGCTTTCCAAACTTTTTCCCCCCCTTGTTCATACTTTCTCTTTTTTTTTCTTTCTTTTCCGCTCCTTCTTTCCCCCTTACATTTTTTTTTTTTTCCTAAACCCCCCCTTTTTCCTCCCACTTCTCCGTTTATTTCCTCTTCCGTTTTTCTTTTTTTCTTTCGCAAATCGCCTACTTTCTAAACTCCACCCCCTTCTTTTCTTTCCCCTTTTTCTTTTTTGACCCACTTAACTTCCCTTTTTCCTCTTCTTTTTCTCCTTCTTCATTTCCCTAGTACACATTCTCTTTTTCTTTTTTTCCTCTTCCTTTTTTTCACAACCTCTCTCCTCCTTCCTTTTCTCCCTCTTTTCTAAACCCCTTCCTCTTTTAACATAGGTTAAATTCTTTCCCCTCTGCCTCCCTTCCCCCTTTCACCTCCCTTTCTGAATTCTTCTTTTTCCTCTCCCTCTTCTTTTCTCTTCCTTCTCTTACCCCTTCTTTTTCTTTCTTTTTTCTCTTTTCCCTTCTTTTTTTTTTCTTCTCTACCCTAAAAACCTTTTTTTTTTTTTTTCCATCCCTTTTATTTTTTTTTCTTCTTCCTTTCCTTCCCCCCTACCCCTTTCTTCCTTGATCCTTTTTTCCTCTCTTTTTTTGACCTTTTTTTTTTTCTTTTTGATTTCTTCCCCTTCCACATCTTTCTCCTTTTTTTCTTCTTTATTTCTTCTCCAGGTTTCCTCCCTCTTTTTCTCTTCTTCCCTTTTTCACCGTCTTTTTTTTCCTTCTCACCTCTTTTTTTTTTTTTTTTTTTTTTTTTCCTTTCTCTCCCTTTTTTCTTTTTTTTTACATTTTTTATCTTTTTTTTTTTCCACCTTTTCTTTTTCTTTTTTTTTTTTTCTTCTTTTTTTCTCACTTTTCTTCTATTTCCTCTTTTTTTTTTTTTTCACTTTTTTTCTCTCTTTTTCTTTTTTTTTTTTTTTTCCTTCACCCTTTTCTTTTTTTTCATTTTTTTTTTCCTTTTTTTCTTAACTTTCTCCTTTTTCTTTTCCTTTTCTATTCCTTCTTTCCTTTCTTTAACTTTTCTTTCTCTTTTCTACTTTTTTTCTTTCTTAGTCTTCCCTCTTTTCTGTTTTCTTTCTTTTTTTCCGCCTTTATTCTTTTTTTCTTTTCCTTCCTCTTTCTTTTCTTTTCATTCTCTTTCTCTTTTTTTTTTTCTATCTTTTTTCCCTCTTTTTTCTTTTTTTTTCTTTTTTTTTCCCTTTTTTTTTTCCTCATTTTTTTTTTTTTCTATTTTTTTTTTTTTTTTTTCTTCATTTTTCCTTTTCTTCTTTCCCTTTTTTTTCCTCTTTCTCTTCTCTTCCCTTTCTTTTTTTTTTTTTCTTCTTTTTCTTTTTTTTTTTCTTTCTTTTTTCCCTTTTTTTTTTCTTTTTTTTTTTTTCTCAACCAATTCTTTTTTTTTTTTTTTTCATTCCTTTTTTTCTCTTTTCTTCTATTCCTTCTTCCTTCTTTTTTCCTTTCTTTTCTCTCTTCTGCCTTTTCTTTCTTTTTTCTTTTCTTTTCCCTTTTTTTTTCCTTTTTCCCCCTTCTCTTCCTTTTCTTTTCTTTCTCTTTGATTTCTTTTTTCTTTTCTCTCTTTCCTACCGATTATTTCTTCCTTTCTTTTTCCCCCCTTCTTTTTCTTTTTTTTTTTCTTTTTCTTTTTTTCTTCTTCTTTTTTTCTTTTTTTTTTGCCCCTTTTTTTTTCTTTTTCTTTCTTCCTTTTCTTTTCTTTCTTTTTTTTTTTTTTTTTCTCTTTCCCCCTTTCCTTTCCTACTCTTCCTTTCTTTCTTCTTTTTCTTCTTCTCTTTTCTTCTTCTGCTCTACTACCTCTCTCTTTCTTTTTTTCCTCTCTTTCTTCTTTTCTTTTATCTCTTTTCTTTAGTTTGGTCTCCTCTCGGTCTTGTTCTATTCTCCTTCTCTGTTTATCTCCTTTTTCCCCTGTGCTACTTCTTTTTTCTTCTTTCTCTTTTCCTTATCTTCCTTCCCCCTTCTTCTCTCTTCCTCTACTTTCTCTTTCACCTCTCTTCCGCTTCCCTTTCCTCTTTTCTTCATCTTCCCTCAATTTTGGTTATCTCAAAATAACCCTAATAAATTTCCTTAGCTTCCCTCTTTCTTCTTCTGGCATTAACACACAACCGATTTTAGGGCGGCTTTATATACAAAAAAAAAAAAAAGAAAAAAAAAAAAATTTCCCCCAAATACATCCCTGCTCGCAAAAAATTTACCATTTGCTCTTGTATTTGCGAGAAGTTTTCAACCAAAAACGTTACATCTATATAGAAATTAACATAATGTTTGCTTAATTTCCCTGTTTAGGAACTAACTCTATAACCCTTCGAAACAGAATGTATACAAACATACTAACAGTGCAAAATGACTCTAGGGAAATTGTCAACAAGAAAACAGAACAAATTAATATAACCCTGACAATAACATAAAAATGGAAAGCGAAACTACATTAAGTCATACAATGAACTATACCACTCCCCACCACACATGGCTACAAAAATGTAACAATAAAATGCACCCTTAACACGTCCATCAAACTTACCAACCGAAGGGAACCCGGGGGGGGGGGGGGGGTAGAATCCCACCACACAACCTACCACCAAAAGGAATAAAACCCCGCTGGATCAATAGCCCCCACTCCAAAATCGGAAAATTACCTCTATTTATATTTACAAACACATTCAAGAATTATTTTCCAACAGAGGATTTTTTTTTTTTTAATAGACGTCATCAAACTAGCCGTGCATACGGTGTAACTGGATTGGCCGGCATTAGTGAGATGGTAACACTAACAAATTTTATCCCCGTAGATGGAGCAACCAAAAGTCCTAAATAACAGTTAAAACCAACGAACGATGCGTGGGACAGAAACACCATCCTGCACCCATAACCCTGTGTTAAGCACTTTAGGCCCCCTTCACTTGTCATGCCACTGCGTGTTTGTACAAGTTTGTGTTACATGGTTTGACAAGCCGACTGTGTGAAAAATTCAACTCTCGTGTAAAATCCGCCAACAAAACTAACCATCACTGCTGCAAAGTTAATAATCAAATCCATATTAATTCGGACCGGTAAGTGAAACAACCACTCACAATAACATTTATCTCTTTGGGTAGGTTGTACTTATATCATAATTCTAACCCATCATTTTGCATCTATTCACAGCCTTGAAATAATATGGTTTAGTAAATTTAGTACATGTGAATATTAGGAGGGGGGTGTAGGATGAAAAGATTGCTAGTGGATAGCTCAAGTCCATACTGAGCTGAAAACCTCAGAATATAGAATATTGAATTTCATAAACGACCAACTGGGGATCAACGAGGGGTTGGTAGACCTGCTTTATGCGAGATTACCACCTTAGAAAGAACTAAAAGCAGAGGTAGTTCCCCAAGTTCCAATATGGCGCAGTCTTCCTCATCGTCTGGATAGAATGAACGTACTCTCTTCGTGTATTGTCTCGTATAGGCACTGTTTTCGCCAAACGCAGTGGTTATTTCCCTTTAGTTAATGTAAATGATAAACAAATTCACTATTATCTAAACGTTTAATGTTTTTTTGTTTTCGTCTATATACCATTTTATTCTTTTGTAAAGGGACCCAATAGGTACAGATTCTAGTTCTAATTTAAACTGTAAAAGTTCAATAGATTTGTTCTATGTTTTTCATTGGGATTTTAAGAAGAATTCTATATGATCCTCCTCAAGGGTGAAGTTCTGACCCGGTAGAATGGGATGGTGGAAAGTAAAAATGAAAAGAGAGGGGGGGGAACATGAGAAGTACCTGTATCAGGAAAACAACTTTTTATTGCTCAAGAGGGTATCAGTTCACCGCATCTTAACCTTCAAACATCTTCCTAGACTTATCTTCGTATCCCAAAAGTAAACTCAGTCCCCCCCACTACACCAGAAATTCGGTACCTACCCTGAAGTATTCTACCACACTGTTCACCACTCCTCAGGAACAATTGAGGGTATATGATCGCCTGCCCTTCCGACGCTAATACAGCATCATCAGACTGGTTGTAGAGTATCTCCTTCTACAATCCAGCTTGGGTCAGTTACTTCCCTAGAGTGGCGGCACTGTCTTGATATTTCCTGATTGCTCAACTAGCTCAGGGTATTAATTCAACTACAAAGTTTTGTATCATTAGCAATAGACATACCAAACAAATTTACTTGATATTGCCAAATTATCTTCATTTCTAACCACCGTTTAGCCAACTTTGAAATTATCCATGGTACGGGTAAATTATTTATAGGAGAAGTTTGTCTGGCATAGAGACTTGCATAAACCCCCCTGTTTCGAGGTTTACGTTGCCCATGTTCTGCCTTTTAGTTAAGCACATCTACAAGCTTAAAATCGGATGACTACTGCAGCTGTTTCATACTTTCGACAAGTCCTTTTTTGTGATGATATTTCACATCTCTAGAAAACTTCTAGGGATAGCCCACTCCTACCCCCCCAAGCCCCCCCGCCATCATAACATCAAATCCTGTCAATTTAAGGGGCGGGTTAGATGTTGGATATAGCCCCCCCTTTCCACCCCCCCCTTTTCTTCACTAATCAACTCAAACTAATAGCTGTAGACTTGCGTACTCATCAAACTGTTTTATTTCATCACCGACGAAACGTAGTATTATTTTTTAAATAAAAAGTATATTTTTTTTTGCCATCTTCTAAGTATATTTGTAGTCATTTTGAATGATCTTCCTTCAATACATGCTGTTTACCTCCACCCGCGTTTTTTTGGGGTCAGTTCTCAGAAAGTTGCTTACAGTACACATTATAATCTTAAAATGTATAGCAAATCCCCCCCCATCGCAGAATCCTAACTCAGAGCATCCCCCTAAAGAAATCACGCCATCCCAATATTCTTATCTGTTAATTTACTGGGCAAATCTCCCAACCCCTGTGTGGCCGTGCAAAGAACCATTATTTTCTCTGAAGTACCACCAAGCCTAACATATATATCTCACAAAAATGATACTATACACACTCATCCCACGATTCCGCCCTGTAATCCTCTGATCACTTTCACGTCTATTACCTAATATCAACCCCGCAAACGCTCCCCTCGCCCTTTTTTTTCCGGAAGTCTGTTGTATGGTTTACCTCTTGGCGTGGGTTGGTTCCTTTAACCTCAAACCTAGCCAGAAGCGATCACCCGATCGCTTTGCTGTAGTTGGGTTTATGATATACTATTTTAATTGCGTGAGTTTCCAGTCTCGTATGGACATGTATAAACCACTAGCGAAGTTACAAACCATGTTAAATAATAAAGTTCACATTGTGAAAATATTGTGGTACAGGCAGACTTAAACCCACTTCCCCCAAAATTTTGGGATCTACAAATCTCCTGGCACAGAATGACTTGACACCAGGTAACTTAGATTATAAACCTTCGAACCACTTGGTCCTGTGTAAATTTTTAGAATCCCTCTTATAACGAGGTGCTTTGATTTCCTAGGTTCACAGTCTGTTTATTTTTGTATTTTAAAAAATAGCCTATTTATTTTTTTTCTTCTTTTATGTTTCTAATGAAGGCCCAAATCCAAAACCACGTTAAACAAAACCAAGAGAAAATTCAGGAACACAGAACAAGAAAATATTCCAAAAACAATACTTGTCCGTTCACCTTTTTTTTTTTTTTTTTAATTTAAATTTGGAATTATAAAAAAAAGTCCGATTCTTCCTCTGCTCCTGGGAGTTGCTAAGTTTGTAACACATATTTGCAATGCAGTGTGTTTGTAGGGGTTTTCAAATTATTTGTTTTTAAGTTAATAATTCCTTCCAGTCTTTTTCCGCTCCAAGGCTTTCTTCTGCCACAAACTACCAAAAGAAAACGTTGCTGGGGCATTTTCGACCAAAATAAAAACCAATCAGAGTGAAAGTCTATTTCCATTCTCGCTCTCAACTGGAACCAATACTGTGCAAGACTATATAGGGTCGGATGGTTTAATTAAATCTTCCCCGTATTTAAGAATATCATTCTAAAACGAAAAATTTAACCACAGTGAATCTAACTATCTCTAGAAATATGGCATGATTCACGCTGCCGTCGCTATTAAAAAAAAAAAACAGACCTGAGCTAACACATTGTGTAGATCTTCTGCTTCACTCATATCCCTCAATGATTGCCTTGCTCATGAATGTCTTCCTAAGGACATGCTTATCAGGATTTTTAATTTAGCCAGACAAGGCTCTGGGCTAAAGTGATTTATTCACCTCGCGTCCTCCCCTGTTCAAAGTGAGATATTCTTGAAAACTTCTCGCGGAGGCAGAACACACCTAACTTGGCTTCTATTGTGTTTTTTTTCCACCACCGTGTCTGAAACGTGATTTGCGAATCTGAACACGCATTACCGCCGGCCGGAACCATTAGTCGTGAAATAAATACGAGTTGCAATGTGATAAAGTGTATAGACCATTGAAGGAGTGGTAAGATTGCAACAAAGTTGTGTGGCGTAACATGAAGAAATAATTGGGGTAGTGTAAGGAGAGAAAGAAGCCGTAAAAAAAAGGAACACAGACTTAATGTCATCACAAGTGTTTGTTTAAGACAATAATCGTTAGGTTAATTTTCCTTCCCTAAGAAATCTAGTCCAACACAAGAAACAAACAGCTAATATTGTTGACTTTATCCTTAATAGAAATTCGGGATATCCCTCTTGGTTTTCCACCCTCTTTATTCTAACTCAAGTATGCTCCCAGATCATTAATCTTATATGTAGTTCTTTATGATAACTGTAAATGGTGGTAGAAACTTGAACACAGAAGCAAGCTAAATGGAAAAAAAAAAAATGATCATCCTGAATATTAATCTATCCCAACACAAAAACAATAAACTTCAATTCAAAGTTCAAGAATTTTCACTGTTTTTAAAACGATTTGATATGACATATTAATTGTAATCGTGTAACAATTAACATACTATGCTAATAATGATGTGATAGAGACCCGCGAAATAATGATGAACAGTGATAATGGTTTGTTGATGAGTGAAATATGAATGACAATGATTAGGACAGTGATTTGGTGGTGTTGATAAGTGAGGAGAATGCTGGTATATTGAAGTTATCATGGAAAATGGTGTTGGTGGTGACAGTGATGATTGATGATAATGAGTAATGCTAATTAACGTTGGGTTATGAAGATTGTAGCAATAATAATGACTGTGATTAGAGGCATGATGATGAACGTTGACTAATAGTGGTTAATAAATGAGGATGATGGTTGAATAATTGTGTAGTTAGTGACTGGTGATAATGATAGCAGATAAAGACGATATTGGGTGACAATAATGATGACGAAATGTTTACCGAATAATAATGAGATAGGTTTTGTTCGATGATAACGTGCAAAGTGTCGTAGTGACTATTATATGTAGTAATAATCAAGAAATTGGAGATTTGAATGAAGATGATGACGACGACGATGGGTGATGATAGCGGAAGTTATAATGATACTGATGATATGAATGACAATGGACAATAATAATAATGATCATGATAGTTTTAAATTATAATGAAGATGAATGATTTGTGACGATGTATGAAGACGATGACGATGATGATAATGAATTGAACGACGACGGACTAGACTATGATGATGAGAATGACGTATGATGAATGATGATTGGTGTGGAGATGATAAATGATGATGAATGGTAGTGACTATGATGAATTGATGATGATGATGATGATGGTGAAGATAATCAACGGTGATAATGATGAGTGATGGTACGATTATGACAATGATGAGAAGCTGATGATGACGACGAATGTCATGATGATCACACGGTGCTCATGAATAAGCATGGTAGATGAACGATGATGCTGACAACGACGATTGATGATACGACGATAGATATGAAGACTGACAATTGACGGCGCATGACTGGATGAATGATTGATGCTCAGCTGCTGATTGATGATTGCTGCTGCTGATGATGATAAAGAAGATGATGATGATGAATGAGCCTAAGAGATACTGCTGCGAAAATAAGATGATGCTGAAGATGAATGAATGATGTTGACCAGTGAACGAAATTATAGATAATTGATGAAGATTGAAAGATAATAAGATGAATGGTGGGACTGATGATGATAGTGACGATGATGAAAAGTGGGGGGCGATGAAAGATATGTTACGGATGATGATTATGACAAAAGACTAACTGACGACTGATTATGAACTATGATGAAGATAGGTGAAGATTGATGATGGTTGATGAATGAATAACGGTACTGATGATGAAGATTAAGATGATGAGCGTGTGATTGAAGATGGAGATGATTATGTAAGGATTAAGATGATGACGAAATTGTGTGAAGATGAATGAATGAATGGAGACGATGATTATGGTGACGAAGAATTGTGATGATGACGGGTTACAAAGATAGAGTGAATGGTGAACGATGAAATGATGATGGTGACAATGAATGAATTATGACAATGAATGAACTACAACGATGATGCCGATGGATGATGAAGGAGATGGATGGGGAAGGGTGATGGTATGAAGGTGAAGTTAGTTTGTATGGAGGGTAGGTATGAGTTGGTAATTTGGGTGGAGGTGACGAAGTATGAGGTTATGAGTTTGGGGGAGGGGAGGGTGGTGGGTATGAGGGTGACGAGTTTGAATAATGATGAGGCAGGTGGTATGAATGTTTGTATGATGGGGAGGGGATAACGTGGTACGAGGTTGACGGATGTGATGGGGATAAAGTTTTTAAAGATAGTTGATGGTGTTGGTTGAATATAAAATGATGGTGATTGTAGTGGAGTGGAGTGTTGTAGATTTGATTTAGTGATTATAAAGATGGTGATTTAAGTTTTCTTGGAGTTTGGTTGGATGATGGTGATGGATTGATGACGATAGAAGAGAGAATGTATGAGATAGTCAATGGGATAAAAGACGGGGATATGCTGATGCATGATGTGAACTGAACACTCGTAGATTGACGATGTGAGTGGGATATGAACTGATAATTGACATTTCATTTAGGTTATTTTGCAGTATTATGATGATAAATAGAAGATTATGATGATGGAAGATTATGAATGGATTAGTGGTGAAAGTGATACGACGACGGGAAATGAATATAATGATACACGAAATATTTGCCGTAGTGGAGTGAGAGGGGAAAATGTAGAGGAATGGAAGATGAATTGTGTATGTAGTGACGAGTGGATGAGGGATAAGATGGGACGATTGATGGAAATGTTGCCTTCGTGATGATGGAGATGGGATTGATGATGTTTGTGATGATTGTATGTATGGTATGCGATGATGTGAGGTTAGTGTATGGATGATGAATGAATGATGAACTTTGTGATAAGTAAGATGTGATCATGATCATGACGATCTTAGTTATGTATGATGAGATTGATTAATGATTATATGGGGATCAGCTGGGAATTAGGTGATGAAAACTGATGATTGAAATGATGGATAGTAAAATGTAAAGGAACGATTGAATGATATGAAATTGGAAAGGAAATGACTAGTGTATTGATGACACTGGAAACGCATGATGATAACCAGGATGATTGTGGGAATGGGATAATATGACCAAGATTATGATGTTCAAATGACGATGAATAGTCAATTGGTGTACAGGAATGGAAATGAAGAAATTTTGTACAAGACGACACGCCCAATATAAAATGACCCCTTGATGTAACTGATGCGGGTGATGCGGCTATGCGAGGGTGATGGGGGGAAGTTGATGATAGCAGAGTGATGGAGATAATGCGGATGAATCGGAACGATCATTGAATGAACTGTGAATTGGACGATGATAACTGGATAATGGAATGAATGGAATGAATGGAGTTCTGAAGATTGGTGATGATTGATTTGAAATGGAATATGAAGTATATCCTTGAGTCAACGATGATGTATGATGATCGTAGAACTAGATGATGATGTACCGATGCGCTGAAGACTCATTGATGAAGATAAATGACGAACGACGATGATAATAAAATGACAAGATAGATGAATGAACCGACTAGAGTTAAAGCTGATAATGGGGGATGACGTGGATGATGGATGTCGTGATGATGGACCGCATGGACTTGAGTGTGATGATTGATCGATGGTGATTATGCTTATGATTATGGATTATGATTGATTGATGATTGGAATGATGATATGAAAATGGAATGATCAGGAGTGAAGATGAGATAAGATGGTAAAGAGCGATGATGGGGGAAAAAATGATTGAATGATATAATGAGAATGGGGGAGATGAGGAGAATGTGACTGATGATGATGAAGATGAAGATGATGATGATGAAAAAACCGATGGTGGTGATGTTCGATGGTGGCGGATCATGGGGGGGTTTTAGGGAGATGGGATTGTGAGGTATGGTGATGATTAATTGCCAGGATAATGGGATTAACGTGGGGGATGAGGAATCTGGGAGAATATTGGGTGATGATGATTGGTGACGATGATGATGATGAAAGCTGACGAAGATGATTATGGTGATAGAAGGCATCAATGATCTGTCACGAGGAAGGTAACAACAGCGGTAACGAATAATATTTTACTCACCTAATTAAAAACACTTATAAAGGAAAAATGGTTGCTGTTATAACTTGCAAAGCACTAAGGTCAGGAATTTGGGTTTTGCATGTTTTTATTACAGACAAAAAAATTTCCCTGTTGAAAAATAAAAAAGCGCAGAAGTTTACCCGACGCTATTCTAAAAACACAATATATTACAATTGGTAAGAAGATAAGCAAGGAAAATCTCTAAATCACAGACAGTTAGAGTGGGACAGGTAAAACAAGATTGGGCAGAGCATTTCAGAAAACTCTGAATAAGGAACTACCAGAGACACAATTGAATGTTCTGATGCAGAAATGAATTAGATATGTAATATAGACCTCCCACGAAAAAGAACAATTAAAATCATCACAGTAAATCAAAGGGTTTAGAGAATGGAAAAGCTCCTGGGTCAATGATAACTTAATAATAATGCAAGAGCTATTAAAGACTAGACCCAAACAAGGCTATTCAGCAGAACTTATTAGAACCGACTATTTTGCACAAGTCTGGATACACAGGGACAACTAACACTCAACAGCAGTAGAGAAAACCAAGGATTTATTATAATTGTTCAAATTTGGGCCCAAGAACGGAAAAGATCTTGCACGACTGGCAAGTAAAATTGGTGAGAGGAATAAAAAGAATAACACTTTTCTACTCAGTTTCCCAAGCAAAGTACTAAGGCAGGAATAAATATTTATACCCAAAGTAGACATCTCACAACAGCAGTAGATCACAATGACTAAACTGGCAAAGAAGCAAGCAGAGGAATTTAGAAAGTTGACCAGAAGAAGTGTGTAGATCATAGTACTATATCTACCCTCAGGAACTATTATAGATGCGAGTTGCATCAGAATGGCAACGACAGTTGAAAATGCAGGTAAGTAGAGTCATTTAATTACGTTGATTTTTGAGAAAAGGCCTTTTGACAGCATGACGATCGGGAAACAGTTGTAGTGGAAAATACTGAGGCGCCCTTATGGAATTTTCCCAAGCTGCAAAATAGTTGTAAATTTATAAAAAGCTCCGTATTATGCCAACTATTACCGTGCTTAGGCATTCGAGGGCTGAGGCAACTTCTAACCTTTGAGAGTGATAGACAGCAGTGACGAAAAGGCGATGCCCTTAATTTCTTATTTCAATTTTTATTCATCCCACACCATTATATTTTTATAGATTCATAAGACTGTGCCCGTCGAATGCCCGCCCGCCCAGACAACTGAGATAGGCGATAATCCATAGGAATAAGATGGACTTACATTATTCTCTACATTTAGAAGACGTATCGAATAGTGCAGGTTGAGCCTATGGGAGATGACATTAGTCACTGGTTAGCACCATATCACAATTCAACATAACATCCAGGAAAATAAAACGCGAATCAGACTTTAATAACAGTATAAGACAGCAGAGTGCGGCATTGAACATCAACCTTAAATAAAGAAGATCACGAAGTGCCATGACGCTCAATGTGAGACAAGCCCTGAGACCCATATCAGTAAATGACTCTAGCAACTGGAAAACGACAGATGACCATTCACATACATAAAACACAAACTGTTATGGATTACAATTAGTTAACAGCCATGATGGCGAGAGCAAGCAAAGAACATCAACAAACAGAAGATGTAAATGAACAAGAGCACAAGTAACAGCCTTTTTCATGGTCCCAAAACCAAAACATCTAAGGAAGTCCCCCTTCTAGTAGACAGCATCAAGCACCAAATGTTAGGAACGTAAGGCAAGGATTACATATCATGAGCATACTGTGCCCTGCTTCTGTAGCTATCTCTATGGTGCGCGAGGATCGATGGAGAGTTACAGAGAAAGGACAATTGTCGAAATTTAGCGCACTAATTCCACAAAACAATATAATAAACACCCAAGACGAAAAAATTTACACGAAATCGTACATGCTTATAGAAAAAACTTCTCCGAATATCTTTATGTCAGAAATAACATCATCACCAACCAAAGATTCTGCCTTACTCGAGCCAAAGCAAGAGAACATGCCCCCCCATCATAGCTTTGGCAGAACGTAAGTCTGGAGCGGGTTATGTGTGTTAGGCCAATGTCCAAAAGTAAAAAGAAGAGACCTCCAATGCCATCACAAACAATTAACAAGCTTATGCTATGGATCCCTGAAGGAAAAACGAGAGAAGAGGAGGCCGACCAAGTAAACAACTTGGCGGAGGACTGTGGAGGCTGAGATTCATATAAGAATGTAACCAGGAGTGTGTGGGCAACTGTAAACGAATGATGGGCCACCGAGGCCGAACGAGCAAAGTGAGATCAAATTGTGTTATGTTGGCGCTGCTGACAAGGATAGGCCACTAGGGCGTGATGTCCGACTACTGACTTCTATTGACGTCGTTGGCGGCTAAGTGATACAAAGAAGAAGAAGACGAGAGGCTAAATGGAGTGGGGCAACGTAGTTGACCGAGGGGCAGTAAAGTATGGAAGTAACGAGTTTGTTGTTTTGCCGCTCTACATAGATGCCAGTGGGCATGATGGCACACTGCGCCGCTTATGGCTTGTCTGCTGGCTAGCGTATCAAAGAGAAGAGACAACAATAGTTAATAGGAGAGTTATAAATCAGTATTGACGGAGACAGTGTATAGATCCATGACAGATGGATGATCAGGTCAGTACAAGATGTACCTGAAAAATAATGTGGGACATAACATTAGGTCACGAGTAACCAGTAAATTCATTTTGGAAGTATATTCAGAAGGAAGGTGGGAGCCTTTTAGACAGATAACTCGAACGAGAATGTAAGGTGTGTAGGTGATTCAAGCCTTGATCGTAAACATAGGGGATCTTAATTAGATTTTCAGCATAGTGATGACAAAGATTGACATACCCTTATAGGTCTTTCGGTATTGCATAACATAACTGGATATAAATCTAGGGATCCGAGAATAAGGATAGCTGATGTAGAGTTTAACATTAGTAGCTGGTCGAGTTTTTCGTGAATATTTGAACATGAGAAGACTGTATGGAAACTGCGTAGGCGACAGCGATGTGCAACAGTTGAAGCACCTCAGACTATGCAGAAGTGGTAAACTGCCTGTCATTTTAAGTGGATTTCGTGTGCAATTTATACAGCCTGGGATTAGCCAGCAGTTAGTTGCAAGGTATCCGACAATTGGGTAGATCTACATCTGACAATACCAGGGCTCTTTTTTTTTTTTTTTTAGATCTGCTAGCATCGCCATCAATATAATGTAATTGCGTCTTGTGGCTTTCTTATGGGGTAAGCATTATATTGATTCTTACGTGGCGATTCATTGCTATCACTGAAAGAAGTCAGCGTATAAGAAAACACTTATCAAAGAAATATAGAACATATCGAATGAAAGTAATATAAATCGCTACGCGGTCATGATCCCCCTAAGACATGGCATAACTGGGATTAAAGCATCGTCGGCCGATACAACATTCTATTCAAATTTTCTGAAGAATACAAATTATAAGTGTTCTTAGGGTCAGATTTCTTGGCAGCTGATTTTCAAAGTGAAAATCCGTTTATCTCTATGCATAACAACGGTGTTCACTGAAGATAATGTTAATGTAATAAATAAATAAAGGGATACATGGAAACAGATTTTTGATGCTCCAATGTAAAAAAGTTGTTAAGTTCTTTATTCTTAACCTTTTCTTCGATTTTTTCAAACAACACAGCTATACTACCTCACTTTATTCAAAAATTAGGAATAAAATGGCACAAAATAATTCTAAAACCGTTTTTTATACTGAATTCAAGAGAACATAAAAGAAAAGATGCATGAACATAGGTTAATGTTACGCTATTTTTTCAAATAGCTCTTTACTGTATATTTTTGAAATAATTCTGAGCGAAAACGAGATTGCTTTCTCTTCTAGAAGTTCGTATGAAATGAGCAGTCTGTAAAAGCATGATGTTCAGTAACGTTGTATGCGGATATTTTAGCCGATATTTGTTGTTCACCAGAAAAAACTGTTACAGGGACCACTTTAGTCAATCAGAAGAAAGCATATGAACTTTAAACTTTCCGATATCGAAAGGTTTTGGATGATGCAAATAAATCTCTTGAATGAGGCCCAAAATGCACCTACGTGTGCAATCAGTGTGTCAACCCCCATTGGGGTGGGTGGGGGGGGGGGGGGGGGGGGGGGGGGGGGGGGGGGGTCACAATGGGTGAGTGTGGGTGCCTGTTGGGGAGTGGGCCAGTGGGTGGGGGGGGGTGTGGGGGGGGGGGGGGGGGTGGGGGGGGGTGGGGGGGTGGGGGGGGGGGGGGGGGGGGTGTAAAAAAAAAGGTAAAACCTGGGGGGGGGGGGGGCGGGGTTGGCGGGGAGGGGGGGTGGGGGGGGGGGGGGGGGAGGGGTCTGGGGGGGGGGGGGTGGTGTGGAGTGGGGGGAGGGGGTGGGGGGGTCTGGGTATTTTAGGGGGGGGGGGGGTGGTGAATGGGGGGGTGGGGGGGGGGGGGGGGGGGGGGGGGGGGGGACGTGTACCAATCCCATTCCACAAACAAAGGGTATCCGGGGGAGTATGATCCCCCTCAGCACCATACATCACTTAGTCGTGTCCCCTGTTTTAGATTCGATCCGGTCTTCTTAGTTTACTTGTCCCCCCCTGTCTCACCTCAACCACCTTCCACACGCCTTGGCTCTGCTCAGTCCCCCTTCCCCCCCACTTTACGCACACCACCATTTCTCCAGACTCCGCATTTACAAGCATCACATTAGCTGAATTTAGTTGTCAAAGCTCTCACTTTGTACTTAACCAACTTCTGAACTCTCAGATCTAATAACGTGAATCTCGCTCATCCTTCTACAGTCTATATTGCAATCTGGGGGGGGGCGTGGGGGGGGGGGGGGGGTCGGTGCGACTGGGGGGGGGGGGGGGGGGGGGGGGGGGGTGGGGATGGGGGGGGCGGTACTTCGGTAGGGTGTGGGGGGTCGGGGTCATTTGACCACAGTAGAGTCTTGTGTGGTGGGGGGGTGGTGGGGGGGCGGGGGGTGAGGGGGGGGGGGGGGGGAGCGTGGGGGGGTATATGTGCAAAGGTGGGGGTGGGGGGGGGGGGGTGGGGGGGGGGGGGGGGGTGGGGGGGGGGTGGGGGGGGGGTGGGGGGGGGGTGGGGGGTTTGGGTGGCTTTCTTTCTCAAGACTCTGCTGCTAAAACTCGATCTCCTATTGCGCATTACTGTCGGAAATAAAGCTATTCTGCTTCTTCTATCTCATGTCCGGGCTTCAATTCCAGTTGCCTATGCTTCAGTTCATCTGAAAGCTTCTATCTTCCTACAATATTGCTATACTCTTTCTTGCGAAAAATAAAGTACAATGACTAAAACCAAAGGCGATTTCTGGGACGGACCTAAAGCTCTTCTGCAATTCTCTTCTTCTGGAGTCATGCTTACCTGGTTTTCTTGCATCTATCTTGCTTTGCTTCTCTCTTTCTTCTCTAGCTCTTGCCTTTACTGTGCTTCTTGCTTTCAGCTCTCAACAGACTCTTTCATTATCCATCTTCCGTCCGCTGGCGTTATCCTTTTTTTTCGCTGCTTCTTTTTCCTAAAATTCTAGAAACTTCTTGGCGCATCTGGAGAGGGCTTAAGGGTAGTTCTTCTCTTGGCTTTCGGCCAGAAGGTAGGGGACTGGAGGATGCTGTGCGCAGCTTCTAGTGGGGTGTAGGGGAGCGTCTTGTAAGACTTCCTCTTTCTTGCTTCTAGGGGGTTTCTGGAGCTTCTTCCATTAGTTAAACTTTCTTCCAGCTCATTATACCTTCGTTACATTAATAAAAGAATGTCCCTCATTCAGAATCTTCCCCCCCGCAACCTCTCTATCCTTCTCCTAGCCATTCTCTCTCTCTATCTCTCTGATCTCTAACTCTTCCCCCCACTTGCAAGGGGCGGGGGGGGGAGGGGGGGGGGGGGGGGGGGGGGGGGGGGGGGGGGTGGGGGGGGGGGGGGGGGGGGGGGGGGGTGGTGGTGGGGGCGGGGCGGGGTGGGGGGGTTGGGGGGGGGGGGGGGGTAATGAAAACTGGGGGTGGCGGGGGGTGTGGTGTGGTGGTGTATGTGGTATAGTCGGTGGGGGGTCGGGGGGGGGGGGCTTTAACTTACGGGGGGGGGCACAAGATCTGGGGGGTGTGGTGGTGGGGGGGGGTGGGGCGGGGGGGGGGGGGGGGGGGGGGGGGGGGGGGGGGGGGGGCCGGGGGGGGGGGGGATAGGGGGGGGGGGGGGGGCCTCGGGGGGGGTGGGGAGCGGGCGGCGATATGGGCGTATCCCCGTGGTTCCCGGGGGCCCGTAGCCCCGGGTTCTCAAAAAAGAAAATTCAAATGTGGGTTTGGGGGGTCGGTTTGTTGGTTTCTTAATCTTTCCATTTTTCTTCCTTCTTCCTCCGCCGCTCCTCTTCTCTCTATATTCCTCTCCTCCTTTTACTGGCTCTCCTTCTCCCTTTACCCTCACCCCTTCCCCTTAAAAATCATCCTCCCCTGCCTCCCCTTCCGCCCCGATTTTCCATTTTCCTACCCTGCCCCTTCTAACTTCTTTCTAATTCCTCCTTGTTTCCTATTTCCCCCGCCCTCCCTCTTTCCTGTCTCCCCCCTTCCTCCTCCTCCTACCACCCCCCTTCTCCCTCCTCCCCCACTTTTCCTCCCCCGCTCCTCTCGCCTTCCCCTCTCCTCCCCCTCCCCTATTTCCTCCCCCTCCTCCTTTCCTCCGCCTCCTATCTATCTCCTCATTGCTCCTTTTTCCTTCTGCCCCCCTTCCTTATCTCCTTCTCTCCTCCTTTTTCTTCCGCCCTTCTTCTAGCTATCGCCCTCCTCCTTCTTTCCTCCCCTTCTTCTTCTCATCCCCCTTCTCAACTCCTTCTTCACCTCCCGCAGGCTCCCCTTGCTTTATCCTACCTCTCCTCCTAGTTCTCCTTTTCTCCTTCTCCGTCCCGCCCCTGGAATCCAATCTTCGCTTTACAACCTTTGTCTCCCGGCTTTCGATGCAACTCCGTTCCCCTTCCTTCCTAGAAATCCTGTTCCTCCATTCAGCCTAAGATCCTCCTTCTCGGACGCATGGTTCGTACTTTACCTCCTCCTCCCCCTCCTCTTGCAGGAATCCTCCCTCTGCCTTCATGCCTGGCTTCTGTGAGCAATTTGTCTTACTCCGCCTCTTCCTCCTCTCGTCCGTTCAAACCTCTATTCCTGTTGCCGAAACTCCTCTCCCTCCTAACAGTTTAAAAAAAATTTCTCCTAAGATTTCTTTGTCCTCCTCCCTTCCTGCTTCTCCTGCTTCTGCCCTGTCTCCTCCTCCTCCCTCTTCTCCCTCGTCTCAATTCCCCTTCTCTTTCCCGTCGCCTCCCATGACCGGACGTCTGGCGAAGTCAGCTCGCAATGAAGCATGGAGAACGAAACCCCCCCCGGAAATAAAGGGGTAATGGTAGTAGGGCCGTCGGGTGAAGTACGGTGGAGTGTTACCATGGGGATGCCGATTCCTGAATTGGATGGCAAAATATTCAACGAAACAGAATGTACCACAGGTTTCGAGAGCAACGAAACTGATACGAACTATATTTTCAAAGGGTTAATGCCCATTCACCTGCACGGCATAGTCCTACGAGGCCCTACTGCAAAGAATTTCAAGCCTTTCCTAAGTCTTCTCTACATCATTGTATACTGAATGAACCCTTGTCATCCTCACATTTATGCCTTGTAAGCAAATACTTCATTGCGGTATTATCATTATAGAACCCCGTACACTATATAGAAAACCGGTTTGCAGACTTAATCATCATAATTAAACAGCCGCATTTATAAATTAAAAATAAGAAATTAAACAAATAGAGGAAAAATAAGGAAAACCCCCATGTTACAAAAAAAAAAAAGAAATAAATTTTTTTTTTTTTGTTAAAAAAAAATTAATAGTAATATATAATTTGAAAATATAATATGATAAATAAATAATATATATATATGAATATATAATATTATTATATATATATATGAAATATTATATATATAGATATATAATATATTATAGCACTTATTGTGCAATTAGGCAAGCAAATGTCAAATTTAGTCATTTATTCATTAACACAAGTCTCCAGATAATTATTAATTTCTGTATCTGCGGTCCAAAATTGATCGAAATCCTTTATTAACACGCGAATGCCGTCTGGCAGTCATATCCGGGCAATGAAAAATAAAGAATACTGTAGTTTTGGGCGAAACCCCCACCCATTTAAAGAATATTAAAAAAGCAAATTATACTCAAAATACTCCCTGCATGTACTTCTTGAAAAGAAGATTATTAACAAAATACGATGCTCCAATATGCAATACTTTAAAACTAAGGCCGACCCTTGGCCATTAGTGGTTTGAGAAAATCTGGCAAAACATGTAATATACTGCGAGTACTGAAAAAAACGGTCTGCTGGGACTGTGAATCCGAATCATACAAAATGTTCAAGAACAAACGTTTGTTATTGCGGTGTTTAGCATAGTAAAACCTCCTACGTCATGAATACCGATCCGTAGGCAACTATACAAAATCGCGTTCAATATGAAATATAACTAAGTCATAAGCATCTTATTTCGGCGGCACAGTCTCAATATGTTAGCGCGTAACTTGTTAAACTGTAAACAAATTGAGAGGTGGGCCAACATAAATTAAATATGTCCCTAGAAACCGCAATTCCCCGGTCCGACCGACCGGGTTTAAAAAAATAAATTATATTAATTTTTTTTGACATAATATTTATTAACTGCAATTAATTATAACAAAGTAAAAAATTTACGACATACGGCCACAGAAGATGGTGTTTAGAGGAGATAAACAGATGTCTGAGGTCGTCGTCGATGTCCTAAAAATGACACATAATAAATGGGAAAGTATAACTAAGTTAAAACAAAAAGAAATTTCCAACAGTCAAGTAAAGGATAGCAAAAATATCATCTAAGTAATTAAAGGTGTCTTAACTAAAACTAAGAAGTTAGTTTAATTAATCAATGTACTAAATGTATAACTAATTAAATTTTTTTTAATTAATTAAATCGGTACTAGTTATACCTGTCAAGGTAGTTGCGGTGAACTGTTTACAGTAATAACTCTCTTTTTTAAAAATTAAATAAAAAAGGATTTTTCTGAAAAATAAGAAATTGATGGAACCAATACAAAAAAATAAAAAAAACCAAAGAACAAATCCCGCTCATATGAGAAAATACACAATGTAAAGAAAAGAAAATGCAATGAAGTTAATAATAATTAAAGTAATAGAGTAATTGAGGATAACAATAGATAATGTGTATCATAAATGTGAAATACTGCTATCTAATTAGAAAAAACAACGAAAATAATTTACATACTAATGAAAAAGAAATTATACATAACCGTAGTCTATAAATATGAAACATAAGTTTGTCAAGTTTACAATAGTTAATGAAAATTACAGAATAATAGTGTTAATTGTCATTGGTCTTAATTGAAAGCCTTATACTCAGTAACCAATGATTTGTATCTATAAGATGAAATCATGTATCATTCTTAACGTATTACCTTTTGAACACGATTGGTCTTGAGAAACGCACAAGTGTTGATTAATATAAATTATAGAAATATGTCCCAGAACAGAAGGATTTCAGTGTACATTAATAGTGGCTAAGAAATAATACAAAAATTAGAAAAGCCTGAATTTTTTTTGTTTTATATTCACCGAAGTAGATCACAATTGTTCCGAGATACCTCTGGAAGTGTACTGTATTAAAACAATGTTTTACAAAAAAAAAAAGATCGTGCTCGTTAATAGTATGCTGGGTAGATTCCGCCACACAACTGTAACGGAGGCTTATAGAAGATATTTAGACACAAACAAATCCATAATCATGTCCATAGAGGAATCAGCGAATGGGTTTATTATTTTGAAAAGCTCCACGCGTTAATTATTTTTGAGAGATCGGGAAGTGAGTCACTTTCACTGCGTTCCTATCATAAAAAACTTTTGCTCGACATGAAATTAAATCATTGAATTCTGAGAACACTATTTGAAAACCAAAGTTTTTGTCATTTATGTTTTTTAGATGAACTTGTAGTGGTATATTTCTGAATGTGCTTGAAACATGAGGGACCAAATACATTTGAAAGTCATTTTGAAAATTGAAAAAATGATCAAATGAAAGCGTCTAGCAATAAAAGTGTACATTAAATGTGTACGTAGGAATACCGAATGGCTTTTTTTTATAAATTTCCAAATGTCCAGATAAAAGGTAACTTTAAAATAATTAATCCTAACGTTTGTATAGTGAAGATTCAGACAACACTACATCATGGAAGATTGGAATTTGATCAATCGAGATGAATTATAATTTTGTGTCCCATGTTAATAATATGTCTTATTAATGTAAAGTTTGGAAATCGTGGATATACGGCATTTGTATGTAAATTGAATACAACCACCATGAAACTGGAACTTAGATATCATAGGAGTTATCCATTACAGTCCAGCGGACTAAAGAAAAAAGTGCATAACTGTTCATAGGTTTGTGCAGATTGAATAGCGTCATCCGAATTTAAAATCCTCTGAATTGAGGAATGGGTGGACGAGACTAAAGAACCAGCCATAACAGATTCCTCATCAACCCGGATAGATTCAATGTGTGGGTGATGTATGGAAAAGGTTGTG
>JAMPIV010014278.1:0-238227 GCA_024509875.1 Oreohelix idahoensis
GTGTGGGGATTGTGGGGTTGTGAGGGGGGAAGGTGGTGTGAGAGGTAGACTAAGGAGGAGTAGGGGGGGGTTAGGGTGGTTGGTAGGGGGTGTAGGTGTGTGGTGAGTTAGTGAGGGTTCATCATGGTTTGGTTTTTTTGGATAGTCTTTTTATGTTGGGGTGGTTGAGTGTATTTGAAGTGTTGTTGGGTGGTGGGGGGGTGGGGTGTGGAGAATAGATTGTTTGTGGTTTGGTACATTGATAGGATAAGTCTATGATTGAGGGGTTTTAAGAAAGGGAGTAGGGTAATGTTTGGATAGTGTGTGAGATTTATTTTATTTGTTGTGTGTGAGTGGGATGTGTGGATTGTTTAACGTAAGTTTGAATATTTTTTTTTGTGTTGTGTGGATGGTTGTGTGTGATTGAATGAGTGAGTCTGTGAGTGAGGTTGGGGATGTGAGAGACTGAGTGAGTTTGTGCAGTGAGTGAGTGAGTGAGTGAGTGAGTTTGCCGTGAGTGAGTGCAGTGAGAACGAACTCCCAGTTTTTTGACATGCGCAGAACTCATCTACGTGAGTATCAATTCACACAAAGCAATTCTAAGAACATTCGAGATAAAAGTCTTACACAGTCGCGCCTTTTATGGTCATGAACAGAAGCGTTAAGACAGGTTTCAGACATCTACAACAGTTGACTGATACTACCAAATAAGGAGATATGGTCACGCTTCGTTCAAGAAATTATAGACCGAACGTGTCTCTATACAAGAGAAGGCAAACTCCTAAAAAATTGTAGTCTCAATAACTCTGGTTATGTCCCTTTGACTGTAAAAAAACATAATACACATTTCAGTCAAAAAATGATCATACATACGAAAAATGATCATACAAAGACTTTGGAAAAAGTAATTATTTGTGCGTAACAGTATGTTTTCAGGTACTCGTAAGAAATAAAGAAGTAGAACACTAGACAACAGAAAAACAACAGACGTGGGTGGCTTACCCAGGACTCGAAGCCAGGACCCTCCGTGCGACAACCCCACCTAGCTATGCAAGCGAATCAATATATCCTCCCTGCCGGGAGCCGCGCTAGCGTAGTGGTTACAACACCGCTCTGGCGACCGGGTGATACAGGATCAAACCCGGGCGACGGCATTTGAGGATTTTTCGTCGACCGGGATTTGGACCGGATTAACTCGAGACCTGGCGAGAACATTTGAAGGAGTGTCGTCGACCAGGGACTGGCGGTTCCTGAGCCGACCCAGCTGCAATGGGTACCTCCGAAATCGGCGAGTATTTGCCTGAATGGCGAGGGACACCTGTCTCTGTACAAGAAATATAGGGATACTCACGTAAAATCAATGTCAAGTTAGACAAAAATAATAACCTGAGATTTCGCCTCGAGTATTAGCGGGCGAACGCAAAAAAAAAAAAAAAAAAAATCCTCCCTGCCATCTAGGCATCACCAAAAATGATGCTTCGATGACGGGTCATTAGTGCGACCCGCAATACATAACACCGGAAATTTACCATGGGCAGCCCAGTCTATTAATGACGCAATCACTTCTGTTGTTCTCCTATTATACAGTATAGGTCAGACTACACAAGACAAAGACCTTAATACTGTGTCTAGTAAATGATAGAAGACTAAGAACAGTAAGTACAGGACAGAGGGTGGGTTTTTGGTATTGTATAAACATTTATAATTTTGTTTGTCTAATATTTATTTACTGTTTACAGGCCTCGGGTTTCCCTTCTTTATGAGATATAAGTTAACCATTGCTCAGCGCTATGCCGCATGGTTCTTGACTTCTGAATTATCTTGTAAATGCTCCCTTGGGATAGAGGCGTCATTGCACTTCTATCTACATCTCTGCCAAGAGTAATCTTGTGCGAAGGTAAACACCTTTGACGACCCAGTTTAGATGCTCTTGAGTTTATGCCCACTGTTGGTCCACTACTACAAAGCAGGGGAGGCAATCCGAGACAGTTTCCTAATTTTTAGATTTTATCAGAGCAGCAGCAGTATTACCTACTCTTTACGATTTTCAACTGCCGAGAGATTTTTAACGTCCGCATCTTGCCCACGGGGCCTATTTTTAGCCCTTATCCGAGTAGGCTAGGCATCCGATCTCACTACCCAGCCACACCGACCCCCATTTATCTGTATTAAAAGTTAGCTTCATCCTCCCTGGTTGCTGGATTTATGTCTAGTGCCTCCATGACTCTCTTGCATACATCTTTGAACCTCAGCTGCGGTCGCCCAACTGTTCTTTTGCCATCTGCCAGTTGTCCATAGAACATATCGCTAGGGATGCGACCATTTTCCATGCGTTGGACATGGAAACGCCAGCGTATTCTGCGCTGTCTAAGCAATGTATACATGCTTTGAAGGCTAGCACGTGACAGCACCTCGACAATTGTAGCTTTAGTCTTTCAACGAAATATCGAGAACGTGGCGTATACACCGCAGATGGAACGTATTGAGCCTTCTTTCTTCCTTAGCATAGGTTGTCAGTCTCTCGCTGCCGTATAGAAGCATGCTGGTGACGCAGGCAGCTTGATCTTCACTGTGAGTTTGGAGTTTCCCCAGACACGCGTTGTGAGGATGGCAAAGAAGGCAGCAGCTTTGCCAATACAGCTGTTAATTTCTGTGTAATTGCTACTTCCCGTGTTGTGCTGACACCATAGGATGAAGCTGGAGCGTCCTCTCCAGGGCGCGAGCTTGGGCACAGTTATATGGAGATCAAGCTGTGTCCTTAATTGTGGTATCCCTAAAATAGAGAGACACAGAAGGGCATGGTGATGAGAACTGAAAAAAGACATAGGGAGAATAAAGAAAGAAAGAACGTGAGCAGGGGTACAAGTAAAAATGGCTAACTATGACTAACTAAAGGCAAAGAAACAAAAATATGTATCATCACATTTCATATATCCAAAGAGCGTAGGCCTTCAGAAAACGTATGTCAAGTCTTCCTGTCCCGCCCCTTCAGCTCAAGGTCTTTCTGTGGCAATATACGTTCATTCTCTTTTCTGGTCTTTAATTCTCTCCGGCCGTACTTATTCGGACCATCTCTTCTAAGCGCACCTTTTTGTTTTCAATTTTTTACGCTTTCATCGTTCACGGTTATCTTACCATATCTTGTCCTACTTCGTCACTCGCCATCCTAGTTTTACCACGTTTCTAGGTGTTTGCTAGTTTACGACGATATTCGTATTGTCAACACTAGATGGAAGAGTGAAAGATACGCTGGGATCGCCTTTGCACAAGACAGCAGAGGGCGACAACACAGACGTTATTTTGGAGAAGGTAGTTAACAACTTTGGAACGTGTTCGATTTCACTGGGATGTCGAAAGATGACAATCTTGTTAAAGATTACGACATAGGTAATGATGTAATACTTCCAAGCGAATTGACTTTGTTGTAATAATCAACTACGAGAGAGTAATATCTTACTTACTTACTTAGTCGTTCCTCTTCTACCGTGAGGTGTAGAGGTTTGGAAGAGAGAGCGCCAGACTATTCTATCAGCTGTCTTCTTCCTGGCCTGGTTCCATTCTAGTCCTCGGTCCTTCAAAGATTGTCTAATGTTGTCCTCCCAGCGGACTCTGGGTCGTCCTGGAGGTCTGGATCCCTGGCTCTTTGTTTCCCATGCTTGTCGTGGTAGCCGATCTTCTCCCATTCTGCAGACATGGCCAAACCATCTTAGTTGGGACTGTTCTATTTGGGTCTGCAGCGGGTGGGATTTTAGGCCTTGACGTATCGTCTGGTTGCGGACCATGTCTCTTCTTGTTACTTCAACCACCTTCCTCAGATACCTCATTTCTGAGGTTTGGATCTGGCTTTTGTGGGTTGTAGTCATTGCCCATGACTCGCATCCATATGTCAAGACTGGGACATAGGTGGAGCGGTATACAGCCATCTTCGTTTTCTTACCAACCTCTTTCTTGCTGAGGAATCCTCGATTTATGGCCTGATAAAGTCTCCCAGCCGCTGCTTTTCGAGTGGCCAACTCTTCTTTGATGCCCCCCTTTCGGTCTATAATAGCTCCGAGATATTTAAAGTGGTCGACCTGCTCCAGGACCTGTTCTCCCAACTTAATCTGATGTTTTCTTTCTTCTCGTGATATCACCATGGATTTTGTTTTAGAGCTGCTTATGACCATCCCTCTCTTCTCCAGCTCTTCCTTCCAGACTTGCAGGTTGGATTGGAGATGTGTCTCTTCTCTCCTTACATGCCTTGATGACATCGTCCATGAGAAGTATGAAAAGATAAGGTGACAGGATATCGCCTTGTCTTACACCAGTGGTGGTCTTGAACTCTTCTGACTTATAGTTTGCTGTCCTCACATAATTTCTGCAAGACTTGTAGAAGCTCTGTATAGCATGTATCAGAGGTGCTGGAATGTTCTTCCTTGCCAAACAGTCCCAAAGTTTGCTCCAGGGGACCCTGTCAAACGCCTTTTCCAGATCTATGAAACAAAGATGGATCTCACTCTTGTACTCAAGGGCCTTTTCACTCAGCGAGAGTAATATCTTTGAAGATATTATCAGTGATAGATCTGTGAAGTAGTGAGTTTGTAAACATAACAAGTAACAACGGAAGTGGCAAGACCTTATTTGGTTATGGAGTCTGAAAATACCATGTAAAGGGCAATATTTTATGTTGTCATGTATTAATGTTATACATGAAGGTAGTGGGGGTGGGGGTCCCCTAACAATATCAGGCACTTATTTGCAATTGGTTTGGCATTCGAGATGCCAAGATAGACTGCTCCTGATTGCATCTCTCTTCAGCGAAGCAACATGGGGGCAAAAATATTGCTTATATTCTACAGCTTTGTAAGATTACTTCACTTACTTCCAATTTTGTCAAGAGAGATCACAGACAGCCACAATAACAGCTCGTAACCAGACACCCTGTAGGAACGTTCACAGGATTAGGAGTAGCTGCTAAATTTAGGGAGCGTAAAACGCCCATAATAACACTGAAAGCCTAAGCCTTAGCACCTCCTTAAATGGAAATAGTAGAAGGATTCAGTGCACTGTAAACTTCATCTATTTGAGGGATTACTGCATCGTAAACTAGTTGCAGTAAATTACGGACATTTTGTGCACCAAGCCAGTGTATTACTTAGCCTGATATTGCGGTCAGTTGTAATATGTACATTTTATCATTTTATTTTTGCATTTTGACATATATAAATTGCTTCTGAATGCATAGTTGTATTTGGGGCTGGCAACATTTACTGCAAATAACTTGACACATGAACCACTACAGCAAGAGCTGGTGACTGCTTCGTGCGGGTTTCCTCCCAAGGAACCAACAACAGAGGTGGCCCCAGGATCCATAGAGAGCCGTGTGGGTGATATCATGGTGTACATAATTATTATACAAGCACTTCTATCCAACTCACTGGGAATAAAATTTACGCTCATGGAGGGTAAAATTTCTGAGGAAGATGAAGTGGTGGATGGAAGCGGAGGTCGCCTGATGCTCATATCAGGAGACCCAATACTCACAAGAGGCATTTGTTTACTTCTCAGTTTGTGGTACAACATACCATCAGTCGACACAAGACACCATCAAACGGGTCTTGAAGATGCTTGACAACCTTTGTAGCTACCTCAGCTTTAATTCATGAGACGTGTTACAGCCACCAGATTAGACTATTGAAGAGAAGGACCAGTCCAAAGCACCTGTAAGAACCAGCAGCGACTAAAGCAGACGTCAACAGACCCCACATCGGCAGCCAAGTTTGATAAACGCGCAACCAATGGACATTTGAAATATTTCTTATCAGCCACCAAAATTTAACATCATCCGATGATGAGAAATATCATCGCTTCTTTTTTTATATACAACTTTATTTATTTTATATTGTTAACCCATAATGAACCTGTTTATCTATAACTATAAATCTATAGTTCGATTAATCACTATTGAGCCAAATGTATGTCAGCACCCGTTTGACTCATATTGCTGTAAATACAAAACCACTTAGAGCCATTAAATCAATAGTTTCTGAATCACCTTCAGCTGGGGGCTCAGAAATATGAGCGAATATCTTTCCTCACAGAAAAGGCTGCAGAATAATATGTTCGTGACAGCTTAGAAGATCTCATTTGTAATGCTTGCTTTTCTGTTAAAATCCTGAGAGGCTCCCTTAAGTAGAAGCATCATTCTTCTATTTATATCTCTGCCAAGAGTAATCTTGAGCGAAGGTTAATACCGTTGAAGACACTCATCATTATACGATTGAGTTTGGCCATTATTGGACTACTACCGCGAAGCAAGGGGAGACAATGCCGCCACACTTACCACGTCTTCTTCATCCCCTTCATGTCTGTCACCAGTTCTCTTCTCCACGTGTTCTTTGGTCTTCCTCTACCTCTCTTACCCTGGGGATTCCAGAACACGCACTACCTTGTAATGCTATCAACAGGTTTCCTCAATGTGTGTCTCTACCATCGCCATTAGCTCATTCTCAGCTCGTGTTCGACTGGCACTTGCCCGGTTCTTGTTCTCAAATTAATATTGCTTGAATACATTTATTTATATGTATATATGAGTGTGCATATGTGTGTGTGTCTGCGTGTGCGTGTGCGTGTGTGTGTGTGTGTGTGTGTGTGTGTGTGTGTGTGTGTGTGTGTTTTAGGATAGAAGGGCACGTGATAATGTTGCGGCTAACATTCTGATAAATTGCAGAAAAATAATAAAAATTGGCAATGAGCCAGTGTTACAACTGAACGATTCACACAAGTTCCTGGGTCGTTTTGCAGTAGACAGAGACAACAAATGTAGACAGTTTACGAGAAGACGATAAAAGACACAACAAACGTGTTGAAAAATTTGATGAACGCGACAAAATAAAATAAATAATAACACAGACAGATGAAAAGTAACACACACAAATCAGTAACACGGCAAAAAAATAACACTAAATAAGCAAGTGAAAATATAAAACTAGAAATAGCAACTAAAAGAAAGAAACACACACAAACGCACAGACGAAAATGAAAAATAACAGAACAATCAAGTAATATAAACCAGAGGTCGGTGGTAACCGGCCGATCGCGTTATACCGGTTGATCACATGCTATGATTTCGTAGATTTTTATGTTACGCGGGGGAGATAATAAGAAAGATTTTCTTCAGCGAGAGATTGTTTGAACTAGCCCGGTCCTGCCGGTAATTAAAAGCGCGGTTTACCCAGGCTTAAAGATACGAGTCAGCCATCGCTTTTGTCAAGAAAGGTAACGCTGAGTGAAAATTTTAAAACTGTTCATTGTATAGTTGAGAATGATTTTCCGCCTAACTCTGCAGGCATGATTAATGTAGATCTTTGGAGATATCGATGTTTCTAAAGTAGATCTCCACATATCCCGGGTTGCCTACCGCTGATATAAACGATTGACCTGTGAGGAAATCCACATTCGCAAAATGGCAAGTCCCCAAATCGGAAGCTGATAATGGAAGTGGCGGCATCAATTTTTGCCTGTGATGTGCATTGCAGATATAAAAAAAACAGCTATCTTTTCCTGTGATGTGCATTGCAGCATGGCACTTTCCACTTACATCATAAGTACTCGTACATTAAAATCAGATCTAAAGGTCTTTAATATTTGGACATGCGCCCTAATATAACCGACTGGGTTGAACGGGACGAGCCTCGCCAAAACGTGGCAAAATTTTATTTTTAAAAAAAACCTACATCATATATATCAATCAATCAATCAATACCCTTTAGCTCCCCGAGGAGCATAGGGCCTTCAACACACACATGCCAAGTCTTCATGTCCTGTGCCATCCGCTCAAGTTCTTTCCAAGTTTTCCTTATCATTGTCACCTCTGTATCCAGTTCTCGTCTCCTGGTGATAGCCTTACAAGGCAGTCCTTGTTCTGGAATCCACAGGGAAAGAGAGGCAGAGGTAGACCAAAAAGCACACATCATATATAGGAAACTCGCAAAGATGTTTTTTCCCCCGCCATGAAGGCATCTGCTGGTGGTGTTTGAACCTGGATATTCTTATTGGAAATCAGATCGATGGCTGCTCTGATTTCTTGAAGGCAATGTTCGACTTAGTGCTTCCCGGTTTGTCATATTTTGTGTGTGTCTTTTACTGTTAGCGATATTAAGTTGTATGAGATGTTGTCTTTCTGGCACTGGATGGTATATTGTTTGCTGTGTCAGACTATTTACATAAAGGTACTTCTTCTTCTTCTTCGTCGTCTTTTTCTTCTGATTCTTCTTCTTCTGCTTCTTCTTTTTTTCATCATCATCATCTGCTTCTTCTTTTTTTTCATCATCATCATCTGCTTCTTCTTTTTTTCATCATCATCATCTGCTTCTTCTTTTTTTTCATCATCATCATCATCATCTGCTTCTGTTTTTGTTTCATCATAATCATGTGCTTCTTCTTTTTTTCATCATCGTCATCATCATCATGATGATCATCATCATCATCATATTCTTCTTCTTCTTCTTCATCGTCGTCGTCGTCTTGTTCCTCTTCCTCCTCTTCTTGTTCTTTTTCTTATTCTTCTGCTTCTTCGTCTTCTGTTTTTTCAACGTCGTCTTCTTCTTCACTTTCTTCTTCTTTTTCCTCTTTTTCTTCTTCATCGTCGCCTTCTTCTTCTTCATCGTCATCTTCTTCATCGTCGTCTTCTTCATCGTCGTCGTCTTCTTCTTCATAGTCGTCGTCTTCCTCTTCAATATCTTCTTCTTCTTCAAGTACCATGCCTAGTGGCGTAGGAGATCATGTATCTGCACAACTTCCTCTCTCCAGTATTATTTATCAATTCTGTTGTTGACTTCTTTCTATGCCACAATGTCAAACTGCCAGTCTCGTCTCTATTTGCCTGTGTCTATCTGTTATTTTCCTTTCATTCTTTCCTTTTGTCATTAAAGTACAGATATAGAAAATATTTGTTGGAGTGTGAGACACGATTCGAGAGGGGCACATGAAGGTCTACAAAGATGCCGACATAACATGAGGAGGAAAACGGGATGAAAGAAGTAGAGAGAAAGAATTATCATCATTCCCGTTTCTCTCCTTATGGAGCATACAACCACCACTATAGCTGATCCCTATAGCTGATCCCTATAGCTGATCCCTTTCCATATTAAACAAAATTATTTTAGTCGCCTTCTCTAAGGGATAACGATAAGTTATGATGTAACATTTAGGCCAACCGCAAACGAAATTTTGCTTAATCTGCGTACTCAAGAGAATTGGAGGCACGGGGCAGACCAAGAGACAGACAGACAATATTACAGAAATCCTACAAACAACACGGGATCACATTAGCCAGTGCGATATACTTGTCTCAAGAACGAAAACTTCATCTTCCCATGACGCCTCATCATAAGAGTTGACAGAAAAAGTAAACTGTAAGTACAGCACGCGCTCAAGTTAACAAAATGAATCTCTTCCCCCCCCCCCACCCCCCCCCCCCCCCCCCCCCCCCCCCCCCCCCCCCCCCCCCCCCCACCCCACGGAGCCAACTGTCGAACCCGCCTGAGTGTGAGTTCAAGACGTGCCTTATTGATCAGTTCTTAGAACTACTCTCCTAGCCAATCATATTTGTTTGTGCCCTGGGGGTGGATAATGTCAATTCTCTAACATTTTTCTATTGGGGCCTTCATGCTTCCAGGCAAAATTAGAGCGGCAGTCTGGTATATTTCTGAGTATCTTGTGTAACGGTTAGGCCGCGCAATTTATATTCTTTAGCTACTTAATCAATAAATATTTATGGTTTCTTCCTGAAGATTGCAATAATATGAAAGAGTGCGTAATCTCAATATTTATAATCCTAATCGTTGCTTTAAAGTTTTTTTTTTTTGTTTTTTTAAAAAACTAAAATGTTGCCTCGTTTTGGCTAGGCAAGGCGCGTCCCGTTTAACCTAGTCGGTTATATTAGGGCGCATATCAAAATATAAAAAAACCTTCAGTTCTGATGTATGTATACTGCTCTTAAGTGAGAATTGTCATCCATTGTGTTTTTAATACACGTAATTTTGTGCGCGACACTGCTCAATAGATTCCCCATCGACAGCACTGAGTTTTAAGAACTAAAGTGAGTCTTTGCAAAGTTTGTTTTCAGTTTCTTTTTACTTACAGCCTTTTAACTACTGAGATTGTTCATGATGACGTCCTTTTATAGACGAAAAATACCAATAGGCAGATGGATAGACAATATTACAGAAATCCTCCAATTAACGGGTGCACACCAGCCAGTGCGACATACTTGGTTCAAGAACGGAAACTTTAATTCCCCACGATGCCTAACGGCAAGAGTCGACCGACGGAAACTTTAATTCCCCACAATGCCTAACGGCAAGAGTCGACCGACAGAAACTTTAATTCCCCACGATGTCTAACGGCAAGAGTCGACCGACGGAAACTTTAATTCCCCACGATGCCTAACGGCAAGAGTCTACCGACGGAAACTTTAATTCCCCACGATGCCTAACGGCAAGAGTCGACCGAAAAAAAAAAAAGAAGTGAAGTGCGCGTGCTCAAATTATTCTGGAACTTGCGGTCTTTAAAGTTAACAAGTCAATTACTTCCCATTTTCTACCACTCCATGGCTATTTCTTCTGCTGATGAATACAAGCTAAAGGGGGACAACTGTATAACCCGCCTAAGTCTGAGTTGAAGGCTCGTTTTATTAAGCAGTTCTTAGAACCATACTCCCGGTCAAATATATTTGTTTAACCCCTAGTGCTGGATAAGGTCCTTTCTCCAACATCTTCCCACTATGGCATTCAAGCCTTCTGGCAAGATTAAATTATCAGTCTGGTATATTTGAATACATTATGTAACCGCTAAGCTGCGCATGTATATTTTTCAGCTGCATATATATTTATTAATGTTAAAATAAAAAACATGTAACTGCCGAAGTCGGTTCGCTTTTCGGCCTTTTGGCTAAGATCAAAGTGTCTTAGCCAGATCACACACAATTCACACATTCTACCCAAAGAAGTTAATAGACCTCACTGAGCCCCAGAAAAAAAAATGGATATGCGCCCTAATAAAACCGACTAGGTTGAACGGGACGCGCCTTGCCTCGCCTAAACGAGGCAAAACTTTATTAAAAATATATATATAATATACTGTGCGGGCAGTCACAAATACAAAGACTGCCATAAGGCAAAAAAGACCTCGACTACCAAGCGCCAAACAAAAATAGAAAATGTACCAACTGCCTCGGAAATCACGGAGCACGATACCGTTGGTGTCCCGAATACCAACAAACACGGCAAATAATTACAGTGGCATTGGAAAGGGGGTATCGTACCAGGAGACAAAAAACAGAGTGACGGCAAGTACTCTAGGTAATAGACAGCCTAACTGAACAGGTCAGACAGCTCACGACTGAGGTGAGAGATCTGAAACAATGGATGGGTGTGAAAAAAAATCGAAAAAAGGACTCCGTTCGCGGTAAGCAATAGTGGTAGGACCTCGATTCCTTCAGGAAAGTACCTAGGTTTAATATTTATATTTATTTAGGTTCTTATGTGTCCTATATAGCCTTCACTTTCTTTCCTTTCCCTGACGAAGGCCTTGGGGTCGTAACGTTGGCTATTTTCTTTGTCTTTTGTCCTCGTAAGACGAATTACCTTTTTTCGATTTTTTTTTCACACCCATCCATTGTACTCCATGTCTTACAGCAGTTCCCCTCAACTTCCTCGAGATCTGAAACCACAACTGAAAAAGGAGAGAGAAAACCGTCAGCCACAGGGCCGGCCCTAGGAATTTTGCAGCCCCAGCCCAACCTCATATTAACGTTTGAAATTTTAAAAACCATTATGTTAAACAAGCTTCAACATTAATTTCATGACCATTAGCCTAGTTTTAAATAGTACCATTAATAATAATGTATTGATAAATTGATGAAAATACCGTATAGTCATAAAATAAACCATTGACTTTATTAGAGACAATTATATGAAATAAATGTAGTTACATTACTTACATATAAAGTATGCTCTTCTCATGTGGGACGATGAACTGTTGAGTCACAAACACTTAAAACTATAGTATGTCCATGTTATAGTTTTTAGCACTATTTTCACATTATTTGATGTTATATTGTTTGAAGTATCTACTGCTTAAAAAGACACTGTTCTTGCTTTCATATTTGCAAAATCAGAAATAAGGTCTGCGTAGTGTAATTTTTGACCGATTTCATGTTCAATTGAAATCATGGCAAGTCCTTCCAATCTAGTTTCGGCCATTGTTGAGCGTAAATAAGTTTTAATAAGCTTCAGTTTTGAAAAACTACGCTCACCACTTGCTACCGTTACATGCAAAGTTAGTTATATTCTTAAGGCTATAGCGCCTTTAGGGAGCCGCGGCAGCATAGTGGTTAGTGCACTGGCTTCCTAGCTCAGTGGTCTATGGTTCGATTCCCAGATGAGGTGGGATTTTTTAGGCCGCAAACGACTCCTGGGTCGACCCAGCCCCAATTGGGTACCAGAGCAACTCTGGGAAGGTTAAGGCGGACGGCGTGATGCTGACCACATCACCCCTAGTGTGCCGATGGTCAAGAAAATATGGGCCTAACACCATGTTCCCAATATACCTCAATGGGCGTGTAACGGGATCCTTTACAGTCTTTTATAGCGACATTAGAAGCAATGTTATTTTCAATAATATAATGAAGAACTTCAATTGGCGGTGTATTTTCTGGTACTAATTTGGATACTACTTTCAGTCCATCACATAGCTCAATGGCATCAATGTCTCTATTTTCTTGATGTGTTAAAACGCCTTCTATGTTTTTACATGTCGTCTCAGATTTCAAATTTAGGGATGTTATCTAAAAAGGAAAAATGTGATGTTCCAATTGCTCGAACCTTTCTTCAACAGAATTGGTTGCAACATCAATAATAAAAAAGAAAAATTCAATTTTCAATTTAGTTTTGGGATCTAAAATAGGTTCATCTCTTGCTTCATAGTTGTGTTGCTTTCTCTGCCAACGCACTCTAGCACCTTCAAACGTTGGTATCAAATCAACTTTCTCAGCTTATGTTGTAGCATCAACAAGAAAATTTTGAAATGATTCATCATTTCTGAGATTCTTAAGGCTTTGGAGAACATTTCTCAAAGTGGTTATGGTGTTACAATTGGGGTTTTTGTAGACAGTGATTTGTATTAATATTGGTTCTTGTAATTTGAAGAAACATCAGTGAATCGTGCTGTACGTGAAAAGAATGTCGTGAGTGTATTCTCAAACATGCATCAAAATAGTTCAGAACTTCGTTGGTGGATACCATCGCAATAAGGAAGCTGAAATTTTTTCGGTCATATAAAAAGACATAATAGTCTGGAAAAAACAGTGATGGAAGGCATGGTCCCTGGAAAAAGGGGAAGGGGTCGACCTAGACGACGGTGGACCCAGGACATCACAGAGAGTCTGAACTTGTCTTTGGCTGATGCAGGTCGACTTGCCCAGAATCGTGATGCGTTTCAGAGCAGCTGTAATGGAGACAACGTTCTGGAAAGAATACGTCACATGATGATGAGTAATGACATACATGATAATGGCTCCTCATCAATTCATGTCTGGCCTCTGTACTAGGGGTGCCTATCAAAGGTTATCACCCAAGTAATGTGCACCAGATTAATGAAGATGCAAAAATCTATCGTAGAATACTTCTCTACAAATCACGGAACTTCTCCATAAGTCCGGAGTCTTCTTAAAATAAAGTGGCGGCCTCCGAAGTACATAATGTCAATAAAAAATTACTTATTCCTCTAACATAACGGGAGCTTGAAAAGGTACGTCTGACTAGGACGACTACATTTGACGAAAGGCCTCGAAACAACCGTTTGCATAATTTAGTGCAGAACGGGTGACGTCATAAACTCTTAGTGACGTATTAAATATATCGCGTTCACTTACAATTAAAACTGGTGCAAAATACATCATGTTAACCACAGATAGACATATTACCGCGTAGATTAACTGCTAAAAGACTAAGTGTGGTCAACATGCAAAAATACATGAATAAACCCCTTTAACATTTGGCACTAGTCAATTCCATTTTTATGCTTTGCTTTGTTTACTAGCAACATTAATTTCGTTTAAAACATTGTGCCATATAACCAGACAACATAAAAATGTAAAATCTCTGAAATTTAGGGCAAGGGTTTCAGCTTCATGTCTCGCCATTTTGTCTACTGACTCGTCATCAGCAATTTCTATCAATGCATCATACAATTCCTCAATATAATATCTTAAAGGACGAATGGCCTAGATTCCCAGCGAGTTGTACTTAGTGGCTTGGGCGTTAGAGTTGTATGTTTCTTAAGGATTTCCCAACGCAGTGTTGACGCTGAGAAAAACACATACAATTTCTGAACCGTTTCAAAGAATAAAACCCCTTTTCTAGATGACATCGCGGCATCATTGACCACCAAGTTGAGAGAATGAGAACAGCAAGGGATATAAACAGCTCTCAGGTTCAAGTCCCTAATACGTTGTTGAACTCCTGAATGTTTTCCTTTCATATTTGATCCATTGTCATACCCCTGGCCACGCATATTTGCGATTGGAATATTCACATAGGACTATCAAATATGGCAATCAGTTCAACAAGCTTTTAAAAAATTTCCATTGTTAGGGTCATATAAGTTATCAGATGTTCCCCGAAATGGCAAGCATTGTTGGCTCAAGAACTGGACAATAGCAATTAGGCGTTCTATTATGCTCCTCCAGTGTCGAACTTCTGAATTTAATAACTTTTGTTGCATTGAATCAATTGTCTGTGCTGGTTTAAGCCTGGACGATAATTCAATCCACTTTTTATGGGACTCCAAGTGGTTTTTAGATTTTTCGTGTTCATTAAGATACACATACAACTGACCTCAATCATTATAGCCATCAGTAGTGAGTGACATTTTATTACAGGAAAACAACTTACAGCAGAAACAAAATACAGAATCTTTTTCTTTTGAATACACTAACCATGATCGATTAATATTTCCCCCATTGCTTAGCTCCCTAGTGTAAAAATTTAGTGAAAGTTTCCGACCATTAGAGCTGTGCGGAAAAAGAAATCATTTGTTTGGTCTCTCTGGCAGGCCTTTTTTACGATTTCCAGTCTTTCGGTATCGCTTAAAGAAGGATTCCGTCTTGCCGAATCAGTTTATCTCTCAAGTTCGTCACTTAAATCTCTGGAGTTGGAAACGGTCAAATCAGTCTAATTTTCGACATTGTTAGTAATATCTACGTTACTGGGGTCCTTAGATGACACAATCCTACTTGGATAACTGTGGCAATTCTAGAGCTAATACATGCTTACTGAGGGCAAGTTCCGTATCCTACGAATGACAGGCTGTTGCTACTGGTGTCAGACTGTATCGGCTAGACCGTTCCTCTGACGTCCAGGCCGGGTCTTGCTGCATGGGCAACAGCTTGATCTACAACTGCCCAACCTCTTGCCACCGAAAGCTATTTCGGGAGGTACGCTCCTTTGGTCAGAAATGACTGGTATGGAAGATAACATAACATAACATGGAAGATAACTGGGGTCCGAGTTAGAAGTACTTGCCATGAGCTCAGAATCATTTGTTTCGGTACATTTGCTTATTTTCTTCTGTCCTACATCAGCTGTTTCAGTTTTTAGATATTTATGTAACGCCCTGCTATGTATTTGAATATCGCGTTCTTTTTCCAGTTTCCATTTCCGATATTCGGAACCTGATAGTTTTGTTCTGTTATCGGACATTATATCTATTTGAATATTAAAACTGTTTTAAATAAACTGTTCACTGAACTGACTGGGAATCCCGAGTGGCAAGACGAATTCAAAGAGATAAGCGGGTGACCGGTCTGACGACTGGGTATTGTTATGATAATACCACAGTTCAGCTGGCGGAACGTAAATACATCTGAGGAGTGGTAAACAATAAAATACTAATTACTCCCCTAGCAAATACTGGTATAGGGGAGTGACGTGTTATAGATTTCACAATGCTATGTCCAGCATCGAGCAAAATAGTGAAAATAACGAATGAAAAGGCATGATTAATGCCAAATAAAAGCGATGAGTGAGAAAACTGAAGAAAAAGAAAGGATATTGCCGGAGGGCTGAAGGTGTGAGAGATTATACAAAAGAGCATGTTCAGACGTTTTCTCACACACACACATATATATATATATATATATATATATATATATATATATATATATATATATATATATATATATATATATATATATATATATAATGCTCGTGTCAAGACAGTATTTCTCACACATACTCTATCAGTCATAGTTGTGCTAAGGAATCTCTGAAGCTTCAATGAAACCTAGCTACAACTTTAACAAATCGAAAGTACAGTGGAATCCTTCCCATTGTAAGATATTATGAAAATAAGACAGTAAACCGATTTGCCAAAGAAAGGTGGAGCAAAGGTCAAAGTGAAGACATGACAGCAACATGAAGAGATAAATAGAATTATCAAATGGTTTCAAAGAAAAATGGCATACAGAACTTCCAGAGATGAAATATATGAGACGTATACAATTCTTTACCAAGAAGAGAACAAGTGATAAATTCAGACTGACAGCCGGCCACTGCATATTCAAATACATTCTTGTTCAATAGATTAAAGATCTGGCAGACAGAAAGACTAGCAGACTTTAGCATGTCCTCCAAGACTGTTTCCTCCATGATAGAAGCAAATTGACAACATTGGATTCTCCATCCCCATAGAGAGAAGAACTGCATGACTATGAAGGAAGCCTGAAAGAGATCGCCAAATTAATGAAAGATGTTGTCACATTATGATGATGATCGTGCGTGTTGTTAGAGTGAAGAATGTAGAGGAGCCGTGTGTGAAATGTACATTGTTTGTTTTGCATGCTTGAATGAAATTCTGTTCACGTCTAACAACGCAAGGTATGGTAATTATCTAGATCGTCTGGGGTATAAATATTGTCAGCGAAAATCACGTGAGAATGAAGGAGTTTTTTGTGATCGAGTTTCAGGGGAGAACACGAAATATGTTGTTCTGCTAGCTGGGTTGTGTGCAAGCTGGTTGTGTTCTGTTGTTCTGAACAGGGGAATATATGATAATGGTACTACAAATGTGATCATTCGTTGGTAAGTTTTGTGTAAGCTTCATTAGTTCTGAAGCTATAATATATGTATATATAATTGTATCTTGCTCTCCACGGCATCAGCATCAGGTTCATCCACGCTCATATGCAAACTCCGATGTTCAGAATATATTTCATTACTGTGTTTCTTGGAACTAAACCCCCGAGTTGCTGAATGCGTTACGAGTGACTGTGTGATCAGTGAGGACCTTTATCGTACACCTACCTACACAACCACACGTACCAGCACACAGGTTGCACCTTCCTCACACATCCAATATTATAACAGAACAACACACACTAACCCGCTACTGTATCACATGAGAAGGCACAGCTTGTGTCAAGGTATATGTGGTTATATGAGAGTGAACGAGGAATAAGACTATCTGCCTCTTACAATTTGTAATATCGACAAGGAAACCGATAAGGATGATGAAAATGTTAGCTAAAACAAATCTTTCGTTTGCAGCAAATACTCGACAATTATCAACATGTATCACAATCTCACCCATAGAAAAATTTCGTTTTCATTAATTTTAGCAATGATTCTAACAATTATGTCAAATGCATGTGCTCCATTCTTCTAATTGTTTTTTTTAAATTACCCTGACCAGACAAAAGCGTCTATCACAGGTAGACGCTAGAACTTTGCAGCAGCGAATTCCCACCCCACAAATGCACGTTCCTGTAAGCAGCAGAATCAATTTCTCTTGATTAAACTGCCTTTTTCATTAAATACTTTAACAGTTTGGAATGAGTGTCAAAGATTGGGAGAGAGAGAGAGAGAGGGAGAGAGAGAGGGAGAGAGAGAGAGAGTAAAGAAAGAAAGAAAGAAGGAGGTGAGAGAGGAACAAAAATAGGTAAAGGTAGTCCGGTAGCAAATACTGCCATAGGGGAGTGAAATGTTAGAGCAGTAATTTTCAACCAGTGTGCCGCTATTGAACTTCTATCTTTAATATTACTTTTTATAATGATAAAATCTCTCCTTAGCAAAACACTGATGGTGTGCCTTGATAACTTTAGAACCTTGTTCAGTGTGCCTTGAGTTGACAAAGGTTGTAAATCACTGTGTTAGAGACTTTACTATTCTAGGTACGGTACATCATCGAGAGTTGTGGGGTGGGGGGGGGGGGGTGACCAGTTCCCATTCTCACTGCCTTTCCCTTCCCTAACCCGAGAACAAAGTCTGGGATGGATAACAGTTTTAAAAAGCAGCTTACTTTTAAAAGCTTTACATTTTAACTACTACGGATAATGAAAAAGCTCTTATTTTTATTCATTAAATTTTTTTAATGTACCTGATAAAACGGTATATTTGTTTTCTTTTAAAAAATTTTATTACTACATTATAAGGACGTTATTCGTTTTTAATGGAAAGAAAATAAGTCAAAAATAAAAATTTAATAAATATATAAATTATGAGAATTACCAAAATATCCTCATTTTCATTTCCCCACACAACTTATCTCAGGAAAATTCTTCGAATTTTGTTTGCCGAATACCATCTCCAACCAGGAACTGCTTACACTGCGTAGTCAAAAAGGCATGTACACCATCATTGCGGGAAGACGCTGTAACTGGGTTGGCCATGTCCTCAACATGTACCCTGACTGCTATGCTATGGACCCCTAGGATGGCGAAAGAGAAGCAAACCAAAGACAACCTGGCGGAGAACAGTGGAGGCTGAGATGCAAAGCATGAACCAGAGTTGGGGCACGGCACGAAGGATGGCCACCGACCGAGCTAAATAGGGACAGTTTGTTGCTGCCTTACAAGACGCCACTAGGCGTGATAGCCATTGACTGCTTTGTCAGTAAGGGGCTACGGATCACAGAAGAAGAAGAATGAGAATCAGTGTCAGTCCTATTGAACTGGTTCAGAAACATGAACGAAAAAAAAATTCTTTTTTAAAATGACTTATACAGATACAAACCTTTATAAATAGGGCTATGGCAGAAGAAGATTGACATGGTATGACTAGATCACTAATGTGGAAGTGATGGAGAGAACCAGAGAAACAGAAGAGGATCCATAAACACACGAAGAAAATAGCCGCAGACCAGCATTGGAATGTAATGCAATCCTGCCGGAGTGGACTTGAGATCGCACAACCGTATCGTCACAATGATTGCCAATGGAAAAGTAACCTCAGAAAATCTAGAGGAATTGGAGCATGGTAACACTGTATGAAAAACCTGAGTCGCAAAATATTCCTTGCGTAAAACATGGGAAAACCCCTACGTCCTCAAAGAGTTAATTTGTGAGATAACTGTTTCGATGTCAGTATATGTTTCATGTTGTTGAATGTAGCTTTGGCCATTCCTATTCTCTTCTTGATTTCTGTTTCACATCTGCCATCGTCTGTTATTATATGACTAAAGTATCTTCTTCTTCTTCTGCTGCGATCACTTTCCTATGCTCGGCAGTCTAAACAAGGAGATGAGTTGCCTCCATGAATCCAGTCGTCAGCAGGAGGTCCCCGCGGGTTCCCCACAGTTTCTCTTCCACTTTCGTCTCATAAGGGCCAGGTTTGAGCTCTCAAGTCACCAAAGAGAGGGCACGTTTGCAGAATGTGTTCCGGAGTCTGGGGGCCATGTTGGCATGTGCACTGGTCAGTTGGGGCAGCTTTCATTTTGTGGAGATGAGCTTGTAGTCTGCAGTGTCCTGTGCGGACTCTAAAAATGGTGGTTCGCTGTTTTCTGTCTAGCTTTAGGATGAGGTCTTGTGGGTAATTGCTGCTTGTTTTCTGGCTCTATGCATTTTTGTACTTTCTTTTGATAAGTGTCTTTGCTTCCTTCAGTGAGACTCTGTGGTGAAACTGTTCCTTCTGGGTGCCTGCTTTTGCCAGTCTGTTTGCTGCCTCATTTCTTGCAATACCACAGTGTGCAGGAATCCACTGCAGTGACACTTTATTGTTGACGCTGATTCAGGTGTTCTATGGCTGTTCTTGTTAGGAGATCTTCAGGTTCATTTTGAATAGTCTGTAGAATTGACATGCAGTCGTATAAAATGACTATGTTTCATCCTTTAAGTCTTTGTTCCTCCAGTAACCTTCTTAGCCTCTAGGATTGCCTGTAGCTCTGCCCTGTAGTTTGTTGAGAGTTTTCCAGTAGAAATAGACTGTTCTATTTTTGGAGCGTATGGCATTAGTATTTGGATCCCTGCTCCTCCTTTCCTTACTGCTTCTTATGAAGATCCGTCGGTGAAGACATGAATCCACTGTAAAAAAGGTAAAGGATCCCGTTACACGCCCATTGAGGTATATTAGGAATATGGTGTTAGGCCCATATTTTCATGACCGTCGGCACACTAGGGGTGATGTGGTCAGCATCACGCCGGCCGCCTTAACCTTCCCAGAGTTGCTCTGGTTCCCATTTGGGGCTGTGTCGACCCAAGAGCTGTTTGCGGCCTAAAAAAATCCCACCTCATCTGGGGATCGAACCATAGACCACTGAGCTGCGAAGCCAGTGCACTAACCACTATGCTACCGCGGCTCCCATGAATCCACTGTGGACTGGGGTATAGGTTGTTGAGGTGATCCAGTGTTTTCGTTTTCAGAATAGTGAGAGTCTCCGCAATGCCTGGGATTGTAAGGTGTACAGTGTACGTGGGTATGGTGTTTGTGATGTTGTAGTATGCTACGAGCTGCTCCAATTCCTCTAGATTTTCTGAGGTTACTCTTCCATTGGCAACCATTGTGACGATACGGTTGTGCGATCTCAAGTCCACTCCGGCAGGATTGCATTACATTCCCGTGCGAGTGATATTTTCTGATTTTTCTCTCCCCTGTCATTATTATGTGACATATTTTATGCAGCATTATTTACTCTCTACGTTGGATCAGTAGAGTTAAGTCTCTAACACTTCACTCCTCGACTTTTTGTGTTACGCCAGGTTTATTGACCCTAGAAGAGATAATATTTTATCACGTATTATCAGGCTGATCATCTTTTCAAAGCAACTGTGCCTGTTTATTCAAGCTTGTATTGTGCATGGTCTAGGAATAGAACCCCATATTGTGGGGCTAATCTGGCGGAGATCCGTCTAGCGAAACACAGGTGGTAATGCGTAATTTGTTTCCGCTTAGACCATCCCTGTGTGTAATCATCTCAGATAATCTGTCTGAAAACTCAAGATTTGTAGCCAGGAACACAAGGTTACAATATGGTGTGAGGCAGATAGGTGCAGCTGGAAGTCTTACGCAATGATATGACATCACTGAAGAGGTCACGCGTGGATTTTAAATTTAATATTTTGAAACACGTGAGGGGATGTTTTAAAATGAAACACCCAACCCAGTGCTAGAGAGATTTGATTGGTTTGAAGTGAGAGCCGGAATATACAATGAATTCTATTGGAACATTCAGCGGAAACACAATCTGGTTTTTGCACTAAGAACTGAGAATATAGTGTGATGAAAACTCCGACTCAGATCACACAGAGAGACTGCAGCGCACAAGTCGTATCAGCGACTCCTAAAAGGCAGAAAGACAAAGGAGACATTGGACTTAGAAATTCCACAATTATAAGTAACAGATCGAATATTGGGCAATTTTGGAATTCGCAAGTAAACCCGCATTTTTAATACAAGACTGGAAAGTTAAAGGACCCAGGACTTTAATTATCAAGACTGGAATCCTAGGAATTTGATTATAAGTCATAGAGGAATTTTACAAAAGTATTCCCAGGCCTTCGCAGAACTCCCGCCGTCAGAGGAATTAACTCTAATTTCCCAGACCAAGTCATAGAGGAATTAAACAAACGTTTTCCCAGGCCAAGGATTTAGCAGAACACCCACCGTCAGAGGAATTAAATTTAATTTCCAGACCTAAGTGATTTCGAAGCTTCTAATACAGAGCTGTGTGCAGTCTAAATCTGTGCAAGGAGATTGTGTATTCCCAAAATTTTGGAGTAAGTGTAAGCAATTTATTTACTAATGTAAATTCTACAGGTTTCTTGCTAAGTGGTTATATACAAGGCTGGTAACCTCAACATATGAAAATAGTATATGCATGAACCACTACTGCAAGAGCTGGTGATTGTTTCTGACTAGTCGTGCGAAAAACCCGACAGCAGAGCGACCCCAGACTCCGACGGGAGTAGTGATGAGTAATGAATGATGATTACATCACATGTGTCTAAGGTGTAACATATTATCTTGTGAGATTTATGTACCGTTTTTAATTGTAATTCAGGCAAATCATCATTCACGCACTCCAGACCCAAGTTTCTAGTTAACACCCATAAGGATATTGGTTATTTTCCTCATAATCCCTGAGTTACACTGTGTGCTCGGGAATTTAATTCCTCTGAGAGGTTAACATTGGTGGATGGAGCGCATGACAATGGGCCTGTTAGTTTGGGGCAAACAAATGTACTTAGCAGGCATTTGTTTCTATTTATTTGTCTAAAGTTCGTGGTTACAAGCCAACAGACGATTTGTGGTGCAAACGCCGCTAGTGTGAGAGAAAAGCATCCTCCTTGACCGCCTACTGTGGAAGAGAGTGTGGAGAAGGCTTTCATCATCACAGAATTGGTGAACCACAGCTGCAGGACTCCCTTACAAAAGTTAAGTGCTTGTAAAAAGGCACCAGCAAAAAGGACTTTCGATATGTCTTCACCTTAAATCTCAGTGAAGAGAAAATTTGATTCCAATATAAAATCACCAGCATTTTATTTATTTTAAACTGTTAATACTAAGTGATTATTAAATTTGTTACCTGTTGTTTTAAAACTAAACAATCATAGTCGATTCAGTTTTTTATATGTATGAAAGCAAACGTATGAGCCAGAATATTATATATATATATATATATATATATATATATATATATATATATATATATATATATATATATATATATATATATATATATATATATATATATATATATATATATATATATATATATATATATATATGCCTTTAAAATCCATTATTCAGTACCCACAGATTTATTTCAGAACATCTAGCTTCGATTCTAGAACCATTTGTATTATTGGAGTTTCTTAGTTTTCGTTGGAGATTGTTTTAATTTCTGTGTTGATTGTAAATATTATACTAGTAGTTTGAGAGATTTAATTGTTAAGACCATCATTATATTTCACTAAGATTTTCTGTGTAGAGTGATTTACTGGTTAAGGTCCGTGTAGCGGTGTATTTTCGTTAACACTGATGTTTATATATAGGTTCTCTATAACAGGCCACACAGGCCATCACTTTCTGTTACAAGTTATTAAGTAGCGTAGGAAGACAATGTTAATATCTTTCGCTGATGAAGGCAATCAGCTTATGGTCAGGCTTACGTATGGCCGACAGGTGTGTAATGTGGTCTATATGCATACGCGAATGTTAAGGGTTCGGGCATACCTGCACCAACTGGAAACACACACCACAGCAAACATAAGAGTCAGCTAGCTTGAACTAGCTGTAACGTTTCACAGTTTATTAACACCGCAACATTGACGTTGGGACAGCACACTTCACAGGTTACAGTTCACGGCAAATCATGACACATCAGGTAAGCAAAAATATCCATAGGCAATTGAGTGCATAATCCAAAGGTATATAATCATCGATGACAGTTCATTACAGATCATCAGACATCAGTAAGAAAATTCATACGACTCAGTTACTGGTACAAAAATTCCAAGCACAAAGGCTGCGTAGCACAGCAGCTCATAATCATAAACATCATGGCAAAATATCCATTCAAGAAAGGGACTGTATACCTCACAGTTTACAATAATATAGCCTGGGTCAACATACTCCAAGGCCTGTATAACACATCTCCAGGGAGAAAGAACATTCCCTTAAATAATCTATCGAACTTCAAAAAATCCGTCTTCGGAAATATGAATGTATATAATGGCCTACAATCCATGGCCCGAAAATATCTTCAATCTCTATTAAATTCCCCTTTCACACAAAAAGGTATATGCTGGAACACACTAGCAAAATGGATCACGTCCATTTCCAAGCTCTGCCAGAAAACGTCCTGTCACGAAAAAACAGCTGCTCAAAACAGCTCAGTAAAAATCATTCAAGCGCAAACTCGCAGCTTGAGATGTGAGCTGAATTCATCCGCCTTTCCCCCCAAAACTAATTCATAGAACGTTCGACCAGTTTCTTTATCCTATCTTTAAACAAAGTAACAACTAGTCAGGTAACAGTTTAAACATTACTCCGCCTTCCACCCCTCAACTAAGAAATTCTCTCATCACGCAGAGCGTGTTTACAAGCGTGTACAAAAAATCCGACCCGTACATTCCAGTCCTTAACACTTAACTCCCCTTAATTAAAATATGACTTAACAGACTGTCAATTATATTTCACTAGGATTTTGTTGTGTGTTAATTGACTAACATAATTAAAATAATCTTTAGCAAAATTGTTCCGGCTTTAGCGTTAATCTAACTAACTGATATTAACCAGTAAGAGATATTTTAATCGACTAGTAAATGCACTATTCATTATGAGTACTGACGAAATATATATTTATTTCTAATTCACGATGATTAATTTTGTATATGACTAGAATTTATTTCACGGGGTTTTTAAACGATAAGCTCTAAGCTTGTAGTTCGAATTAAAGTTAAATAACCGAAGTGGATAATAATATGGTATGTTACGCGGGTTAGGATAGGTTTGAAAATACTATATTGTGGTTAAGTATTTTGTATTTTTCTTCCTATATCTAGTACCTCTTCGGAATCTTCTTTGCCTTACTCTTGAAACATGCATTCAGAGATGCAACTGAAGGAATATGCCTTCACACTAGGTCAGATGGCCGTCTGTTCAATCTTTCAAGGCTGAAGGCAAAAACAAAAATCAGAAGGGTCACTATAAGAGACTTGTTGTTCGCTGATGATGCTGCAGTCGTCACTCAAAGCCAACAGGAGCTTCAGAGCTTGATGAATCGCTTCATTAAAGCATGCAAGGACTTTGGCCTCACAATAAGTCTAAAGAAAACGAATGTGCTGAGTCAGGATGTGGGTGCTGCACCAGTTATCACTATCGATAACTATGAATTGACAGTGGTGCACCACTTCACATACCTAGGGTCTACCATCATTGACAAACTCTCACTGGATACAGAAATCGACAGCCGCATTGGCAAAGCTGCAGCTACCTTTGCCCGCCTCACATCGCGTGTTTGGGGAAACTTTAAACTCACAATGAAGACCAAAGCTGCGGTATATAATGCCTGCGTCACCAGCACACTCCTATATGGCAGCGAGACCTGGACGACCTATGCTAAGCAAGAAAGAAGGCTCAATACCTTCCATTTGCGGTGTCTACGCCGCATCCTCGGCATCTCGTGGAAAGATAAAGTGACAAATGTCGAGGTGTTGTCACGTGCTGGCCTTCAAAGTATGTATACGCTTCTTAGACAGCGCAGACTTCGCTGGCTTGGCCATGTTCGCCGCATGGATGATGGTTGCATCCCAAAAGATATCTTCTACGGACAATTAGCAGATGGCAAGAGAACAGTTGGGCGACCACAGCTGAGGTTCAAAGATGTGTGCAAGAGAGATATGAGGGCACTGGACATGGATCCAGCAACATGGGAGGATGAAGCTGCCGATCGCACTAAGTGGCGATGCTATTTACGGCACCACCTCAGATTGGGCGAAGAGAGGCTCACACAAGAAGCAGAGGTGAGGAGAAAACGTCGAAAGGAGCACCAGGAAAGTAAGCAGCTGAGGGCTGCCACCTCAGGGGCGCATTCCCATAGTCAGTTATGACTGAAGGGGCTATTATTATTATTATTATATCTAGTACTGGGTCACATACCCAAAACCTACCAGCGGCTTCTAAATAAATCTGAGAATAACGGATCTAAGTCCAACAGTACAAAAGAACATTCTAATATAATACTGGGTCTTCAAGGTGGTAAACCTGTCTGGCCTCTTGTTTACACCCAGAAAGAGACAGAGTACCAACCCAAAATATATTAAGAAAAACTTTTAACTGGGCCTATAGCTATCCAGATTTCTTTTTTCCTATTTCATTTACATTCAGACCGTTGTGGCGACATAATCAAACATTAACATTTCCTGACGTTCGACCATTTGTGGTGTGGCACTCTACCTTTTTTCACCAACTCACTAGTGAAAATCTATCTGTTTATCTTATCTCGCACTGAGTCATCACCTCTGTCAGTTCTATTCAGACGGGACCTAACATTGTTCTTGATCACCTATCGGAAATTTACGACAATCTGCATATCTAAGGTTGTTTATTGACCTTCCACTGATGTTCCGTCCTGGCATTTCCTTTATCTGTTTGAAAATTTTTTCGGTGTATAGATTAAATAGGCAGGGGGACAGCACACAACCTTGTCTAACACCTCTTTTTATGTCTGTGTTTGGTGAATAATTCCTTACAGATCTTACTGTAGCTGTTTGCTCCCAATAAAGGTTACTGAGTATTCTTATGTCTTTTTCATCAATACCTATGTCTTCGAGGCATTCAATTATTTTTTCATGATGGATGTGATGAGTTACTGTATTTTTTATTTTCAACTCGCCCCATTTTTCTTTTTCGTGTAATTAATTTGTTCTTTAATTGTTATTAGGCGTTCGAGTTCACTAGTTATTAATTCTGGGTTATTTTCTCTTGGACTTTAGGATAAATCCGACCACATTCACCAACTCTTTTTATTTGTAGGGATGGGGGGAAGCACGACCCAGGTTAACGCAGAACCAATAAAATTATTCTGGTAGATAGAAGGCCAGAGGGTTACCGAATATTGCGTATTATTTCGGCGCGTGAGCAGGAATAATTTTGCGATATGCTCAGTAAACACTGAGTCAGAGTTTAGCTTATGATATGATTGGATGGGCTCGATTAATTTATGTGCAGGCATGAAAATAGGTCAAGGGTTGGTTAAAAGTGGTTTCTGATAAATAATGCTAGAAGCGAACGCGATGACTCACCGCGTCTGATATTGCATCAGAAAATTCATAATATAAATCGCGAGCGTCATAAGTCTTTAGCGCTCACTAGTCCCAAGACATTTTGCTGCGAAGAAGCGCCATTGTGCAGTCTGCTCAGTCCGAGATATTCTGTATTGTTGGGTATGTTCATAACTTAAATAGCGTGTAGGACGTTTTTATATGATTTTAGCACGTTAGCGTAAGCTTTCTTCTGGGATTTAATTTAATTGTATTAGTCGGGAGTTGCCATCAATTGCTGACTTATACAAACTAGAACCAGTATAGTGTACACTTTGTCTATAATTTTACTATATATAAGGTCAGCCCGCGTCTGGGTAACGTAACAGACAGCGAGTAAATTGGGCAGGAGATAGGAGGGAGCTGTAAATTAGTCTGACCCTTGCCCCGAAATATCTGTTTATTTATTGTGCGTAGCTTGTGTGTAGGAGAGATTTATTAATTTAGGGGACACTAGGGTGTAGATGAATTTGGGTGTTAATGTGTTAGGTATTAGGGAATTTTGAATTGTTGTATAGATGTTAATTTTTTTTGTCTCTACATCAGTCACGGCGTGGTGGTGGAGGTTATAGATAGCCCTAAGCCTACCACGGACTTTGCCTTCTCAGGAGAAGTAGGCACGAGACCTCAGTGTAATTGAAGAAAACTCGGTACGCGCTTGTACCGGCTCCCAGTTACGTCTGCAGCACTGAGAGGAATTAGAAGTTTCTCTTGACGTGAGGAAACCTATGCCTCAGCGGGAGACTTGCCTCTAAATAAAGGAGCTCTTAGCTCGACAAAGGCCACACCAAACAGGCTACGTTGCCTGGTGTTTGTTTACACACTGCCATAATAATGCAGTGGGCCTAAACCCGAAGCGGGTTAACTCAGCAGTTTGAAGAATTGTCATCAGCAGTGATAACATCTACACTCTTAGGCAACAATATATCGCTGTATTTAACAAGGCCCTTTTCATCAGTATTCGGTAAAGGAGAGAGGGAAAACACACCTTTCCAAATGCTAACGAGAGGAGGTGCGTGACGGAGAAGCAACTCATCAGAGCCTCAGACGATGACGATAGCGTCAGAGAGGCACTGAACCAAGACACACACACAGAGAGAGAGAGAGAGAGAGAGAGAAAGAGAGAGAGAGAGAAGTTATCGAGGAACAGTACGGTAGATAGAATACTTAGAGGACAGCCTCTTAGTTAGCTCTGAAAAGTCAATTAGCGTAGCATTTCTTGTGGTGTATTAGTTAGTTGGGCAGGATCGCCTAGAGCGCCCTGAGACAGTGTAGACATTTAGTTTATACATCTTCAGCGGGACAGTGTGTTAGTTAGTAATAATAGTGTAGTCAGGGGTGTGGCTCTTACTTAGAGGCCCCCACCAAGTATATTTTTTTATCCTTAGTTGTTTTCATGCAGGTGTGAAAGAGAGCGTGGAAATGTTTATATTGGGTCTTTCATTGGAATTGTTCTTTTTTTCTGGTTGTGCGAACTCACACTTTATTTTGTTTGCTGTGGTATTGATTTGTTGTTTAATAAACTATAAAGTGTACATTGGATCAGTTTATCTTTAACTATACTGTACTTTTATGCTTTGTCTGTATAGTGGTGTCTGTGGAATTTAGTGAAAACCTTCTCTCCTTTCTGGTAGTCAGAGGTGGTGAGACAGTAGCTAGGAAATAAGTCACAAGTGGCGAGGGAGAGTCAATCTAGGTTCTCACCCTTGAAGTTATAAGTCTCATTCTTCCACATTCACTGTCATTCTCATCTAAATCTATCTTCTCAGACTTTCTCATAACTAGGGTCTTGTCTCTGTACTCAGACAGACTCTAATAAAAGCCACTTCGTGACAATGGACTCTCTCAAAAGCCTTCATATAGTCAATGAAGCACATGTACATACTTTTTTGGACCTCTGTATATTTTTCTGCTAATATTCATAGGCAAAATATTGCCTCTCTTGTTCCGCTGTTCCGTCTAAAACTAAACTGCTCTTCTTGGATTTCGCTGTCTACCTTACTTTTTATACTTTCCTGAATGATTTTGAGAAATATTTTAATTGCATGACTCATCAGGCTGATTGTTCTGAAGTCTGAACATTCTGTTGCATTAGGTTTTTCGGGCAATGTTATTAAGACTGATGTCTTCATGTCATGTGGTATATATCCTGTATTGTATATATCGTTGCATAGATCTGTGATTGTATCTATTCCAAAGCTCTCCAGGGCTTCTATCATTTCAATTTTTATGTTGTCCATGCCTGCTGATTTTCCTTTTTGTATCATATGTATTGCATTCTCTACTTCTGATTTGAGAATGTTTGGGCCTTCATTAGAATCTGGTGATGGCTTTTTACCTCTGTTGTCCTCGAATAGTTCTTTTACGTATTCTGCCCATCTGTTTGATATGTCTTTCTCATCAAGTAAGATTACACCATTTTTGTTCTTGATACAGCCTTCTCCTTGGGCAAACCGCGACCTATTTGATAATTTCTTTATTTCTTCATGCATATCTCTTGTCATGTGCTTTGCTTTCATGTCGTCTATTTCCTTGCATTTTGTTTCTATCCACCGTTCTTTTGCTTGTCTACACATAGTACGTATGTTGTTGTCTATTGTTTTGTATTCTGGAGTGTTTTTTGCTCTCTTTCTTTCTGCCATTTTATTCAAGATGTCATCTGTCATCCAAATTTGATTTTTCTTAGGCTCCTTTTTAGGTAAATTTGCATTTGATGATTGTATGCTTGTTTTTAAACATTCCCATTTTGTGGTTGCTTTTTCTTTTGGGTTTTCTCTTCCGTACTGTTACATGCTTTCTGTCAGTAACTGTTCATACTTATTTTTGACATCGACAAGATATTTTTGTTTTATATCTGGTTGTTTCAGTGCTGATATTTCTACCAGGGGTTCATCCTTTCTTCTGTTTCCTGCTCTTTTTTAGCTTTATATTTACTTTGATGACGACCGCATTGTGATCTGAATTCATGTCAGCGCCAGGATGTATCTTTGCGCTTGTAACACTGCTTTTAAATGTTCGTTTTATCATGATAAAGTCAATTTGATTTCTTGTTACATCTCCTGGGCTTGTCCATGTGTATAGTTTCCTTGGATGGTGTTCAAAAAAGGAATTACGTATAACCAGCTGGTTTTCTTCACAGAACTGGATATGTCTTTCTCCTCTATCATTTCTTTTCCCTAGTCCATACTGTCCTACTATTTTCATGTATGTTCCTTTTCTTATTTTTGCATTAATATCGCATATTACTATCAACACATCTGTAGATTTTACTGGTTTAAGTGTGTTGTAGCTCTTCATAGTTGTTACGGGCCTCGGGATCCCAGTATGTTATGGGTGCTTCGATGACTTCTAGTATTTGAGGATGACCAAGTTATTATTTGCGTATTCAGTTTATAGAGTCGAAGTCCCTCGGGTTCTTATCACTTTTGTAGGATTCCGTAATACTGTTCGTTGGTATCGATAATGTCTGCTTAACCCTTGTGATACATTATGTGCTGAACATGTTTCATATTAAATATTCGACCCTTGACTGACCTGTATTAGTCTCTTGTCTTATTGATTATATTGGCAGTGTGAGATGCAGCGTGTTAAGACATTAATCATCACTGGTCATGATCAGTTGAAGATAAATAGCATTTAACTCAACTCCGAATACGACAGTTGATAAGACCGTGATTTTGACGACTCAAAATATTTAATTAGTAATTTCATACCATGAGCAGACACCAACTACATGGGAACAAAAGTCACATCACATTCATGTACGATATGTAAGAGTTCTCATTATTTCATAAACACATGTTCACAATCTCTATCTAGAGTTCTGGTTCAAGGTCAGTTCCTTTTAACGGCCAATGTCCTTTGGCATAAATTCAGAGGCTAACTAGACTTCCTCCCGTCGCTAGTTTATACAATAGCCTTTTGCACTAGACTTAACTATCCTGCTAGTTCTGCAATACACTTATTTCTGCTAGGCTTACGTCTACTGCTAGTCGTCTGATATCCGTTACACTAGGCTTACGCTTGCCGCTAGCTGTACAATATCCATCTATACTAGTCTTACACTATTGCTAGTATTATAATATTCCTTTGGCATACCACGCCAGGCTAATCTGCCATAATTATGCAAACTGCGTTATTCATAAGACGACTTACGTTTGGTTCAAGAAATACACTGCTCAATTGGCTTCCCAGCCACACAATTAAAAAGTGGATATACCACACAATATAAGTGGCAATGGCCACACTTCTGAAACACACTGCCGTTCGGGTCAAAACCCACAAGTCGAATATATAGTGGCTATGCCACACAATCCATAGTGGCGATGCCACGCATTTCAAACACTGCCGTTGGGGCCGAAGCTCACACGTCGAATGACGTTACAAAGACATACGCGTCATGCATAGTGATAAGCATACTACGTCGTTAATATATATTCAATTGCGATGTTCCATGGTGCAGCAATCCGAGTGTGATCAAAACTCGAATGCATGCACACATGCAACAATCATCGACATCGGTCGCGGAGATATATCTCTATTCGTTTGAGGTGTTCCATGATACAGCCATTCGGATTGAGCTCAAATCCAAATGTCTGTAAGCATGAAACAATCCTCAACATCATCCCCCCTCACTTCCAAACGTGACACTTGTGGCACGGATGATAGTGGTGGAGAAGATGTACGTCCCTAGACTATATTAGTATTAGTAATACCTACTTATAAACATCATACTCATTAAGTAGACACATTAAATTTTATAACATTAATAAAAGCACTTGTCAACATGGTGACTAAAGAGTTAATTCAATTTCTTCTCAGAGAAGTTGCGCGATAAAAGATCTGCCAAGTTATTGTCTGATCCAGCAATAGGCAGAATCGTAAATGAAAATTCTTGAATCAACAAGTACCATCGGTGTATTCTAGCGTTACGCATTGTCCTAGCTGTTATGTAAGTAAGAGGACTATGGTCTGTCATGATAAAAAAAATGCGTGCCGATGAGGTATCTTGCTAGCTTCTCCAGGCACCAGACGATCGACAGGAGCTCACGTTCACCTGTCGCATACTTTTGTTCAGCCGGAGTCAGTTTCCTCGACACATAGAAACATGGATGGAGTGTTTCCTTGTAACATTGCAGCAAACAGCCACCCATGGAGTAGCTCGAGGCATCTGATTGAAGTATGAATGGAATACGTATATTCGGTAATAACAAAATAGGTGCATCACTAAATAATTTCTTAATTGTTACCAAAGCGCTTTCGCAATCTTTGTCCCAACGTACCTTATTAGGACTACCTTTGGTCAACAGTGCGAACAAAGGTGTAGATAGTTGTGCGAAATGCGGGATGAACTTATGGTAATAGTTTATCAAGCCTAAAAGGCTTCTAACTTGTTTCTTAGTTGACGGGGTAGAAATCTCTAGAATTCTTTTGACTGTATTGTCGTCAGGATAAAGTTTGTGGTTACCTATGCGGTGACCAAGAAAATAAATTTCCTGACAACCTATTTGGACCTTTGAAGGTCGCACAGTCAAACCATGCATACGTAACGTATGTAGAAGGGAAGTTAAACCATCAATATGGTCTTCCCACGAGTCATGAAATAGGCAGATGTCATCGATGTACGTGATGACATCTTTACGATCGCCAAGAAGGCGGCGCATCATGCGCACAAACGTCGCTGGCGCATTCACTAACCCAAAACACATATAATTCCATTGGTAGAGCCCAAACGGAGTTGTGAAAGCTGTGTAAGGTTTGGCATTTTCGGCAAGAGGAATTTGCCAGTAGCCTTTAGAGAGATCTAGTTTGCTAAAGAAAGTAGCATTAGATAATTCTGACAAAAGATCATCTAAAAGTGGCATAGGCTCACCGTCTGTGATTGTAATTTTGTTCAATCGCCTAAAATCAATACAAATACGTAAAGAATCATCCTTCTTTTTAACAGTCACCATAGGGAATGCATATGGTGATTCCGAAGGAGATATCACACCTAAACGTATCATCTCTTTTAACTCTTTCTCTACCCTATCTTTGTGGTGTAAAGATATAGGATAGGGTCTAAGTTTGATAGGTTTATAATCAGTAAGAGTAATATCATGGGATATCAGAGATGTCTGACCTGGAAGGTCGGTGAGAACATCATTGAAAGAAATAAGAATATCCCGAACTTGATCTTGTTGTGACGAAGATAGTGAAGAAGAAATAGTCACGTCTTTCCAAGATTCCGATGATTGTAAAGAAGGTAGTTGGAATTGTAAAGGGATAGATGAAGTGGTATCTTCTTCATGAACAACTGCAAAAGAAGCAGTATGATGTGAAGAATCATCAATAGAGTTAATGACAGGAATTAATTCCTGTGGTCTTTCAACTGCTAATTTTAGCATGTTGACGTGGAAGGTTTTGATTTTACCTCTAACGTTCACTGAGTAGTCAACATCTGTGACTTGTTTGATAACATCAAATGGACCTTGCCATGATATTAGTAATTTGTTATCGTTATGAGGTAGCAACAACCAAACTTTTCCCCCTGGTTTGAAGGATCTTAATATTCTCTTTTGATTATGTAATAATCTTGATAGTTGAGTGGCTGATTTTATACTCTGGGATGCATAAGTGCACGCATCAATGATTCGTTGTCGGAGATCAATAACTAACTCGTAGCTGTTTCGAGTGGCTGTATCAATTGATGCTCCAATCAACAAATCCTTGAGTATCATCATTGGTCCGCGAGGATTCGAACCATAAACCAATTCGAACGGAGACCATCCCGTGCTTTCGTGAGGCACTTCACGAAAAGCGAACAGGGCCGCCGGCAGAAGCCTGTCCCATTCACGAGGGCATTCTTCAGTTATCTTAGATAACATCTGTTTTAGAGTGCTATTGTAGCGCTCGCACACACCGTTTGATTGGGGCCTATACGCACTACAAAACGAGTGGTGAACAGATAACATGGATTCTAAATCCCTCATGATGTTGGAAGTAAATTGTGATCCTTGATCTGACAAAATATCCTCCGGAAAACCGATTCGACAAAATATCGAAAAATAATGCATCAGACACGGATGCAGTTGTGATGGTTTTCAATGGTATGGCTTCTGGCCAACGCGTGCAAAGATCTACGCAAGTTAAAATATAACGAAATCCATTATTTGAAACAATTGATAACGGACCCACTATATCTACTGCAATCTTTTTGAAAGGTCTCTCAGGCACGTCTGTAATCTGTAAGGGTGCCGTATGGAACCTGCCCTTACGTGCTATACCTTGGCATGTTGTACATGATTTGCAGTATAACTTTGTATCTTTATTAACCCCAGGCCAATAAAATTGTGACGTAACACGAAACAATGTTCTTTTGATCCCCATATGCCCTGCCATAGGGGAGTCATGACCTGTTTGTAGGACCAATGGTCTGTATTCCTTAGGTACTATCACTTGATGTATAATTGTTTTGCCATCATCATAATATCTAGTGAGTATTGATTTCTTTATCTTGAACCATTGTTTAGCCCCTCTTGTGTATTTAATCGTTTTTTGTTCTGCTCGGCTAAACAATCCTTGTAAAGTTGGGTCACTCTTCTGTTTTTCTGCAAAAAACAGAAGGTGTAACAGTACCAACTTGAGACATAATTGTATCTATTATAGGAAGAGGTGGTGTAGCCATGTCCGTAGCTAACTGTTGTGCTCTCGTTACAACAGCATTTGCCACCTGTGGGTGAGATTCAACCCACATCGCAATCTCCTCAGGAGTGCAATCTTTAACTCCTGGTATGTTTCCTATTATAATTTCAGTTATGGGTGCTCTCAAGCCGCAGGCATAGACAGTGCCTGTGTAAAAAGGAGTATCAATGTATACTCGTGCCACAGGGAAAGTTTCTATATTCCCACCAAATGTGACACACTTAACTGATTTGCCTGTAAAAGCAGAGGGCTCGATAAGCGAGTGCTTTATGCCTATCGTTGAGGACCCAGTGTCACGCAAAACTCTTACTACCTTACCATCCAATATTCCGGGATGAAATGTAAGATAACCAACATTTACACATGCCGACATTGTAGGCATACAATGACCACAATCAAGTGTAATTGTAGACCTTGATTTGTTTTTCGACTGACACTTATAACATGTATCATTCATTACCATACATGCGTTCGCATGATCATTATCATCATTACCCTTCTCCTTTTTGACAATGCAATTATTTGCATGTCTATGTTTATTTTTGTCTCTCGACGGAGATCTGGCATTACCTTTGTTATTGTTGACTGACTTTTTATTGCTATAATAAAAATCAGTAGAGTCATCCTTCCTGGCATCTCTACCATAAGATGATCTCTGTTTATAGTATCCTTTTTGATGTGAACTATCATAATCCCTGCCTCTGTGATACCCACGATCATGAGGTGAATATCCTCTATAACCTCGTCGATACGAATTCGAAGGAGAGCGATGACGACGGAAGTTATAAAAACCTCTGTCGGATTGATAATAATCTGAACGACAACGTCCATCAAAGCTCTTCGATCGAGGTCTCTGATCATGGTGAGCCGCGCACACAGGCATAGGATCTCGAATAGTCGATCTATGAAGATCTTTATTCTGATGTGCGGTTTGATACTGTCTTCCGAGTTTTTCATACTCATCGATAGAATTAGGATGTCTTTCCTGTAAAAATGCTTCTAATTCAGTGCTGCATGCGGATAAAACTTTATCTCGCAGCATGAGATCTATAACACCTTCATATGTTTTATTTATACCAGACAGATCAATCCATCTGCTAAGGAAATGTTTAATAGATGCAATGAATTCACCAAAATCTGCATCCTTGCTTGGTTTAGCCGCATGAAAGCGATCTCTGAATCCAGACTCAGTTAACTGGAAACGTCTTAGTAATACCTCTTTTACGACATCGAAATCGCTTCTGCTCTTCTCATCAAGACTCATGAAACATTTAAGTGAGTCACCAGTCAAAAAATCAAGTAAAAGACTGCTCCATCTTTCCTTGGGTATGTTCAGAGCTGTGACCTTGATGATGAATCTAGATAAGAAAGAGTCAACACAATCGCGAGTCTGGTCAAAATGTGGCATTTTTAACTTAGGATAGAAAATATTTGTACCAGCCGCAGTCTTAGTCTGTTCAGACTGCACTTTAGCTAATTCTAAAGCTTTTTCTTTTTCTGCATGAAGTTTTAATGTTTCCATTTCCATGGCATTTTTATGGGCTTGATCCAGTTGCATAAGTTCCATTCTCCTTAATTCCATTCTTTCCTTCTCTAGTTCTCTGTCTTTTTCTTGTTGAGCTAATTCTTTATCACGTTGAGCTATTTCCTTATCTTTCTGCTCTCTGTCTTTTTCTTGTTGAGCTATTTTATCTTTCTCAAATTCTCTGTCTTTTTCTTGTTGAGCTATAGTCAATCGTTCTAATTCCAATTTCATGGATATTTCTTTTTCCTTCAATTCCCTTTCTTGGGTTAATTCAAACCTCCTAAGCTCATCAGCTCGTTTAGTCATTTCGCGCTGTTCTATTCTTTCCAGACGCGATAAGTATTCATCATATTTCGTATCTGCAAAACTTTGTAGTTCCGCTCCTGATTTTCCATAACTTTTTCCAATATCAATGAATTCCTGTAGTGTAGACATGATAATAGGTTTCTGAGTACCTTCAATAGTCTATAATATACACCAGGATTATAGAACTCAATATAATATGTACATGAATATATTAATCAATAACAAACAAGTTCCAAGAACATGTGACAAAGACAGTGAAAACAATCAAATGAGTTACAATGAAATGATTTTTCAGTTATACGACAACACTTTACACTTATAAAGTAAATAAAGGAGACTTATACTGAGTAATCATTAAAAGAAAGAAAAGAATTTACATCACAAAAATATAACAAGACAAGTCGTCATAAACGAAACGTGTAGACAAAGAAGTTTTAGATCACACACGACAACAATTGTCAACAGTACTGAAATTAGGTTACGTAAATAAAGAGGACGTAATTCACTTGACGAAACTGCTAAGTACAGAAAATATGGTTATATTGCGAACTGAAGAAACATTTATATCCTGACTCCAAAGAAAAAATGTAATCAGTCAGATCCTCAGTCAGCGAATATAAGCATGCAAATCTAATAGAAGTTAACATTCACTGAAGTTTTCCTGGGAAAATTCCAGTCAATATTAAACACGACGAATATACGAATATACGAATATACATGAATGGGGAACACAGATGATAGTAAAAAAGTAAGCAAAGTGACGATGAACTGTAGACCAAAGCTAATGCAAGGACAATATGATAATGTTCAAGCGCCTAAGCACAATCAAGAACTTATCTGTTTAGCTGTCCCTCTGAGAAATACATGAGTGCATGTAATTCTAATCCTAGTTCCGAACCGTGTCTTCAACAGCTGTAGTCCATTGATTGAAGACCTTGACCTTCGCAGTAAGCCAACCGTTTGAAAGTCTTGCTTCGGTCTTCGAACGTAATTTCTTCAATCGATCTGCGTCGCAGCCTCAGATGAATTTGATGAAGAGATACATTCTCCACTGGTTCAGGTTCTCGAGTGGAAGATTACCGTTCTATCTGCGTGAATCAGTCTCTTGTGGTGGAAGAAAATTCGGATTCTTTCAGGCAATGTTGTCTGCTAGCGGTGACGGCATCAATGTAGTGACGTCACTTTCTGTCCTGCGCATTTCAGTTGCCAGTTAGGCTTGAATGAATGATTTTGCCTTTAAAACGTTCATCATCAGTTTTGCTTTCTTCGATACTTGAAGGGGGGAAACCAGTATTCACGAAATCCAGACACTTTCTGACACCAGTATGTTACGGGCCTCGGGACCCCAGTATGTTATGGGTGCTTCGATGACTTCTAGTATTTGAGGATGACCAAGTTATTATATGCGTATTCAGTTTATAGAGTCGAAGTCCCTCGGGTTCTTATCACTTTTGTAGGATTCCGTAATACTGTTCGTTGGTATCGATAATGTCTGCTTAACCCTTGTGATACATTATGTGCTGAACATGTTTCATATTAAATATTTGACCCTTGACTGACCTGTATTAGTCTCTTGTCTTATTGATTATATTAGCAGTGTGAGATGCAGCGTGTTAAGACATTAATCACCACTGGTCATGATCAGTTGAAGATAAATAGCATTTAACTCAACTCCGAATACGACAGTTGATAAGACCGTGATTTTGACGACTCAAAATATTTAATTAGTAATTTCATACCATGAGCAGACACCAACTACATGGGAACATAAAAAGTGGATATACCACACAATATAAGTGGCAATGGCCACACTTCTGAAACACACTGCCGTTCGGGTCAAAACCCACAAGTCGAATATATAGTGGCTATGCCACACAATCCATAGTGGCGATGCCACGCATTTCAAACACTGCCGTTGGGGCCGAAGCCCACACGTCGAATGACGTTACAAAGACATACGCGTCATGCATAGTGATATGCATACTACGTCGTTAATATATATTCAATTGCGATGTTCCATGGTGCAGCAATCCGAGTGTGATCAAAACTCGAATGCATGCACATGTGGTGAAGTGGGATGTTATAAATATTTATAGGGGACTTAGTGTACTGACTGAGATCAGCTGTGAAGGTATCTATATCTAATAAGAGTAGTGTATTATAGATAACCTTACTTGCTGCCACATATGTATACCTCAGTCAGAATTATTCTGGAATAGTGTGATGACTACGTTATATGTCTAGGGTATGTGTATGATGAAGTGTAAGTCATAACAACAACAGACAGATAAACAATTTAATTTATTCCACCACACTTGACAACACTGTGACACTCACATACATAAAACACTCTACTAGGATATCTTAAAGGAGTCACTGATAACTTTTCAAATAACAATATGTATTCAGTGCTGTCATGAATGTATATGTGTCCTGATTCAAATACAAAGGGAACCAGGAATCACAATCAATTTTAATTACAAGTTATATGTACAGAATTTATTAATATGATTCTTGTAGTGACAAATATTATTAATAGTATCCTATGTGTGTCAGTTGTGTAGTAGTAATATGAGGTAATACTGGTTTTGTTTTGTTCAAGCTCTGTTGGTATTTGTCATCATGACTTCAATAGTTTGTTTCTATTGGAACTAGTATTGGAGATGTTCTCAGTTCCTGGTATTAAAACAATTAAATTCCCCTCTTAATTTTACTTTACAATGTCATTTTAAGATGGGGGTACATAATGTTGAGCTCCATGGCCACACTCTCTTATCTTTCGTGATGACTGCAGTAAAAGACTCCTCTGCTCGATTACTTTAATGAGTTCTGGAGTCACCCCACTGGTTGCTATATGGACCAAGGAGTATGCTGTCCACCTCTGGCTTCAGCAAAGCTCTGACCAGGTGCTGCTCAATAACTTTAAGACCACGGTCCCTGAAACAAGAAGGTTGTACCTCCTACTTCAAAACCAATTTATACTCTATTTCTACACTGAGCACAATACATCACAAACATTGAGTTCAGAGCGTTAGGCCAACTGTCAGCTTCATCTGAAATACTTTATACCAGTATTTTCCTCCCTAATGGTTACCACGCCTCTGCAATTCCAGCATTATTTCTTTCTAGTTAATAATCTAGGTGTCAGTGTACTGTTTGGCCATTCCATGCAGTTTTACTTTCCTCCGACACCTTCTGTTCAGGCTGGAGCACTATAGGCTTTACATCATGTTCGCTACTGAACTACACATATATACAGACATAAATTATCAATTTACATTCAATTTTCATTAAAAGATATTGAATATTTCAAGCTTACCACAATTCATGGAAACAATAAACAGTTTCGTTGACTGGCAATGAATATAGCACAACTCCGATCTGCCGATGTCCCAGGCTTTATTTTATAAAAAATATACACTGGTGCTCAACGCACTGCTTCTTAGTAGGTTTATTACAAGATGTGGCAATGAACAGACGCTCTGAATTGAGTATATTCGCAGCTCTACCCAATCAAACCATGTCTACACATCTTTTCAAAAAAGTACTCCTTTTCACGTTTCCCCTGACAACACAAGATAGTATTTATAGCCCGACCAATCGTGTTTAGTCTTATATTTGTTGCGCTCCAATCAAATAGGAGTTAACATGGTAGGCTATTTCCGTAACGTAATGTTTTTTCAAACACGTTATAAAAAAATTTTATGAGCAGAAATGATTTCATGCTGTCAGGCACCCCCACTATTTTATTTTGGCCATAACTTGGTAATTCCTAGACTATTTGCGTAACGTTTTACATATTCTTTGTCAGCAAACCCTAAGGAACCCAAATATACGAATTTAAAAGAGCTAAGTGGCTGCGTTCAAAATATGTGTTTTTTCATATTTTTAAACCTGATTCTTGTAGTAGTAGTGTTTCTTTTTCACTGACTATATGAAAAAAAGTTATTGCTAGTGGCCTTACACGTGGGATTTGCGTTACTATTAATCGCGCGACGCGTGTAGTGTTGCATGCTTCCTGCCTTCATTCGTCCCTCTCTCTCTCCTGCTTTATCTGTCTTTTAGTTACGCCGTGTATGGGATGAATGAAATATTAAATCTAGGTCATTGATCAGCTTGCGTATCTCAAGGTTTTTCCAAGAAATACAGTACACGTTTCATTGAAGAAAGCGTGTAATAATACAGTAGGCTTTTACTATCAACGTGAAAGCGTTACAATTTGCAGACGAAGTAGAAAACAAGGGGATTTCGAGTACAGTCATTGTGACAGCACTGTTCTTTTACCATTTCTCTTTTCTTTTATTAAATTTATTTGTTAGGCTTTACATTTACCTTTTAATTTATATATGTGGATTAGAATATTCCACGACAGCACACATGCAACAATCATCGACATCGGTCGCGGAGATATATCTCTATTCGTTTGAGGTGTTCCATGATACAGCCATTCGGATTGAGCTCAAATCCAAATGTCTGTAAGCATGAAACAATCCTCAACAATAGTATTCCTCTATTTCTTCTTCACTGTGTTCTTTAGTTGGCGCGTATTTTTGTAAGATTGATATGTCAAATGGCTTTGCTCTCATTTTCAGTAACATCATTCAGTCATTGTGTGTCAAGTATCTACATACATATTCTTCTAATTCCTTCTTTATTAGCATTCCTACTCCTCTTTCGTGTTTTTCACCTCCTGAGTGTGTAAGTGTGTATTGGTCTCTTTTTTATGTAGCCTGTACCCAATAATCTTGCCTCTGCAACTCCCAGTATATCAAGTTTCATATTTGTTGCCTTTAGAATGAGATTGTCTAGCTTTCCTCCTCCGTTTAGATTTCTAACGTTCCATGTTCCTATTTTTAGGCTCCTCCTACTAGTTTTTAGGTGGTATTTCTTAGAATGCTCCCTTTCAAAAGAATTTGAAGAACACTCGTCATTATGTACTTCCTTACTCATTAGAGGAGTCGCCTCTTCCCTGTTGTTATGTAGAGTAGATTTCTCCCCAGGGGACAAGAGTTCTCTACATATCGTTTCTTATCTTTCTAATGCGATTCCATTACATTCTTTAGGACGTACGTGGTAAGGCCCCAATCTCTTCCACGGTGGCTAGCCTATGTCCGACACGCCTCTAGTGCGCCACACACTTTGCTGTTTCGCTTTTTTTAGCCGTTGATCTTTTTAGATTCCTCCGCCTCACACACCGTCTCAGTCTTTGTGTACAATGGATGGACATTCCCTTGAGTAAGATTGCTCCTACTTCACTCAAGTACTTTAGCCAGTCAGCCAAGACTGTTGCCCGGGATGTGGCCACCGCCGTACATAAGCGATATTCGTGGAGTCATACATTAGCTAGATAAAGAGAGGGGAACGAAATAGGATCCTGACTATCCATTAAGGACATGGTTGTCTCTCACCGTGAGGTACTATCCCTCTCTCTTTATCCTACATCCCCGAATAGTGAGAATAAAACATAAGATAGTCTAGAAAGAGTAAAAAAAAGGGGATGCGCGAAAACAATGTGCCTGAGACGGATTTCCGGATAGTTTGAACAGAAGGTAACAAAACTGGTTAGTCACGCTTTCAGCACCTCAGTCAGAAACGTGAGTGAAGCAGTGCAGGACGCACATACCCCAGTAGACGAGGGTAGCCATGTTGAGACGACAGTGACTTGCTCAAGATTCTATGTGAATTCGTAGGTCTGCGGTGGCAGATTTGTGCAGTACACGTCTTCAACATATGTATTGTAGTATCCTGACAAGGAGTGGAAGAATGGAAGAGCGTGTTATGCTCTCATTCGTTAATATGGTACGTAGAGTGCAGTAGTTAAGATAGTGTAGTGGGCCTGTTATTCGGGCCATTATAGAAGTCAGCTAGGTTCAGGGAAAGAATCATTCCCCGGAGTCGTCCGGTAATTACAACTCAATAACTTGAACGTGAACAGTAATAGTTAAATAATCAAAGCAGTTTTAAGAATAAAGAAGATGAGCAGCAGTAAAATCTAAAGAGAGCCATATAGTGCAACGTAATTCAGAGTCTACTATCACTGGCAAGTGAGCTGTATGAAAGAATGTCGACAGGACTAAATTGTTGTAGGTCCAGCTAATATTACTGTTGTACAGTGTAAATAAACAGTGTTCCTGTCCGAGCGGTGTTCAAGTTTTATATAGAAGTACCACTTAGTATTATATGACCACTCTGTATGTTGTTGTACATATCCATCATCATCAGTCATCGCTATCCACTGAGGCAAAAAACCTGAGTATACAACGGCCACGTGAGGTAACCACCTGTTAGCGCAGGCGGCCACACATCTTAAGAAGTCTCGAACCCCTTTACATCATTTTAATAAGCCTCGCACCCCTTTTAAAGCACATTAAGAAGCCTAGAACCCCTTTTAATGCACATTAAGAAGCCTCGGCTACAAGACGTGAAAGTAAGAAGAGGCGCAGATGTGGGAAGTGATCATCACCTAGTAGTAGCAAGACTGAAGGTGAAACTCAGAGCTGCTGGACCAGTTGCAGTCAAACAGAAAAGATACAACATCACGAAACTTAAGGACCCCCTCACCAGAAAAGCGTTTGTGGTCGACGTAAAGAGACGATATCTGATTACCAAAAGCCAGGAAAGAACAGAGACCGACGATGTGGACCAGAAATTCAACACCATCTCAACAATATATAAAGAAAGCAGCAAGTCATGCTTGGGATTCCAGGAAAGAAAGAGCCAAGACTGGATAACACCAGAAACGCTAAACACCATAGCGAAGAGAAAGGAAATGAAAAGGAAGAAAACAGAAGCTAAGTCTCCCAGGTTAAAGGCAATATATAGTGAACAGTACAGTCAGCTGGACAAGGAAGTAAAACGTCAAACCCGTGCTAACAAAAGGACATTTCTGGATGACCTTGCAAGACAGGCAGAAGGGGCAGCACTGAGAAATGAACAAAGCACAGTTTATAAAATAACTAAAGCTATCAGTGGAAAACGAGGTGCAAACAACATAACGTTAGTAAGAGACAAGCAAGGAAATCTCATCACCACAGCACAGGGGCAGGAAACAAGGTGGGCAGAGCACTTCAGAGAAACACTGAATAAGGAACCACCAGAGACTCAGCTGAATGTTCCTGAGGCTGAAAGTGACTTAGACGTAAATACAGACATTCCACGAAAAGAAGAAATTATCACAGCTATCAAAGGGCTAAAAAATGGAAAAGCGCCTGGTCACGACAATCTGAATGCTGAGTTATTCAAGACAGACCCTGAACTAGCAGCAGAACTATTAGAACCACTATTTGCACAAGTCTGGGAAACTGAGACAACACCAACAGAGTGGAGTAAAGGAACAATTGTCAAATTGCCCAAGAAGGGCGACCTTGCAGACTGCAACAACTGGAGAGGAATTACCCTCCTCTCAGTTCCCAGCAAAATACTAGGCAGGATAATCATCCAGAGAATTTCAAAAGCAGTTGACCATAAACTGAGGAAAGAACAAGCGGGTTTCAGAAAGAACAGAAGATGTGCAGATCATATATTTGCCCTCAGGAACATTATAGAGCAGTGCTCAGAATGGCAGAGACAGCTGTACATTAACTTTGTTGATTTTGAAAAGGCTTTCGACAGCATACACAGGGACAGCCTATGGAAAATTCTGAGGGCTTATGGAATTCCCAGCCGCATTGTTTCCATTATAAAAAGCCTCTATTCTAACTTTACGTGCAGTGTTGGATCGAGTAATGTAACTTTCGAAGTGAAAACAGGAGTACGACAGGGATGCCCCTTATCAACAACATTATTTTTGACAGTCATAGATTGGGTGATGCGCCAGACAATGTTTTCTACACTGGAAGATTTGGAATATGCAGATGACATTGCACTGCTCGCGCATTCACACCAACACATTCAACACAAAACTGATAGACTGAATAAGTATGGCCAGCAGGTTGGCCTGAACATCAATCTGAAGAAGACGGAGGTCATGACACTAAATGTGGGCAATCCTGAGCCAATAACAGTAAGGAACCAGAAGTTAGAACAGACAGACACATTTACTTACCTAGGAAGCATAGTAACACCTGACGGCGGAACAAGCAAGGACATTAACAACAGAATGAATAAAGCGAGAACAGCCTTTGCTATTCTCAACAACATTTGGAAGTCTTCCCAGTACAGCACAAACACCAAATTAAGACTGTATGAGAGCTGCGTACTTTCTGTGCTTCTCTATGGTGCGGAATGTTGGAGAGTAACAGAGAAGGAAATGTCGAAACTGTCCTCCTTCCACACAATCTGCCTAGGAAAATTCTCCGAATCTTTTGGCCAAACACCATCAGCAACCAAGAACTACTTATTCGGAGTAACCAGGAGGACATGCACACCATCATAGCTGGCAGACGCTGGAGTTGGGTTGGCCATGTCCTCAGAAGGGATCCTGATACCATCGCAAGAACAGCTATGCTATGGACCCCCGAGGGAAAGCGAAAGAGAGGCCGACCAAAAACAACTTGGCGGAGAACTGTGGAAGCTGAGATGCAAAGAATGAACCACAGTTGGGGCACTGTACGAAGGATGGCCGCCAACCGAGCAAAGTGGAATCAATTTGTTGCTGCCCTACAAGACGCCACCAGGCGTGATGGCCGCTGACTGCTTTGACGGTTGGCGGTTATGGATCAAAGAAGAAGAAGAAGAAGAAAGAAGCCTCGCATCTCTTTAAAAGCACATTAGGAAGCCTTGCACCCCTTTAAAGCATCTTAAGAAGCCTCGCACCACTTTTAAAGCACACTAAGAAGCCTCGCACCACTTTTAAAGCACATTAAGAAGCCTCGCACCCCTTTTATAGCACATTAAGAAGCCTCGTACCCTTTTTAAAGCACATTAAGAAGCCTTGCACCCCTTTTAAAACACATTAAGTAGCCTCGCATCTCTTTTAAAGCACATTAGGAAGCCTTGCACCCCTTTAAAGCATCTTAAGAAGCCTCGCACCACTTTTAAAGCACATTAAGAAGCCTCGCACCACTTTTAAAGCACATTAAGAAGCCTCGCACCCTTTTTATAGCACATTAAGAAGCCTCGTACCCTTTTTAAAGCACATTAAGAAGCCTTGCACCCCTTTTAAAGCACATTAAGTAGCCTCGCATCTCTTTTAAAGCACACTAGGAAGCCTTGCACCCCTTTAAAGCATCTTAAGAAGCCTCGCACCACTTTTAAAGCACATTAAGAAGCCTCACACCACTTTTAAAGCACATTAAGAAGCCTCGCACCCCTTTTAAAGCACATTAAGAAGCCTCGCACCCCTTTTAAAGCACATTAAGAAGCCTCGCACCCCTTTTAAAGCACATTAAGAAGCCTCGCACCCCTTTTAAAGCACATTAAGAAGCCTCGCACCCCTTTTAAAGCACATTAAGAAGCCTCGCACCTCTTTATCTTCTAGCACGCAAGAAAAAACCCACGTTGTGAGAAAATAATGTTTACAGAACGTGACTAAGCTTGGGTATTTAATTGTTGTCAATGTTCTATTGTGTACAAATTAGTTGAGTTCTGAGTATTATACATTCTGAGTGTTTATGATGATCCGCCTTATAAAGAAGGTGGGTCTCGCACCCCCAAGAGGTGCACGCACCCCTGGTTAAAAAGTACTAGTCTAGACAAACAAACAAAAAGAAAATATATGCATGAGCAGGAAAACATAAGCAATATACGATAGCGTACTCGAATATTTGTACTTTTGCCATCCAAGCCACTAGGTTACGAGTTGTCACTCCTTTTTCCTGCGAATATTTGTAATAGGTATTATACATTTTTTATTGGGGAGCGGGAAGGGAAGGAAAAGTCGTTACATATTTCTGTTATACACCAGGCCTTCCGTAAACGTTAGCAGGTGAACGTTAAATCATCCAATAATTCCGTAGCTTTAAGTCAATGATTCTCAACCGATGGGTCGCGATAGAAAATTGGATCGCGGGAAACATACCGATTTGTCACATTTCTTACCCTTTCCCTTAATTGGAGATTTAACTCCTTAACCCCCAAGAGCCAGTATACTGTACTTCCCGCTAGACCCATTTGGCCCAATCAACAGTATACTGGCTTTCGTATCTCTTGATCCTTTCTAGGGCTGTTTTCTAATTTTGACAACTCAAAAACGCTATTTTCTTAAAGTATAGCCATCCTTTATGGACTTTTGTTATTTATGAATATGAACATTTTAAAAAATTATTTCCAAACAAAAACAACAAAAACATATTAATAATAATAATAAATTCTTTAAGCACCAAACACGGCGCATAAGGCAGAGACCAGTGCTCTCCAGGTTGTTCGTTGTGACGCCACTCCTCTTAAACTTGCACATTATTTAGGCCCAACGTTCTTCCTTCTCTTGTTATGGTTCTTCTAAGTGTTTCTTTTGGTCTTCCTTTTTTCCTCTTACCCTCAGGAACCCAAGTGAGCGCCTGTAGTGGTATTCTGTTGTTTTGCATTCGTAGGACATGACCGATATATGACCATCGTCTTTTCCTTATATAGTCGGAGACATATTTCAAAAACATATTGGTATGGTCATTTTTTTGGGGGCCAAACCTACTTTTTTGCTTGGGACTGAAAGAGTTAACGGCAAGTTTTCGTGTGCGTTTTATAATAAATACTTGTAATTTTTTTATTTTTTTTCAGTGTTACATTTTAGGTAAATTATTAACTGAGACTTTATCATGAAATAAATTTCATGTTCAAGTAATTTTTACTTGTGAATGTGGTACTTGGGGTAGCCAGCTTCACCAACTGTGAAATTAGGGTAGTGGTCGCAAAACGTTTGAGAACTACTGCTTGAAGTGCTACCACTTATCATACAGTTTCCACCAAGGCTTAAAGACAGACGCCTTTCACAGCAGCTCCGACAGATCTTAAGGTGACCAGGCGTCCCGGTTTTTCCGGGACAGTCCCGGTTTTTGACCATTTTTGATAATTTGTCCCGACTTATTTTTTATGCAATCCGGGACGCCAATTTGTCCCGGTTTTGGACGAATTTGCCAATTTGGCATAAATCTCATAGATTAAAAAAAAAAATTATTATTCCGTGGCTGACTTGAGGGAAATTTTAATTATTAGTGAACTGGCGCCGAAACAGCACAAGAGGTTGTCAGGAACGCGAATTAGTTTTGTAGTTCCAATGTGATATTCTCAGTTATTTGAAATTTTAGGTAGTGGTAAAGTACCAAGATTTTGCGCACGGTATACGTTTATTTAATTTAAACGGTGAACTATTTGTGCATATTTTGTTATTGTTGTAAGAAAATGGTACCAACGCGTAAATGCTGTTTCAATGAAAATTTACAAAAGGAATATCCGTTTATTAAAAAGAGTACATCAAACTTCAATGTACGATGCAATATATGTGCCTCCGGGTTTTCGATAAGCCATAGTGGACGTGGTGATATTAAGAACCACATAAGCAGTGAGAAACATAAGAGAGCCGTCGTTACAGCTGCATCAAGCTCGTCGTTAACCACTTTCTTCAGAGCTGATAAAATTGGTGACCAAGAAGAGCAATTAGCTGCTATAGAAGGCGCCTGTGCATACCATACAGTGCTACACAATCATGCTTTCAGGTCTATGGATTGCACATCAAAATTACTTCAGGTTACTTTAGAGCCAAAATTTGCATGTGCACGTACGAAAACAGAAGCCATTATTCGAAATGTCTTGGCACCCCATATTCTAAATGAGGTAAGGTGTGACCTAGAAAAGTCTACATTTATTTCTGTACTGACAGATGCATCCAACCACAAAGAATTCAAGATTTTTCCCTTTGCTTGTCAGATACTTTGATCACAGTAATGGAGTGAAAATTAAAATATTAGAGTTAAAGTAATTGCCATGTGAAACATCTGATATTGTAAGTAGTTTTCTTAATGACTGCATAACTGAAAATGGTTTAGACTGGAAAGTAGTTGGATTATGCGCAGACAACACAAATTCCAATTTCGGAGGTGCTAAAAGGAAAGGACAGAACAATGTTTTCAAAAAACTGCAAGAAAACCTTGGACATGGTCTTATAGGAGTTGGGTGTGCAGGTCATATTTTCCACAACACTGTTCGAACAGCTGCAGATGTACTGCCTGTTGATGTCCAGCTGATTATTGCTAAAATTTATCTACTCTTCAAATCATACACAGTACGAGTTGAAAGACTCAAGGAGTTTTGCCAGTTTGTGGAAACAGACTTCCAGATGATCTTAGGTTATGCTCAGACTAGGTGGCTTGCTCTGCTGCCTGCTGTTGAAAGGGTTCTTCAGATGTTCCTGTCTCTAAAATCATATTTTCAATCTCAAGACAGATGCCCAGTTTTTATACAGACATTCTTTGAAAATCCTCTATCTGAGGCATGGCTTGTTTGTGTTCACAGTCAGGCCTCTCCATTCCACGAAGCAGTGCAAAAAATAGAGGGACAGACGGTCACTGTGTTTGAAGTCATTGACAGCATCAACAGGTTGAAAACTATTTTGAAGTCCAAACTGGAAGACTGTTTCTTGCCATCAAAAGTTAAGCTAATCCTTGAAAAGCTGGAAATGGAAGGACTTCCAAAGGAGGATGTGAAAAAGTTTCATGCTAGCGTTTCTTCGTTCTATGAAACAGCTTTCAATTATTTGAATAAATGGGCTGCAAAAAATTTTCAAGACCTAGAATCATTACAGCTGAGTAACGCTGAACAGAATACCAATTTGGGCAGATATTGAGATATCATCATCACAAGTGATTCAAACATTACCTTCAGCCCACTTTACATAAACTGAAATTTATGATGAATATGTCTATATGAAGCAGTTTGTTACTTCTCAGAAAATTAGTGAATGGAGTGCCAAAAAAACATTGCCACCACAACGTTGGATTGAAATGGTTTCCCACTTCAAAAACAATAATGTGACATTTTCAAATATTTTGAAGTTGGCAGAGTGTTTTTTCTGTCTACCTGGAACAAATGCTGCCACATAAAGAGTGTTTTCTTTGATGAACAGCTTATGGGCAAGTGATAAAACACAGCTAGGTGTTGAAACTTTGAAAGCTATGTTGACAACCAAAGTGAACTGTGAGGAAACATGTGTCGAGTTTTTTAAGATGCTGCTTGCAAAGAAGGACCTATTGATAAAAATCCACTCATCTGAAAAGTACAGTAACTCAGCTTCACCTTAAGTAAGGATTATTGATGTTTTTCTCTCTTATTATACTGTTCAAAAAAAGAAACGCATAGCTTTCTGAGGGCGCGTTTTTATGAGTTTGTAAGTAAAATTTGGTGCTAGGGTATATAAAAACCAGCCTCAAATGTTCTTTAACACATAAGGAAGGGAAACCCGAGGTGCTAGCCGTGGGGTCAATGTGATTCGCTTGATAGCTAGGCGGAGTTGTCGTACGGAAGGTACGGGGTTCGAACCCTGGGTAAGCCACTCACGTCTGTTGTTTTTCTGTTGTCCAAGTGTTCTACTTCTTTGTTTCTTACGAGTGCCTGAAAACATACCTTTATGTTTGTCTAGTGTTGATCAAATGTTCTTTACAGTGTCAAATGCACGTGTTGACCTGAATTGCGTTCGTTTTTGTAATCGTTACAACGCAGTGGTCAATAGTGTTTATGACGCAATTTTTGACCACAGCTCATGTTGCGCGCACGTGAAAGCAACAAAATTTGGGGTGAACACTATTCACTGACTACGCAACTGAAACCCTATAAAAGGATAACGCTACACAAAAAAAATTCAGTTCATTTTCTAGCAGACATTTATGGCGTCTCTATCGATAAATTTAAAGAACATTGCTATTGGCCGACTGCATGCAGGCGAAAGTCAAAATCAGGTTGCCCGGCATCTAAACGTGCATCAGAGTACCATCAGTCGACTTTGGCACCGGTTCCAAGCCACTGGCTCTGTTGAAGACCGGCATCGCAGTGGACGACCCAGAGTGACAACAGCAGCGGAGGATCGCTTTATTCGGCTTCGTCACCTCAGAGACAGGTTTACAACAGCTTCCTCAACTGCCCAGTCATTACCTGCAGGACGGCATGTGTCTGATCAAACTGTCCGGAATAGACTGCATGACGCTGGACTTTGGGCAAAACGATCTCACCGAGGACCTGTCCTTACGCGCCGCCATTGCCAAAATCGACTTCTTTGGGCCAACCAGCATCGTCCCTGGGCAGCTGACAATCAATGGAGACGTGTCTGGTTTAGTGACGAATCTTTCTTTTTGTTGCAGCGTCATGATAGACGGCGTAGGGTCTACCGTAGGCGAAATTAACGTTTTGCCCAAAGTTGCATTGATGAAGCTCCGCCGCACGGTGGTGGAGGTGCAATGGTGTGGGGAATGATCAGTTACAACGGAAGGAGTCAATTGGTGCACATTGAAGGAGGCTTGCATGCGCAACGATACGTCAATGAAATTCTTCGACCCCATGTCCTTCCGCTTTTGGCTGCCCAAACGTCTGTGTTTCAACAGGACAATGCCAGACCCCATTGTGCACGGTTGACCACGCAGTTCCTGACTGCCAACAACATTCTCACCCTTCCCTGGCCATCCCTGTCTCCAGACATGAGTCCGGTTGAGCACCTGTGGGATGAGCTGCATAGACGTGTTTGTCGCCGAGACGTTGCTCCAGCCAATGTCGTGATCTGTTCCAGGCACTCCAGGAAGAGTGGGCAGCCATGCGACAGGCCCACATTAGACGTCTGATCGCATCCATGCCCAGGAGATGCCAGTCGCTGATCGATGCAAGAGGAGGCCACACACCATACTAACGGGAAAGCCCGTTCGCCAAAAAAACTCTCGTGACCCAGATGCAAAACAACTGTCAATTGATTGGTTGATCCCTAAGGTATTCTTGTGTGCAATTTGAACAATTAAGTCATTAAATTAAAAAAAAGCTATTGAATGTCAAAATAATGGCTCGTCAGAAGATTGTGCGCAGTGAGAAACATTTCCAAAATTAAGGGCGGCATATTGCGTGCTTGTCGCGCTGAAATACGCAAGCTGTGCAATGGGGTACACCCATTGTTGTATTGTTTCAGTATAAAACTAACATAATACAATATCCGCCCTTACTGACAGTGTTACCGTGCGTACTTATTTATATATGCCCATTACATGACACTGTGACTTTGTTGTAGCAAAATTGAAGACTGTTGCCATTCACATATTATGAACCTTGCGTGTACGGAAAGTACTGGGGCAATTGGAGGACAACAGACGAGCCATTAACACCAGTTTTCGTTTCAGGGCGTATAATACTACTCTTAATATGAACAGATGATTTTTTTTTCTCGTTTCTGCGGCGTTCCGCGAAACGCGCTCCTTTCAACCATTATCCACTTGCATTAAAGTGTCGGTTGTATCAAGGCGCCCTCATCTCATAATAATAAAATCCCAGCTACTTCTGTCAGAAGCGTTCGTAACGCTCCCTAAAATAGTAACACTCGCCAAAGAAAAGTGCGCAAAGGTTGGTGTGCACGCGCCATGTGAACGGCATGCGTGTTCAGACTTTGTTTGACATCGGATGTAAAACAAATATTTTGATTTTTTAATACTCTCCCGAAAATAGTAACATTCACCAAAGAAGAGTGTGCACAGGACGGTGTGCATGCGCCACTGACATCTCTAACATCTCATTTAAAGCATGTTCATACTTTAAAATTATTTTAGTGCTATAATTACCAGGCATGCGTGTACGAAGATTTCAATTTCACGCTTTCGTTAGAATAAAATCAGCTGGTATTTCCCTAAAGGGCGAAGATCGGCCACAACGACAAGTATGGAAAATTAAGAGCCCGGGATCCAGACCTCCAGGACGATCCAGAAGCCGCTGGGAAGACAATATTAGACAATCTCTGAAGGAGGAGGACTTGAGTGGAACCAGGCCAGGAGGCAGACAGTCGATAAGATAGGACGGTCTTCTCTCTTCGTCTCATGATAGAAGAGGAACGACTAAGTAAGTAAATAAGGTATTTTCCGCTACTGAAAAACCTGTGACCTCGCTGGCGAGATATTTAGTCAACTGAACAGGCTCAGAACTAACGTAGCGACTTTAATATCGGGCAAACAGCCGTGTTCTATTCTTTTGGGTTACTTAACACAATATGAGTCATACGGGTGCAGTGTTACTTAACACAATATGAGTCATATGGGTGCAGACATACAATTCACTCAATAGTGATTAATCCAACTATAGCTGTAAAGTTATAGATCAGCAGGTTTAATAATCACTTAGAGTTAAAAATATTTTCTTGATCGAGCCAATTTTCTTTCACGGACAGCTAGCTGTACGTTGCATTGTCTCGATCAAGGAATCACAACAATATAAAAGTAGAAATTAAAACAGCAGACAATCTATGTACTCTTCTGATGGACAATCGGATATTCACACCTAACATTATTTTCCCACAAGTATTTGAATAAGTAAAATTGCCGTTAAGTATTGGTGCTTACTACTTACTTAGTCGTTCCTCTTCTACCGTGAGGTGTAGAGATTTGGAAGAGAGAGCGCCAGACTATTCTATCAGCTGTCTTCTTCCTGGCCTGGTTCCATTCTAGTCCTCGGTCCTTCAAAGATTGTCTAATGTTGTCCTCCCAGCGGACTCTGGGTCGTCCTGGAGGTCTGGATCCCTGGCTCTTTGTTTCCCATGCTTGTCGTGGTAGCCGATCTTCTCCCATTCTGCAGACATGGCCAAACCATCTTAGTTGGGACTGTTCTATTTGGGTCTGCAGCGGGTGGGATTTTAGGCCTTGACGTATTGTCTGGTTGCGGACCATGTCTCTTCTTGTTACTTCAACCACCTTCCTCAGATACCTCATTTCTGAGGTTTGGATCTGGCTTTTGTGGGTTGTAGTCATTGCCCATGACTCGTATCCATATGTCAAGACTGGGACATAGGTGGAGCGGTATACAGCCATCTTCGTTTTCTTACCAACCTCTTTCTTGCTGAGGAATCCTCGATTTATGGTCTGATAAAGTCTCCCAGCCGCTGCTTTTCGAGTGGCCAACTCTTCTTTGATGCCCCCCTTTCGGTCTATAATAGCTCCGAGATATTTAAAGTGGTCGACCTGCTCCAGGACCTGTTCTCCCAACTTAATCTGATGTTTTCTTTCTTCTCGTGATATCACCATGGATTTTGTTTTAGAGCTGCTTATGACCATCCCTCTCTTCTCCAGCTCTTCCTTCCAGACTTGCAGGTTGAATTGGAGATGTGTCTCTGATTTAGCAATCAGGACAACATCATCAGCAAATGCTAGCTCTGAAATACAGACCTGTCTCATCTTCCAGTACCCCACTGAATACTTTCTTGTTCTCTCCTTACATGCCTTGATGACATCGTCCATGAGGAGTATGAAAAGATAAGGTGACAGGATATCGCCTTGTCTTACACCAGTGGTGGTCCTGAACTCTTCTGACTTATAGTTTGCTGTCCTCACATAATTTCTGCAAGACTTGTAGAAGCTCTGTATAGCATGAATCAGAGGTGCTGGAATGTTCTTCCTTGCCAAACAGTCCCAAAGTTTGCTCCAGGGGACCCTGTCAAACGCCTTTTCCAGATCTATGAAACAAAGATGGATCTCACTCTTGTACTCAAGGGCCTTTTCACTCAGCAGCCTGAGTGTGAAGATTAGGTCTTGAGTACTTCGGTTCGCTCGGAATCCGCACTGGGCTTCATCTAATTGTGGCTCAGCTAGGCATCGGAGTCTCTGCTCTAGGATTCTAGAGTAGATTTTACCAGGGACACTGAGAAGGGATATGCCTCTGTGGTTTCCACATTGTCGATTGTCACCCTTTTTGAAAATCGGTGTTATGATGGCAATCTCCCAATCCTTTGGTATGGCCTTGTTGCACCATGCTGCCTGTAGGACCCTTAGGAGTAATAGGTCGCCTGATGCTCCCATGTACTTAACCATTTCTGGTGTTATACCATCATGCCCTGCTGCTTTGCCCATCTTGATTTTCTCCAGTGCTGCCTTCAGTTCTTCCATCTTTATGTCATCTTCACCATCATTAGTTTTCTCTTCTGTGCTAGTGGTTATTATTTCTGATGCTTCACCATGCTCACCATCCAGGAGTTCTGAGAAATATTCTTTCCATCTTTCCATTACTTCCTTCGGGGCAGTAAGCAATTTGCCTTGCTTGTCCTTTATAAATTTGAGAGGGCATTGTTTTTCCTTCCTCATGTTCTTTAGGGTCTTATAGAACAATTTCTGGTTTTCTTGCGCATCCTTTTCTAGCTTTTCTACAAATTCTTCCCAGGACTTCTGTTTTGCTGCTAGCACTTTGTTCTTTGCTTCTGTTCTGAGTATCACATATTCTCTATATTTCTCTATTTGTCCTGCTGCGTTTTTAGCTCCTAAGTATTGTTTCCATGCCATTTTCTTCTCTCTTATTTTCTCTTTGACTGATGTCCTTGAATTTAAGCCACAGGGTTTCCAAGTCATCAGGGATTTCTTCTGTGTTTCTCACCGCTGTAGCAATAAGTCCCTGATATCTGGTCTTAATTTCTGGCTCTTTCAGCTTGTAGGTCTTAATGCTCATTTCTTCCGTTCGTTTACTTGGTTTCTTGCGTGGTGCTGGGCAGTTCCTAGGCTGAGCAACTCTTTCAGTTGTTCTTTTGATTGTAAGCAGGTAGTGATCACTTCCAATCTCTGGCCCCCTCCAGACTCTAGCATCCCGGACATATTTGAATGAACTCCTCCTAACAATGGCATAGTCGATCACTGACTTCTCATTCTTTGTTGGTTCACACCTAGTGTATGCATGTATGTGCTTATGGGGGAACTTTGTGTTGGTAATGATCAGATTCTGCTCACTGCAGGAGTATTGGTGCTTTTGAATTTAATTCGAACACCACCTCGTCGAGTCATATTAGCATCAGTCATAGTAAGGCGGTTTGCGTTGCATTATGTTACGCACCTTACGGCTCAGTGCATCCGACCAGCATGCGTACTTTTCTTTTTACAATTCTGTATTAATTCTTAATGATGGATCTTCGCTACTATTGTTGGTGTTCTATGGAAATTAGGAGTTTACGTGATGAATTTTTTTTTTCTTTTCTTCTTCTTCTTTTTCTTCTTTCGCCCTCAGACTTCTACATTAATGACTCTAATAACGGCAGTTGTCATCTCAAGATTCCTGACATCTCCAAACAGTTTTTCTTTGAGAGAAGTGTGTTGTTGCCATATGCCACTTCGTTCACTGCTGTAAATAAATATTAGACAAACATAAAGGTATGTTTTCAGGCACTCGTAAGAAATAAAGAAGTAGAACACTAGACAACAGACGTGAGTGGCTTACCCAGGACTCAAAACCAGGACCTGCCCTGCGACAACCCCGCCTAGCTATGCAAGCGAATCACACTATCCTCCCTGCCATCTAGGCATCACCCTAAATGATGCTTCGATGGCGGATCATTAGTGCGAACCGCAAGACATAACACCTGAAATTTACCATGGGCAGTCCAGCCTATTAATGACACAATCACTTCTGTTGTTCTCCTATTATACAGTATAGGTCAGTCCATGCAGTATCTTTGGGTGGACCCTCTCAAGGCAATAGGTCTGGCACTCTTCCTACCTGACGGGTCCTCTTGGGCCGAACACCACCTCGTCGAGTCATATTAGCATCAGTCATAGTAAGGCGGTTTGCGTTGCATTATGTTACGCACCTTACGGCTCGGTGCATCCGACCAGCATGCATTAATGTGTTAATGGCGGCTGCTTCCCCTACCTTTTGGCTTGTTCTCGACTTCCTTGCAGTTCTGCTACACTATATGGCTGGTCTGTACTTGGCTGATGACCACAAAAATGGAGAAAACTTGTAACGACTAAAATAAAGCAGTCGTTTGTTAAATTGTAGTAGTCTTTGTTTATTGCAATAAATTTCTTTAATAATTGTTGTAGTACTTGTGGTGATTTCAAACCAATCAAATTGTGGTCTCAATCAATTTGTCCACATTTATTTATATTTTGCAATGTTTGTAGTAACTGTTTATGTTACAACAGATCGTGTTTATTGCATTCCAGCAAGAAGTGTTGAATCATATTAAGTTCATTACATTCTTCACCGACGGGTTCCTCTATTCTCAAGTAAGCAGTTTCTAATTTCAGTCGGAGATGATTTGAACTATTCGTTGTACCTTATCTGAATCGTTTTACATAACATAACTGGTTGAAACAGTTTTCCTAGTGGGCTTTAAAAAACTTGCTGGTTAACGTAAAATTACTGGTTGACGTAATGTTACTAGTGGATTTTTAAAAAAATTACTGGTTGTTGTAGTATTACTAGTTAACGTAATGCTACTGACTGACGTGAGTGTTCGATTGACAGAGTGATTAGAGTACTGTTCTCTCGCGAAAAATGTGCCGTGTTCAATTCAAAATATCGACTCGCTTAAGTCTTCCTAACTGTAAATGGATACCTGACTTTGCTGTTGAGTTAGGGAAGGAAAAGGCAGCGAGGAAGGGAACCGGCCAACCCACCTCTCGATGCTGAACCTAGAATAGTGAAGTCTCTAACACTTCATTCCCCTACGGTAGTATCTGCTATGGGACTACCTTTACCTTTTTTTTAACTGGTTGATGTAAAGTTACTGGTTGATGTAAAGTTACTGGTTGATGTAAAGTTACTGGTTGATGTAAAGTTACTGGTTGATGTAAAGTTACTGGTTGATGTAAAGTTTCTGTTGATGTAAAGTTACTGGTTGATGTAAAGTTACCGGTTGATGTACAGTTACTGGTTGATGTAAAGTTACCGGTTGATGTACAGTTACTGGTTGATGTAAAGTTACTGGTTGATGTAAAGTTACTGGTTGATGTAAAGTTACTGGTTGATGTAAAGTTACTGGTTGACTTTGTAATCGCTACTTGATGATAGGAAACTCTATACATAGCGATACAACAGGAGGCAATCTGATCATCAGAAGTGGTCTCCCCGTCGAACACGTGTTTCGGCCCGTTATTCTCCTTTACACTCTAAGGGGGGCTGGCCCGCCTAGGTAATGACTCCCAAGTGTCTCAGCCTCCCGTTGTCTTGTGTAGAAAATGAACCCAGTCTACCTTGGATGCAGCTTTAAACTACACAATTCCGCCAGCAGGAGGCAAAGCTGAAAGTAACAAAGAGAAGACAAATTATTGCGCTCGTTCCGCAGCACACCACTGACACGCCTGTGTGACGCCGACGAGGCGTGAATTCTTTGCGAGCCGGCCTCTGAAATCTAACTTCGCCTGACACCCTATATAATTCACCGCCTGTTTCTAGTAACGCCGCCGGCCTTTTACCAATACAATGAAAAACTCGATTAATATTACTGGATAAGCTGACCAACTCTGAACAGACTAGTGGCTATTTTAGGCATAGGCAACAAGGGATTTTGTCTAGGGCCTCGCGCGTTTAGGGGCCTGGCGCACAAATATATATGCTGCAGATGCAACGTGAATTTAATTAAAAGGAGCCCCGCAAGTTCATGCTTGCCTAGGGCGTCGCACAACCTAAAACCGCCACTTGAACAGTCCACCAGGCAGCAGTTAAGAAAACAAGTGGAAGTTATTTTAAATCACACTAGGGAAAGCTCGTCAAGCACAAAGATGGAACAAGCATAGAGAGAGGAAGAAAGGAAAGTAAATGAACGCATATAGAAGAGATATACAGTAGAACTCCATTTATCCGAACCCCAATTATCCGAACATCCAATTATCCGAACACTTTGTCCAGAAAAAAAAAACCAGGTGCCACCAGTCACGTTAGACTACAATTCTGAATCTTTTGATGCGGCAAGCTTCAAATGTGTGCGAACAATTTGTAGAGGATGGGATGGGCTAATGGTCGGTCGCTTACATACAGGAAGTCAGTTAGATCATTATATCATAAAGTCAGTTAATATCTAGTTTACCAATCCAGTGTACGAGTGCGTTCTAGGCAGAACACTGGCTAAACAGACAGTTCAACTTAAAATAATTGTCTCTGCTACCACAGCAGAATAATTTTGGTGTACAAGTATTTCTCTGTGCGATAAGGCATCTTCCAGTAGGCCTAATGCATATAAAAGGAACCGCAATGTTTTGTCAATTGAAACGAAAACAGAAATTATCAAGAGACTAGGAAAAAGTGAAACTGTGTCTTCACTTGCCAGAATTTTCAATGTTGGGAAAGCTAAAGTCTCTGACATCAAAAGTAACAAGGATAAAATTATGAGTTTTGCATCGAAATTGGATAGTGAAAATGGGTCGAAGAAACGTAAAACCATGAGAAATGCGAAAGATTTGAAATTGGAAGAGGCTTTGTATATATGGTTTGTGCAAAGAAGAAGCAAAGGGGAACCTATCTCTGGCTCTCTATTGTGTGAAAAGGCACTTCAGTTCAACAATCAACTTGACGGTCCTCCTGACTTTAAGGCTAGCCAGGAATGGTTAAGAAACTTTAAATCTCGTCATGGCATACGAGGATTGGAGATTCAATGGGAATCTTTATCTAGCGATGCAACTGCCGCTGAAAATTTTAAAGAAACACTCTTGGCTTTTTTGGAAGAAGAAAGTTATTCACTCGATGATGTGTATAATGCCGATGAGACTGGCTTATACTGGAAATCAATGCCTCAAAAATCACTTGCATCTCAGCGCAAAGCAGCTGCCCCTGGGTTTAAAAAGTGCAAATAGAGAGTAACAATTTTGGTAGCCGCGAATGCCAGTGGAAGTCATCATTTACCGGTGCTAACGATCGGCAAAGTAAAAAAACCACGTTGTTTAAAGAATGTGACATGTCTCCCATTGTGCTACAAAGCACAGAAGAGTGCTTGGATGAATAGTGAAATATTTCTTGATTGGTATACAAATCAGTTCATCCCAAATGTGAAGAGGTTGAGAGAACAAGAAAAGAAAACTGGAAAAGTAATTCTTCTACTGGACAATGCACCATCTCATCCAGAGACGGATACATTGAATGCAGTTGATGCAAATTTTAAAGTAATTTTTCTGCCTCCTAATGTAACAGCACTGATTCAACCAATGGATCAGGGTGTTATAGCAAAACTTAAAAAGATGTACAAGAAGGAAGTCCTGCGTCGTTTATTGTTGGCTGAAGATGAAGAAAGTGTGGTGGCGTTTTCCAAGAAGCTTAATCTCAAAGACTGCTGCTATATGTTAGCTGATGCTTGGACCACCCTGTCACAAGATAATCTCAACAAGGCTTGGAATAGATTGCTTGGGAAAAAAGAAGGAAATGAAACTACTGCAGTGGACACAAATGATGATTGTATAAATGAAGTTGTGGAACTGTTTCAAGCAATGCCCGGATTTTCGGACTGTGACAAAGATGATGCACACACGTGGCTAGAAGATGATAATGATTTTGGTTTTCAGTTTTTGAATGACGAAGAAATTTTGTCTTTTGTGCAAGAAGAAAACCAAATACATGTAGTGACCGATGATGAAGACTCCTCAGAAGTACATGATGTACTTGTAGATTATGAAGAAAACCCAAAACGTCGACCAAGTCCTGAAGAGGCCTTTATAGCACTAGAAACAGCGATGGCTTGGTACGAGCAAGAAGATGACAGCTGTCCTACACAGCTTCTGCTGTTGAAGAGAATGCGGGACTTAGCAGCCAAAAGGAGACTATCCAGTTTGGTGCAAAAGAGGATTCCTCATTATTTTAAATAGTGGGCTACATCTGTGCAAGTACATGTATACGTAAGTTGCGCATGGTTTTGAATCGTTTGTAATGTTATTTTGAAAACATTTCTCTTTCTTAAAAAAACATAATTAATACAAGTAGTACATGCACTGCTGTGTAATAAAAGATTTTGGTGATACGGTGATCTAATACAGTGTGGGTATTATTATTACAGTACAAGTAAATATGTTTTAATGTGTATTTCCCTTGTGATGGTTAATTATTTTTAGAAATACGAGCGTATGTGTACATGTACTCGATACATTATGTAATCCAATTATCCGAACATTTGATTATCCGAACGATGCTCGGTCCCAAGGGGTTCGGATAAATGGAGTTCTACTGTAATGAAGAACTGAAAGGTGGAGGTTAGAATACTTGGAGATGTAGACCACTGGGAAAAAAAAAGTCACAGAGAAACGAGGTGACAGCCACCGTGCGGACTTGGGATTAAGCCTCCATGGGAACTAAGTCATTCAATGATTAATTGTATTGACTGTCCAGTTGTGCGTTGTTTGGTTTCTGTGTTGATCTATAATAATGGTGATGACAAAATTATTAATAACAAAAATATTTTTGTATTATTATTATGATTAATAATTTTGTAGGCACGTTTGGTTTGGTTTGGTTTGGTTTGATTTTAAGGACTATCTTCATTACACACGGACAACTCTATTAGTGCTCCGATCGCCTCCCTTAGATCACACAAGGAGGATCTCAGCACAGTGCACGAACTCCGTAGCACCGGCGAGAATCCCAATATTTGTAGAAGGGAATCACAAATTCAATAAATATTTTTTTTGGGTGGATAGGTTTCTAATTTTTAAATTTTCCCAGGGCCTACTCGTTACGATTTCCAACTGCCGTGGGATCTTTAACGTGCGCAACTTGCACACGGGACCTCCGAGAAGGTTAGGGATCCGATCTCACTACCCAGAAGACCACGGGTGGGAATCATTATGACCACTGGTTCTGAAAAAAAAAAAATCTCCAAAAATTATATTCCCTCAACTGGGAATCGAACCCGGTACCTCTAGAATTTGAGGCGGACGTCATGCTTCTTAGCCACTCCGACCCCTAGGCATGTTTCTATTTTGGTATCACGGGTTTGTGCTCCGTCTGAAGATCATCCTGATCGTTGGGTTTCGTTTAAGATATGTGAATGCAAGATGAGCTGAGGTAGATTTGAATTGTTTACTACATGATGTGGTTGTATCTGTGAGTGAACTTGTTTGTATTTGGAGTACAGTTTCTCTGGTGTAGGTATGTGTTTATCGTGTGTCAAGTGACAAAATTAGAAGCGGGGATTGGCTAAAAAGAGTGCGGTATTAGAAAAAAATTTGAAAGGTTAAGTTAGTTGAGAAAAATCTGCGCCAGAGACAGGTGTAGAAGAACCTGCTCTTTGATCAGACGTGGGCCTGAGTGCGTCCTTGAGTGGTAAGTGACAGAAGAGGCTTGTAGCGTCGTTGTCCCAAGCTGATGAAGGCATAAGTATTTTCTTCGCTGATGTTTTTCTTGTAAGGTACACTGTATTTTACCGATTACTATAATGTAATTTTGATTGTACATATGTTGATTTGCGTCAGTATGGTTCGCTGCTTGATTGTACATAGGTTGATTTGCGTCAGTATGGTTCGCTGCGGGATTGCTGCAGTGATATTAGTAGTTTTCGTCTTGCTTTAGTGATAGTGCACTGATGGAATGTAGGGCTTTGTTAAGCACCTGGTATAATGGTTCAGTTTTAAAACTGTGTTATTACATGGATAGAGATTGGACCAGATTTTGAGCTGGTTATTTTACGCTCATGTATCGTTTATCTGGATAGCTTTCCTTAGCATTAATTGTGAAAATAACGTGGTTGTAAGCCGATTGTTGGTGTTTGTTCGTTGACATTGCCGCTTCCTCTCTCTCTCTCTCTCTCGCTCTCTTTGTTGTGACAAAACCGTCCTTTCAATACAGTAAAAGAAAAAAAACGTAAAGAAAGTTTCATAGCAGATACTGCCGTAGGGAAGTAATGAAAATAACCTGCCGTATGCCAGTGGAGTGGAACAAGAGGCGAGGAGACGCTGGCTTTGGATATAGCACACGTTTGGGCAGGGCCGGATTAAGCCAAGAAGGGCATCTAGACTTTTTTTGTGTAGTTTCCCCCCTTCACCTAATAGGCAATAATTTAAATTTTTTTTTTCAAACCTCTTAGCATGATGGTGGTATATACAAGGGGCTTGACATAAGTCTTGGGCCTGACCATGAAGGAGTCACAGGAGGAAGATGAAACTTTGCACATTTAAAGTTCATCATATTTGCACTGAATGTGTGAAGTACGCGTTTGTTTCTTCAATGGGATTTCCCGCTACGGTGCACGGCGCAATGTACCCTGTTGACCAGATCTGCTGCTCCAAAGATTTGACAAAACAATGGAAAAGAAGGAGGCCAGAGCTGTGATAAAATTTCTGATGTTTCACGGAAAAACACCTACAGAAATACACAGGGAGATGGAACCAGTGTTTCGTGATTCTTGTCCTTCATATACTGCGGTAAAAAACTGGTGTCAACAGTTTAAGTGCGGCCGCTCAAATGTTGCTGATCTGCCAAGATCTGGTAGATCAGCCTCAGGGTGCAACGATGAAAATGCAACAAGAGTGAAGAAAATCATTGACCAGGATCGAAAAATGACAATTGTGGAGATAGCTAGTAGAGTAAAACTGAATGAAATAACAGTTTATAGAATTTTACACCACAGACTGAACATGAGAAAAGTGTGTGCACGAGGGATAACGCGCACTCAAAATCTTCCTTTGCTTCAAGACAACGCGCCCTCTCACAAAGCAACCGACGATTTGAATATGGAAATTCTTCCACACCCACCATATTCTCCAGATTTGGCTCCATCAGACTTTTCTCTATTCCCAAATCTTAAAAAACAGCTAAAAGGAAATCATTTTGACAGCGATGAAGAAGTTATACTGGCATGTGATGACTGGTTTAGTTTGAAAAATAGGGTGTTTTACTCCCAAGGTCTTTTCAAGGTCAAGCAGAGATGGCAGAAGTGTGTCAATTCAGACGGTGGCTATATTGAAAAGGAATAAACACTATACAAAATTTCAGCTCTCTGTGACATGTCCTTCATGGTCAGGCCCAAGACTTATGTCAAGCCCCTTGTACAAGTATTATTAATAGACTCGTTTGTTAGTTTGCTAGCATTGCTTACCTCTTTTAATAGTAATTATTTTTTTTAATTAATGTTTATTAGTATTTCTTCTTCTCTCCTTTTTTCAGCTAATTCTTCTTGTCTCTTGAGTTCCTTGTCTACATAGGTTTTCAAGGCATCACCCTCCAAACCAAAATCTTTTCCAACCTTTACCAAATCTTTTAAGGTAGCCATGATTTACAATTATTGTGCTTTTCGATAGCTAAACAATAATGTAACTTTTATATAATGAATCTGTCAGCAATATAATCAACACTTAACTCACCACATCTAAATCACCCAACTGTATGCAATAATAGATATAATGGTAGATGTTACTTATGGAGCAATAAAGAACAAAGATACAAACAAGATGACTGAATACAGTGACAAGAGCTAAATGAAGAAAATACTAAGGTAGAAATAAGTAGAAATATTTGAATTAGAACAAATGAATAAAATGCAGCTCTATCACACTTATGACAAGACAATCACGAGTTTACAACATGTATGACATCTAATAAATTATGGATAGCAAGGTAAGAGCAACAATATCACAAACAATAATGAATAACAACTGAATAAAAAATTTACAATTAACTTGACAACAATAACAAAAGATTTCCACAAAATTTTACACTTAACAGTACTGCACATCTAACAAACAGAGGTAATGGTGATCTCAATAGCAGCAGATAACCTACAGCTTTGTAATGCCGACCCCGCTATTTGAGAAAATCATAAACCAGATCCTACAGAACGCCTATGAATCTTTCTCGACCAGACATATTGCGGTACTGAAAAAAATTCACAGGTCCCTCCAAACTCCCACTAAACACAGCACATTAAAACACGAAAATACAGATATGGTAAAAAAAACTCTGGCAAACAGTCTCATCAGCAACACAGGCTGTATGTAACCACAAATGTACTTATCTGTAATGCCAGTAAAACTTGTCCTCCTGGATTCCACTTCTCTCTTAGCAAGGAACGTTGAAACTTTCGACGTAGACCAATGTTACGCCTAGCAATCACAACAGCTGACTTGAAAAAGGACACCGCTTTGGTCCAACATCTTCATAAAATTTCGCCATCTTCGGGCATCAGACTTGAAAATAGAACGTATAATCTTGCAGCAAATACTTGCGACTTGAATACTTTCAGCTTCTGCAGCGAACTGGAAGCTTAGAACTGTAAATTCTGTCTCTGCAACCTCACACCAGCTTGCAGGCGCCATTTTGAAAAAATGCGACGACTTGAAATATTTCTTTATAGTAGTAGATCAAAGATTCTTGAACTTGGCCCCCATTGTTACGGTTTATACTCCCAATTGATGCGGAGCTCTGCTGGGCTTACTTCTTTTGATATAACTTTCTTGAGTAATATATATATTTGAACACTGCTTCAAATACAAGTGCCAATAGGGTATGTCCCTTCATTTCCCGCCCAGACAGCCGTACACTTCAAAACATGAATGATACTTCAAAAGGCCAGGTTGGACGATTTACAAGACGGTTTATTCCACATCTTCAAAAGCTCCAATTATATCCTGATAAAATATATGCATGAGGTAATGGCATCAACTAGACAGTCTCTAGTGTCGCTGTACAGTCTGATAGCTGGAACAATGTCGAAGACATTTCCACACAGTTTTTATTAATATATTTCACTCACGTACTTCAGGTTACACTTCATTCCTTTCACATAAGTACTGGCATCCTCTCACTGAGGTGTATGGAGGATCCAGAGATGGAATACAAAGGAATATGATCAGTAAACCTTCACACACTCAGGAGCATAAAACACAAAAGTCCACGCCTTCAATAGACACACAGCGAATCCCCAAAGCCAAGGGACGCTTTAGTTAGAAGACTTCAAAACTGGCGTCTGCAACTTTAAACACCAAACGTAATGACGTCACTTCCTGAAACCAGGGCAACGTTCTTATAAACAAATCAACCAGTGTCGAACTGTATTTGATCTCGACATACATGTTATGAACTTTACTCATAGCAATGCTGACAAACACGAATGGAGACGGATATGGTCGTCACAGAACATCATTGGCTCAATAACACAAGACGTCGTGTAGAAGGTTCACGATATATCTTCTTCAGCATTTTATTTTACATCAAGGAAACATCTTCATGGTCAATGCATATACAAGGCATACAAAGTAGTTAATCTTCCATCTGTCTCGTCTCAATCATTCAGTCCTCGCCGCTGTACTAGAGGTGCATGAGAACGATGACCACCCAAGTAATGTGGACCAGACGACGTGAATATAAAAATACTTGATTTATCTTACTCGATAAGAGGTGGAACTTCTATATAAGTTCAGGACCATCTTAGAAGTACATAGTGGCGGCCTCCGAAGTTAGTTATGCCACTTAAATAAATATCTTCCTCCGCAACACTTGGAGCTTGAAAAAACACGTCTTACTAGGACGAATTGAAGTGACGAAATGCCACGAATATTAGCCGTTAGAATAAATTAGTGCAAACGTGTTACATCATAGACAACCGGTGACGTATAAAATATGCAGCGTTCAATATAAGTTAAAACCCGTGCAAAAACATGAGTTACCACAAAAAGACATATTTCCTCAAAAGTACTGGCAATAGTATATGTGTGGCAACAATTACAAAACATATCAATATTCGTTTTTTAACATTGGCCTATGCGTTTTTTTTTATTTTTTATTAACTTTGCATGTGCCCCTAAGAGCTCCGGGCTCCTTGGCTTCAGCCTACTTAGCCTAATAGATAATCCAGCCCTGCGCTTCCTGAACCTGTTGATTATATTTTAATTGAGGCGGTCTTTGTTCTGGAATCTCCATGAAAAGACAGGTATAGGGAGGTCGCTTTAACCTCTTCTTCGTCTTCAAGTACAATGCCTAGTGGCGTAAGAGATGATGTCTCTGCACAACTTTCTGTCTCCAGTACAATTTACGCTCTAACTACACGCTCGTTTCTCGCCTGTCTCTCTCCCCATATATTTTTATCTCTCCCCTCTTTGTTGTTCTCTCTCTGTGTATGTGTATCTCTCTCCATTCCCTTTCTCTCTCGCCAATAGCGTGAAACACAAACACAATATGTCAAACGGAAACCAAATATCAATATGAGCTTCTTTTTTTTTACCAACTGTTGAAATGTTCCTCACGCAAGCCAGTATACGCCATCCCCTTGTCGAAGCTTATTATTGCCGATTATGGCACAATAAAAATGTGATAGGGCCGGAAAGACACCCGGCTTACCCCTTCACGGGAAGACACCCCAGCTTCCACCTTCATTGTGATTGGCATATTTATCGCCCATATTTTCGATATGCGCGAAGCATGCTGGGATGTAAAAAGTCTTCAAGATTGATGAAAAGGCCATAATAAAGCCTAATAATTAATTTTCGTGCAAAGTCGTGTGCTATATTTGGTAGTCGTGTGATATATTTGATAATTGTGTGCCATATCTGTGTTTTCGTGCCTGATAAAGCAAATATCGCGAGTGTCATTTAAGTGGCTAAATTAATCCGCGCAGCGCGGACTAAGTTGAGTGTTTAGGCTTAGCGGTATATATAAAGAAATAACGAGCCAGCAGCGAGCTTTCCTAGTATCAGCCCAGACGAGAGAGCAAACGACGAGGTGACCGGTGTAGGTAGCAGATGGACCAGAGCACATTAGCAACTGAGCACTAGCTGGGTGTTTTGTTATGTTCGTTGGTTTATTTGTTTAATGTTTGCTTAGTCACTGAATGGGTTGTAAAAATAAATACAGCCCCTGCCTCTAGAATCAAGAGTTTTATTGTTGTTCGGGTCGGTGCGAGTGTAAAAAGAGAGTGATCAAACATCACAATATAATCATCATCATCATCTCGCCCACCATATCACAATTGCTAGGTCTTAAGTGGGCCATGACTGAGAAGTTCAGAGGTTACCTGCTAGGATCACAAGTAGAGGTATTTACAGACAATAGGGGTCTGGCCTTCTGAGAGAAAGCTAAACTGGGAGCTATAGAGCAGAGATTGATGGCCCAGATGGCGATGTTTAACTACACAATCCGACATCGGGCAGCGAGAGCCAATGGAAATGCAGATTATTTGTCCCGTTTTCCAATTGAAACCGCAGGCGAAGAACTGGAGGATGACGCAGATGTTGCAATAAGTGGCGTAACAGCTGAGGTTATCAGAGAGTTTACTCAGATACCATATGAGATAGGGTTGATGGCAGCAACAAGCCAGAAAGATATCAGTGAAAGGGTACCGGCCGAATCAACCACAGCACCAGCAACCACTCAAGCATTTCCCACCTATTCGCGTGAGGAATTGATAAATCTCCAGGGAGCTGATGATGTGGTAGCGATGGTTAGGAAGATGGTAAAGGATGGCACCAGACCTGCAGGAAAAGATGCTCGAAAGATCCCCTTGGCTGCAAGGAAACTACTTAATCAGGGTAACCGGCTCGAAGTGACAGATGGGTTGTTATACCGGACAGTGAAGGGATCAGATGGATCCAGCATGAGACAACTGGTAATACCTGAGTCCATGAAACCACGGATACTAGACTCTGCTCACAGGGTGGGCCATCAGGGAAGAGAGCGCATGCTGCAGTTGCTGAGAAGTAGGTGCTTCTGGGTAGACATCACAGCTGATGTTGACGTCTTTTGTCGCAGATGCAACCGATGTAACGTTGCCAAGGCACCTCAACTGAAGTTTCATGGGCCATCGGGAAACTTGATTGCCTCCAGACCACTTGAGGTGGTAGCGATGGATTTCACACTGCTAGAGCGGGATTCCAAAGGGTTTGAGAATGTGTTAGTGCTGACAGATTTATTCAGCAAGTACACCATTGCTATACCAAAAAGAGACCAAAGAGCAACAACAGTCACCAAGGCCCTGGTGGAAAAGTGGTTCCAGTATCTCGGAGCTCCTCAGAGGATACACTCTGATCAGGGCCGGAACTTCGAGTCAGCGATAGTCGCAGAGCTGTGCAAGGTATATGGAGTCCACAAGAGCCGCACTACAGCTTACAATCCTAAAGGCAACGGGCAGTGCGAGCGCTTCAACAAGACGTTGCATGATTTGCTGAGACCCATGACAGCCGACCAGAAGCGAAGGTGGTCTGAGCATCTAGCGGAGGTGGTTATGGTCTACAACTCCACCGCCCATTCTTCGACAGGGTACTCACCATACTACCTCCTCTTTGGCAGAGAACCAAAGCTTCCTCTAGACTTCATGATAGGCACGCGCCCAGATGAAGAGCCGGAGACAACTGATGAGTGGGTGCAAAGTCACCTAGAGAGGTTGCACATAGCACACCAAAAAGCTGCAGAGAGAATGCAAAAAATGGCCGCTGACAGGAGGGAGAGAAGTAATCAGCTTCCAGGTCCCACACCATTGCGAGTGGGTGAAAGAGTGCGGAAAAGAGTGCACTACACTGACAGGGCCAAAATACAAGACGTGTGGTCCAACGACGAATTCATTGTATCATCAATTCCAGAAGCAAGCGGTGGTCCTTATGTGATAAGGCCAGCAGGCAACGAAGATCTGAAGATGAGGGTTGCGGCGCACGAACTGAGACGAAGTGAGGACAAAGATGATTCTCCGAATCTGGTAGATGCTACACTAGGCCTACCTGAGGCACCAGCTTTGCCAGATGAGACAGACCCTGGGGAGGACGTGCATGGTCTAATGCCCGAACCAGGCTGGTATGCCCTGCAGCCGATAGAGGGTCCTGCCCCGAGACGATCTGAGAGGTTACAACTGAAGCGCCAGAGGGAGTGATGTTGTCGGGACGACAACAAAATCAGGAGGGAGATATGTGATAGGGCCGGAAAGACACCCGGCTTACCCCTTCACGGGAAGACACCCCAGCTTCCCCCTTCATTGTGAGTGGCACATTTATCGCCCATATTTTCGATGTGCGCGAAGCATGTTGGGATGTAAAAAGTCTTCAAGATTGATGAAAAGGCCATAATAAAGCCTAATAATTAATTTTCGTGCAAAGTCGTGTGCTATATTTGGTAGTCGTGTGATATATTTGATAATTGTGTGCCATATCTGTGTTTTCGTGCCTGATAAAGCAAATATCGCGAGTGTCATTTAAGGGGAGGTTTAACCCCCAAAAATAAAGAATTTCATTGAAAATATCAAATTTTAGATACATTTTGCACTGGAAAGTACATTCATTTGCCCACATTTCTGTATGTTTATTTTCACTGAAACCTTTGTGGATGATTTTATATAAATTTTTAAAGTATGTCATGTAAGTGTATTTTTACCTAATTATATATGTAAAATATACAAATTGGTATATTTGTGATGCTATATTGCTTCTAATGCATGGATTTTAATTTTCGGTACCATATTCATTTCCCTGAAGCAAACAGAATTCAAGTTTTTCAAACATAGTTTCATGTGTAAAAATAATTTTGACTTGCTGATTTTTATTAACCATGGGGTCCTTTGATGGGTCATCGAAATAATAACGTGGCTGGAGGTATTCCAGTAGAGTGGTAAGGTACCTCCTTATACGCAAATAAAGCTGCAGGTAAGAACAAATCACAGGATTCTGGTTCCTCCTGTGCGAGCTTACGTAAAATTATAAGTAGAGTCCCGTTATATCTTTCCACTTGTCCAATCGATTGTGGATGATAAAATGTGCGGACGAGAATATTTTGAAAAATCCCAAAAACTTCCTCCATCAGTTTCCCTCTGAACTGTGAACCATTGTCAGTTAATATCTGATAAGGGTATCCTTATCTTGAATATATTGAGAGCAAAGCCTCTCCTACATGTACTGAGTCTGCTGAGGGTAGAGCAATCGCTTCCCCCCGCATAGTACATGTCTACCAGAGAAAGGATGTATTTTTTTCGGAAACTGACGAAAAGCGCAAACAGTCTGCTGAAATGAAGAATTTAATGAAAAGTAAGCTGCAAAGTATGACACAGAACATGGAATCAATAAAGGAAAATACCAGAGATGATTCCAACATAGCAGGGAGATACCGTGGTGAGTACAATTTGTGTAAAAGTATAATTCCTCCCTTTTTTCTTAATTTTCTTAAAACCTCATTTTTCACGCAAATGTGGGCACATTGCCCATGATTTTTCAAAAACTATTAGTGATACAGCAGTAAATTTTGGGCCACATGCTGTACACATAATGTTCATTAAAATAAACTAAAATAAAAGATATATGTTAACAAACTACAAAACTGTTAAGAACTCCCCCCCCCCCGCCACCTACCCCCCCCCCCCCCCCCCCCCCCCCCCACCCCCCCCCCCCCCCCCCCCCCCCCCTCCGCCCCCCCCACCCCCCCCCCCCCCCCCCCCCCCCCCCCCCCCCCCCCCCCCCCCCCCCCCCCCCCCACCCCCCCCCCCCCCCCCGCCGCTGCCCCCCCCCCCCCCACCCCCCCGCCGCCCCCCCCACCCCCCCCCCCCACCCCCCCCCCCCACCCCCCCAACCCCCCCCCAACCACCCACCTAAGATACCCCCCTTTAAAATTTCAACTATTTTTCGATTGGTATGTTAAAACCCAAAAACACTCAGATATCAAACCAATCAAAATTATTTTAGTATACAATCATTATCATATATTAAAAAATGAAACAGCCAAATTTCATAACTCAAGTTGTACTCACATTTGAGATATCTTACTTACTACTTACTTAGTCGTTCCCCATCTACCGTGAGGTGTAGAGGTTTGGACGAGAGAGCGCCAGACTATTCTATCGGCTGTCTTCCTCCTGGCCTGATTCCAGTCTAGTCCTCGGTCCTTCAAAGATTGTCTAATGTTGTCCTCCCAGCGGACTCTGGGTCGTCCTCGGGGTCTGGATCCTTGGCTCTTTGTTTCCCATGTTTGTCGTGGTAGCCGATCTTCTCCCATTCTGCAGACATGGCCAAACCATCTTAGTTGGGACTGTTCTACTTGGGTCTGTAGGGGGTGGCATTTTAGGCCTTGACGTATCGTCTGGTTGCGTACCATGTCTCTTCTTGTTACTTCAACCACCTTCCTCAGATACCTCATTTCTGAGGTTTGGATCTGGCTTTTATGGGTCTTTGAGATATCTTGGGCAACAAAGTACCCAAAAAAGCTAAAATTTGCCTTTTTTTCACTGTTTTTCTGCCATAGATTGCAAGTTTTTAGTATATACCTCAATGTTTTGTATTTTTTTCAGTCATTTTGCTTGTATAAATGACCAGATATAGATATTAACTTATAATTCTGTGTTTTTCATTTTGGGGGTTTAACCTCCCCTTAAGTCGCTAAATTAATCCGCGCAGCGCGGACTAAGTTGAGTGTTTAGGCTTAGCGGTATATATAAAGAAATAGCGAGCCAGCAGCGAGCTTTCCTAGTATCAGCCCAGACGAGAGAGCAAACGACGAGGTGACCGGTATAGGTAGCGGATGGACCAGAGCACATTAGCAACTGAGCACTAGCTGGGTGTTTTGTTATGTTCGTTGGTTTATTTGTTTAATGTTTGCTTAGTCACTGAATGGGTTGTAAAAATAAATACAGCCCCTGCCTCTAGAATCAAGAGTTTTATTGTTGTTCGGGTCGGTGTGAGTGTGAAAAGAGAGTGATCAAACATATCACAATATAATCATCATCATCATCTCGCCCACCCTACCACATTAACATATACATTTAACGTTTCGTCTACTTCATTAACAATGTTTGTGAACGTTAGTGTCATAGAAAAAGTCATTAGTTTAATCCGCAGCACAAAATCTACCGTTCATTCAGTCAACTTCTTCTTCTTCAAATACCGTGCTTAGTGGCGTAGAAGATCATGTCTCTCCACAACTTCCTGTCTCCAGTACAATTTATCAATTCAGCTGTTTATTTCTCTCCATGCCACGATGTCAAACTGTCCAGTATTTGCTCTCTTTGTCTTCCCCATTCTCTTTTTCCTTCAATCTTACCTGTTGTTACGATATATTCCTGCTTTCCTCTTCTCATAACATGCCCCAAAAATGTGGATTGCTTCTTTCTAACTTGTGAAATATGTTTCCTTTGAGCATTATCCTCTTTCAGGACATCCTCATTACTCTTTTTGGCTGTCTATGGTATTTTTAACACTCTTCTGTAAAACCACATCTCTGTTGCTTCCAGTGCCTTCCCTATTTGTTTATTAATTGTCCATGACTCACTTCCATATGTCAGGATTGGTTCTATATTCAGTCAACTACCAATAAAGAAATTACAGTTCAACCCTTCTTGCGTCATCATTGTCCTGTATGCACCTTACGCAGCTTAGAACCACCACAGCATCTGGTCCCTTTGACGGTAGCCTGTACCAAGCATTCACATACTCTTGCCGCTGTTGTTTCTGTTAAAATTTATTTTACATGATGAGGTTACCAGCCCCGTGCACTGTTCAACTTTATGCCAACTTTACGTGTAGCATTGGGCAGAGCAACCTAACATTTGAAGTGAAGACATGAGTACGACAGGGATGCCCCTTATCAACCACTCTATTTTTAACAGTCATAGACTGGGTGATGCGCCAGACAACAGAGGGCAATCCAAGAGGAATAAGATGGACTACATTTTCTACATTGGAAGATCTGGAATATGCAGATGACATTGCACTGCTAGCACATTCACATCAACACATCCAGGAAAAAACGGATAGACTTAATAAGTATAGCCAGCAGGTGGGCTTAAACATCAACCTAAAGAAGACAGAGGTCATGACGCTCAATGTGAGCAACCCTGAGCCCATATCAGTAAGGAATCAGCAACTGGAACAGACAAATGCTTTCACATACCTAGGATGCATAGTAACATCAGACGGCGGAGCAAGCAAAGACATCAACAACAGAATGAACAAAGTAAGAACAGCCTTTTTTAGTCTAAACAACATCTGGAAGTCCTCTCAGTACAGCACAAGCATAAAATTAGGATTATATCAGAGCTGTGTGCTTTCTGTGCTTCTCTATGGCGCGGAGAGCTGGAGAGTTACAGAGAAGGAAATGTCGAAATTGTCCTCTTTTCACACAACATGCCTTAAAAAAATTCTCCGAATCTGTTGGCCGAATACCATCACCAACCAAGATCTGCTTACTCGGAGCAAGCAAGAGGACATGCACACCATCATAGCTGGCAGACGCTGGAGCTGGGTTGGCCATGTCCTCAGAAGAGACCCCGATGCCATCACAAGAACAGCTATGCTATGGACCCCTGAAGGAAAACGAAAGAGAGGTCGACCAAAAACAACTTGGCGGAGGACTGTGAAGGCTGAGATGCAAAGAATGAACCAGAGTTGGGGCACTGTACGAAGGATGGCCGCCGACCAAGCAAAGTGGAATCAATTTGTTGTTGCCCTACAAGACGCCACCAGGCGTAATGGCCACTGACTGCTTTGACGGTCGGCGGCTAAGGATCAAAGAAGAAGAAGAAGCAGCATTGTTCAACACTTAGAGGTTGTTAATATTATTATTATTATCATCATCACCCGAACCCTTCAGCGCGCCAAGGAGAATCAGCCTTCACCAAAGGAAATGTCAGCCTTCACCTGTCCTATACCACAAGCTCTCGTCTTTAAACATCTTCCTCATCCCTTTTACTTTTTTTAATCAGACCTAACGGTCTTTTATATTTGGAGATGCGCCATAATATAACCGACTAGGTTGAACGGGACGTGCCTCGCCAAAACTTTATTTAAAACATTAAAAATAAAATACAATAAAAATTACAACGAGCATTGAATTTCTATTGAAATAATTTTAGTTTTATTCTTACCTCTTAATGTAAAGTGGGGGGGGGGGGGGGGGGGCGATTTTTTGTAACCAGAGTCTCCATATCAATGTCAGTCGAACGCTTTCATATGCTGAGTTTTGAGTCTAATTTCCAAAGTAATTATTATACAACTAGCAATAACCCGTCAAAATTGACAGGTTTTTAATTGCAGCCATCTTATCATTTTGATCCATAATAATAAGTCAGCAATACTTTAAATTAAAATTTTGTCTTGAAGAAACAATCAAAAACGTACATTTTAAGGGTTTTTTTTTTTATAAAGAAAATGATGAGTTAAATCCGTTTCCCGAATGAAACTGGACCGAAGAGTATCTTGATTGTCTATTGATTTAATCTGCATCTCCGCACCTTCCTGTCTCCAGTTAATGAACTGTTTATCAATTGTGTTGTTGGCTTCTTTCCATAATCAAACTGTTCATGCACACCGTCAATTGCGCACTTTTCTATTTTCGGGAGAGTACATATAAGGGAAACAATATAATTATTGTCTAACTTTCAACCACAGTTGCACCCCTTAGCTGTGGTTGAAAGTTAATGTACTCTTTGGAAAATAGAAAAGTGCGCAAATGATCGTGTGCATGATGTGACCGACCGACGTACTTATGTCTTGCGGTTCGCACTAATGACCAGTCATCGAAGCATCATTTTATTGGTGATGCCTAGATGGCAGGGAGGATAGTGTGATTCGCTTGCATAGCTAGGCGGGGTTGTCGCACGGAAGGTACTGGGTTCGAGTCCTGGGTAAGCCACTCACGTCTGGTTTTTTTCTGTAGTCTAGTGTTCTACTTCTTTATTTCTTACGAGTGCCTGAAAACATACCTTTATGTTTGTCTAATATTTATTTACTACTTACGGCGTTAATTATGGTATTGGATATCATTAAAGAAATATTTTTTGTGTGGGCACAGACCACAAAACGATTTTACGCGGGCATCATTACAATTTACGCGGGCCACATTTGGTCCGCGTGACTGCAGTTGGACCACACTGCTTTAAAGGAAATGCCACCAAGAATCTCAATTTTTCTTTATCGTGAACTTTTATAGAGCACTCATCTTTTGTTTTATAACTTTTTTATCTTTTATTGAGCGTCCGATTGACCGAGTGGTTAGATCGCTGGTTTCTTGCGGCAAACGTGCCGGGTTCGATTCTCGGTATCGTCGCGTTCCAGTCTACCCAGCTGTAAATGGGTACCTGACTTTATTCTTGCCTTAGAGACGTAAAAGGCAGCGAGGAAGGGGACTAGCCAACCCACCTCTTGATGCTGGACTTAGTATAGTGAAGTATCTAACACTTTACTCCCTACGGCAGTATCTACAATGGAAATACCTTTACCTATTTAATCTTTTATTAAACACACTTTCTTTTCTTGACAGTTTTCATACATTAGTAGTTCCAAAGGTTGTTATTGCCGGGAGTTGTAGTGAGGATAAGCTCTCACTGCAGATAAAATACTTCTATGGCACGCGCCTCAAACAGCCTCTGACAACCAAGTCCAGCTCCCGGCCTTCACGTGTTGCTCAATTTGAGCCCGGCGGAACTGTTTCCACTGACGGGAGAAGGGGCAAAGGCGAGCGACTGGCGCCTTAAAACCAGCAGCTTCGGGCTGATAGGGCTCGTGATCCTTGGTTGGTAGCTTATCTAAGAGAAGGAACTCTGAATTCAAACCACCGCTGCCTTGCGGGAATATCCATTTGTGGAATTGGCTTTGGGAGTAAACCCTGAGGATAAATCCGGAGTCGGAGTCCCTAAGGCAGTCTAATGTCGATTCGACATTATTCTGGCAACTCCTGCGACATGGCTGGTACCAAACTGTATCGGCTACTGCCGTTCCTTTGGATCTACCGGCTGTGTGGAGAGGGGGAACATGCTGCATGGGCAACAGCTTGATCTGCATATAACTGTGCCCAAGCTCGCGCCCTGGAGAGGACACTCCAGCTTCACCCTATAGGTGTCGGCAAAACACGGGAAGTAGCAGTTACCGGTTATAAGCATTTTGCCCAATTGGCGTAGGGCATGGCGCCAGGGGCTACTTCCGACAGTGGGAGAGGTTCTAGGATCTCACTGGACAGCTACCGCCCGCTTCAAGCTGGGCAGCCCCCAGTCAAAAAAATCAGAAGGGTCACTATAAGAGACTTGTTGTTCGCTGATGATGCTGCAGTCGTCACTCAAAGCCAACAGGAGCTTCAGAGCTTGATGAATCGCTTCACTAAAGCATGCAAGGACTTTGGCCTCACAATAAGTCTAAAGAAAACGAATGTGCTGAGTCAGGATGTGGGTGCTGCACCAGTTATCACTATCGATAACTATGAATTGGCAGTGGTGCACCACTTCACATACCTAGGGTCTACCATCAATAACAAACTCTCACTACATTAGTCCATTGGAGCACCTTGTGGACGTGGAGTGTCTTTGTCCCAGTAAGAATTAAAAGGCTTAATCAGGGGCGTCCTATAGTAGATAGTGGCGTAGGGACGTGGGGTTTTAGGGAGCTGACTTATACTAGGTCTGCAGTGTGACATTAACTGGTTTTGAACCTGGTCTCTTTGCCTAGAGCAGTATGTCTTAACCAGGGGCGCATGCACTGGGGGTGCGAGACCCACCTTCTGGGGGTGCGAGGCATGCCGGATATTTTGTAAGCCGAATCATCATAAACACTCAGAATAAATAATACTCAAAACTCAATTAATCTGTATAAAATAGAGCAATGACAACAATCAGATACCGAAGCTTAGTCACATTTTTGTAAACAACATTTTCTCATAACGTACTTTTATCTTTTTCTTGCGTGCAAGAAGATAAGATGGAGCGAGGCTTCTTAATGTGCTTTAAAAGGGGTGCAAAGCTTCTTAATGTCCTTTAAACGGGGTGCGAGGCTTCTTAATGTCCATTAAAAGGGGTGCAAGGCTTCTTAAATTTTGCGCATTTGCTATAAAGAGCACAAAACAAATGTCTATGTTAGAGAGAAGATAAACACCTATGCAGGCCACCAAGAACCACTTTTGTCAATAGTGAAACGTCGAAAGCTTGCCTGGTTTGGGCATGTAACTCGTCATGACTCCCTTTCGAAAACGATCCTTCAGGGAACAGTCGAAGGTAAACGGAGAAGAGGAAGGCAGAGAAAATCCTGGGCTGATAACATCAAAGAATGGGCAGGACACGGTTTTTCCACACTTGTACGCATTGCTGAGGATAGAGAGCAGTGGAGGACCCTGTCTGCTGATGCTTCCACCATGGCACCCCTACGACCCATGACGGGTTACGGGCTGAGATGAGATGAGATGAAGGCTTCTTAATGTCCTTTAAAAGGGGTGCAAGGCTTCTTAATGTGCTTTAAAAGGGGTGCAATGCTTCTTAATGTGCTTTAAAAGGGGGTGTGAGGCTTCTTAATGTGCTTTAAAAGTGGTGCGAGGCATCTTAATGTGCTTTAAAAGGGGTGCGAGGCATCTTAATGTGCTTTAAAATGGGTGCGAGGCATCTAAATGTGCTTTAAAAGGGGCGCGAGGCATCTTAATGTGCTTTAAAAGGGGGTGTGAGGCTTCTAAATGTGCTTTAAAAGGGGTGCGTGGCTTCTAAATGGTTAAGAAGCACTGGCCTAGAGAATCAAGCGCTCAATAAAACACGAACGCTTGCAAGTTAAGGTAGTCCCATAGCAGATACTGCGGTAGGGCAGTGAAGTGTTAGAGACTTCCTAGGTCTCAGCTTTATGCGGTGGGGGGGGGGGGGGGGAACCAGTTCCCTTTCTCGCTGCTTGTGCCTTCACTTACTCTAAGAGAAGAGTCAGGTACCCATTTTTACACATGGGTGGAATAGAGCATGAAGTTACCTGGCTTCGAACCCGGTCCTTTTGCTTTGAGAAGCAAGCGTTCAAACCATTTTACCACTCGGACGCTTGCGAGTAAAGATAGTCCTTTATCAGATACTGCCGTAGGGGAATGGAATGTAGTGTTAGAGACTTTACTTATACTATGGCTCTGCTTTATGTGGTGGGATGACCCGTACCCTTCCTCGCTGCCTTTACCTTCTCCAACTGAACAGCAGAGTCAGATACCCATTTTTACAGCTGAGTAGACTGGAGGGTGACGCGACCTAGTTTTCAACCCAGTCATTATGCCTCGAGAAGCAAACTCTCTAATCACTTCGTCACTCGAACGTTCCATTAAGACTTATACTACCTGTTTCCTTTCACCTTTTCCTCATGCAGACAAACCAGGCCTCCATGTCAGTCAATGTGCTTGTGTCCCTTTTCTATGCTCCCAGACGAAGATGTATTTATTTATTGAACTGCTTTCTGTCTGCCTGCCTGTCTGTCTATCTATTTATTTGTCTGTCCGTCCCTTCCTCCATCCATCCATCCATCTTTCATCCTGCTTCTCTCTCTCTCTCTCTTCCTCTCTCCCTCTACATCTCCATCCCCTCTCTCTCCCTCTCTCTCCCTCTCTCTCCCTCTCTCTCCATCTCCCATCCCTCTCTCTTCCTCTCTCTCCCTCTCTCTCCCCTCTCTCTCCCCTCTCTCTTATTCTCCCTCTCCCCCCTCTCTCACTCTCTCTCCTCTCTCTCTCTCCTCTCTCTCCCTCTCTCTCTCTCTCTCTCTCTCTCTCTCTCTCTCTCTCTCTCTCTCTCTCTCTCTCTCTCTCTCTCTCTCTCTCTCTGTCTGCCCTAAAACATTCACTAAAGCAAACATTATTTTAATCGTTGTTTTTTGTTTTATTTTTTTCAGCCTGAGTAGCCATGCCTTGATTCCCTGATAAACATGCAAGGAAGTCGACAGCCATGATCACGTGATTGACACAAAAATAGGCATGCCGGATAGGATCAGAATAGCTATAATCTAATTCAGATCAATGGATGCTACTTTTAACTGTTTGGCAGTTGTAGTACAACGGGCAAGACACTCTGGAATTGGCACCTAAACTAGTGTCTTTATATTAAATTTTGAATAGCACACCGGTGTGACATGTTTTGGCTTGAAAATTGGAAGGACAGATAGAAGGACAGATACATTTAAGTTAGTAGACAATGTTTTCGTATTAAAAGTGTGGCTTGCACCTGTCACTTTTTTTTTTTAATTTGATAATGAGAGATATCCCGTTCACCCTCTGATGGGTTATAATTAGGATACATATTATTTTCAATTCCAAATATATGGATAACTGCCGATATGTGAAAGTGGCATCACATCTTTCAAGTCACTGAAAATAGGGTAAATCAAAATTACCAATTTTGCGTGAATGTAAAAAAAAATTTTTTAATCCAAACAAGCAAAAATGAAGTAAAACAAAACAAAACCAAACAAAATCGTCGAACAGCGGTCACTTCGATCTCTTTTGCTGGATCTATAGTTTGTAGACAGACTGATAATATTAATATGAGAATTTGGAACTGAGGCCTTCGAAGTTCAAAATTTGAACCCTGTGTAAAACTTTTAAGGAATTGAGCACGTTAATTATTTAAAAAGTCTAATTAAAAATATTAGAATTCCTGAAATATTGTCTTCTATATGTTTTCATAAGAAAGAATGACATCGATTGAACTGTTTCTGTAGTTTACTGTAAATTAAAATTCACTATGGTGAGATCAATCCTGGTTGCAGTGTCAGTTACCGTTTACGCACTGACCTGCGTAAATGTCGCCGTGTCTTCCTCACTAACATCAACCACAACATCTTCAGCCCATGCAACCGCCATGAGAGTCGCTTTACGCCCTAACAATACTACGGGCATGGAGCCAAGTAAGTTCCCGGACGTCGAGCCAGATTTCTCACTACACACATTTATCATTATTGTTGTCACCCTAATGATTATTTTAACAAACTGTGCAATCCTGGTGGTGGCTGCCTGGACGGAAGCGTTCTATAATTTCAATACGACTTTTATTTATTCGCTGGCACTGGCGGATTTGCTGATTGGAATATTCATAACGCCGTACTCCATTTTTCTGTCTGTCTACAAAAAATGGGTATTCACCAGGTAAGTGAACCTGTAATTAGTTCAGCATCCTCATCGTCCTTTTCTTTCCATATGGATCATGGAGACACCACTTCAGCTGGCCTCCTGTCAGGAAGCTTGCACAAAACATTCGCATGCTTTTGCAGCAATGGTTGCTGCAACAGGTTTGTTTTATGTGACGAAGTTGCCAGCCCAATGTACAACCTCATATAAGTAGTCTATTCTTTCTCTGCCTCATAAGAGGTTAGTTCGGTAGTTAGTTCGTAATCTTTTTTTTATTTATTTATCCACTAGTGTAAAAACCCGTCATAAGACGGGAATTAAATTCAAAAGCACTAATACCTAACGGCAATTTTACTTATTAAAAAGTATTTTTTTTAAACCACTGTGCATCACCACAGTACACGAACTACGTAACAGCAGAGAGGATCCCAAGGTGTGTATACGGGATCACACATTCTATAAATATTTTTGTGCACACCGTCATTTGCGCACTTTTCTTTGTCAAGTGTTACTATTTTCGGTTGATTTCATATAAGGGAAACAACACAATTAATGTCTAACTTTCAACCAATGTTTCAACCCTTAGCTTTAGTGACAGGAAAAGCTGGGATTATATATATATTGATTCTTCTTCAAATATTTCTTTACTCTGCATCCTGAATCACCCGTGTGTTACTGGACCTGAAAGGCGCGCGAAGAAGAGTAACACTAACGTACCAAGCATGTCGTTCAAGGCGACTATCGAGGGTTGAGCATGTGGCTGGCTACCCCTTTCTTTAGAAACTTCAAGCCACAAAAACATTAAAAGAACAAGCGACAAGTCAACTAAAGAAAATAATTCAGCTCAGCCATTTAAGACAGAAGAAGGTCATCTAGTAAGGAAGCTCACGAAGCAATCAGGAGAAAGTCGAAAGTTGTCTGTTGCTTACTAGTCTTGAATTCATCAATACCCTTTAGCTCACCGATGAGCATAGGCCTTCAACAAACACATGCCAAGTCCTCCTGTCCTGTGACATCCGCTCAAGTTCTTTTCATGTTTTCCTCATCAGTTGCACCTCTGTACCAATTTCTCTTCTCCATGTGTTTTTTGGTCTACCTCTGCCTCTCTTTCCCTGTGGATTCCAGAACAAGGACTGCCTTGTAATGCTTTCAACAGGTCTCCTCAATGTGTGTCCTATCCATCGCCAGCGTCTTCTTCTCAACTCTTGTTCCACTGGCACTTGTCTGGTTCTTGTCATCAATTCCACATTTGTGACTTTGTCATACCATTTCAGTCCTTCTATTCTACGCAAGCACCCGTTTATAAAAGTCTAGCTTTTTTGTTGTTGTTTTTGTTGCTCTCCATGTCTCAGAGCCATACAATAGGACTGACTTGACATTTGAGTTGAAGATTCTTATTTTCGTGTTAGACTTGATTTCTCTTGTTCTCCATATGTTTCCCAATGCAATGAAAGCTCCTCTTGCTTTTTGTATTCTTATTTTGATATCATTGTCTGTCCCTCCAACTCTGTCTATATTACTGCCAAAATATGTGTACGATTCTACATCCTTCTGAATTACTTACTGAATTTTTTGTGTCCTGTATGAAGAAGATATCAACGAAAAATCGAAGAAACGATCGGACTTGGGAATTGGGCACGCATGACCGACTAACATTTTGCCCTTTGTCTAAACTTTCATTCTGTATTCTGGCACTCACTAATGGGGACAGGCAGTTAATTTTGTTTATATTGGTGCATGCACGATTAATGCTAAAAGAGATAAACACATTCTTGCACATTCTGAAAATATGACTTTTTTGTTGAAGGTTCAGATGAATGGAATATTCTTTATAAATTTTTATTCATAATGCTATCTTTCAATCACTGCTTGGCTTACTTATCTCCTAGGAAACGCTTCTATTCAGCTCGTCTTTGACCCCTTGTACAGTCTCTTCAGAATGCAACCACCATTCTCTAGTTCTTTCAGGGTCTCTTCCACGAGTATGACTTTTTCTTTCTCCTTGTCGTTCCTAGCACTGTAGTTGTTCTTGGAGAGCCAGCACTGTAGTTGTTTTTGCAGAGTCAGCACTGTAGTTGTTTTTGGAGAGCCAGCACTGTAGTTGTTCTTGGAGAGCCAGCACTGTAGTTGTTCTTGGAGAGTCAGCACTGTAATTGTTCTTGGAGAGTCAGCACTGTAGTAGTTCTTGCAGAGTCAGCACTGTAGTTGTTCTTGGAGAGCCACCACAGTAGTGGTTCTTGGAGAGTAAGCACTGTAGTTGTTCTTGGAGAGCCAGCACTGTAGTAGTTCTTGCAGAGTAAGCACTGTAGTTGTTCTTGGAGAGTCAGCACTGTAGTTGTTCTTGCAGAGTCAGCACTGTAGTTGTTCTTGGAGAGTCAGCACTGTAGTTGTTCTTGGAGAGTCAGCACTGTAGTTGTTCTTGGAGAGCCAGCACTGTAGTTGTTCTTGGAGAGTCAGCACTGTAGTTGTTCTTGGAGAGTCAGCACTGTAGTTGTTCTTGGAGAGCCAGCACTGTAGTAGTTCTTGGAGAGCCAGCACTGTAGTTGTTCGTGGAGAGCCAGCACTGTAGTTGTTCTTGGAGAGTCAGCACTGTAGTTGTTCTTGCAGAGTCAGCACTGTAGTTGCTCTTGGAGGGCAAGCACTGTAGTTGTTCTTGGAGAGTCAGCACTGTAGTTGTTCGTGGAGAGCCAGCACTGTAGTTGTTCTTGGAGAGTCAGCACTGTAGTTGTTCTTGGAGAGCCAGCACTGTAGTTGTTCTTGGAGAGTCAGCACTGTAGTTGTTCTTGGAGAGCCAGCACTGTAGTTGTTCTTGGAGAGTCAGCACTGTAGTTGTTCTTGGAGAGCCAGCACTGTAGTTGTTCTTGGAGAGCCAGCACTGTAGTTTTTCTGGCAGAAACAGCACTGTAGTTGTTCTTGCAGAGTCAGCACTATAGTTGTTCTTGGAGAGCCTGCACTGTAGTTGTCATTGGAGAGCCAGCACTGTAGTTTTTCTTATAGAGTCAGCACTGTAGTTGTTCTTGCAGAGTCAGCACTGTAGTTGTTCTTGGAGAGCCTGCACTGTAGTTGTTCTTGGAGAGTCAGCACTGTAGTTGTTCTTGGAGAGTCAGCACTGTAGTTGTTCTTGGAGAGCCAGCACTGTAGTTGTTTTTGCAGAGTCAGCACTGTAGTTGTTCTTGCAGAGTCAGGACAGTAGTTGTTCTTGGAGAGTCAGCACTGAAGTTGTTCTTGGAGACCCAGAACTTTAGTTGTTCTTGGAGAGCCAGCACTGTAGTTGTTCTTGGAGAGCCTGCACTGTAGTTGTTCTTGGAGAGCCAGCACTGTAGTAGTTCTTGCAGAGTAAGCGCTGTAGTTGTTCTTGCAGAGTCAGCACTGTAGTTGTTCTTGGAGAGCCAGCACTGTAGTTGTTCTTGGAGAGCCTGCACTGTAGTTGTTCTTGCAGAGTCAGCACTGTAGTTGTTATTGCAGAGTCAGCACTGTAGTTGTTCTTGCAGAGTCAGCACTGTAGTTGTTCTTGGAGAGCCATCACTGTAGTTGTTCTTAGAGAGCCAGCACTGTAATTGTTCTTGCAGAGTCATCACTGTAGTTGTTATTGCAGAGGCAGCACTGTAGTTGTTCTTGGAGAGTCAGCACTGTAGTTGTTCTTGGAGAGCCAGCACTGTAGTTGTTCTTGGAGAGCCAGCACTGTAATTGTTCTTTAAGAGCCAGCACTGTAGTTGTTCTTGGAGAGTCAGCACTGTAGTTGTTCTTGGAGAGCCAGCACTGTAGTAGTTCTTGGAGAGCCAGCACTGTAGTTGTTCTTAGAGAGCCAGCACTGTAGTCGTTCTTGCAGAGTAAGCACTGTAGTAGTTCTTGCAGAGTCAGCACTGTAGTTGTTCTTGGAGAGCCAGCACTGTAGTTATTCTTAGACAGTCAGCACTGTAGTTGTTCTTGCAAAGTCAGCACTGTAGTTGTTCTTAGAGAGTCAGCACTGTAGTTGTTCTTGCATAATCAGCACTGTAGCTGTTCTTGGAGAGCCAGCACTGTAGTTGTTCTTAGAGAGCCAGCACTGTAGTCGTTCTTGCAGAGTAAGCACTGTAGTAGTTCTTGCAGAGTCAGCACTGTAGTTGTTCTTGGAGAGCCAGCACTGTAGTTATTCTTAGACAGTCAGCACTGTAGTTGTTCTTGCAAAGTCAGCACTGTAGTTGTTCTTGGAGAGTCAGCAATATAGTTGTACTTGGAGAGCCAGCACTGTAGTTGTTCTTGGAAAGCCTGCACTGTAGTTGTTCTTGGAGAGTCAGCACTGTAGTTGTTCTTGCAGAGTCAGCACTGTAGTTGTTCTTGGAGAGCCTGCACTGTAGTTGTTCTTGGAGAGTCAGCACTGTAATTGTTCTTGGAGAGCCAGCACTGACTCATGAGCTCCTTAGGGATCATGGAGTCAACATTGCAGCATTTTCTCTATGAATCATTCACCAAGCATGCGCATGCTACTTACAGCGGTGGTGTCTTTGGCAATCGATTTGACAGGATTGGGTTGTCAGCCCTATCGAAACCTCATATTTAATTTCCTTGGTGCTGAGCACAATAAACATAGCAACATGTGTCATCAGCTTTTTAACTGCAACAACTTTAATATACGCTACTGGAGCTGGAATTACCGCGGTTTCTGGTACCAGGCTTACCCTCCAATAGATCCTCATGTTTTTTTAACTACAAAAACTTTAATATACGCTATTGGAACTGAAATTACCGCCGCTTCTGGTATCAGACTTACTCTCCAATAGATCCTCAAGTTTTTTAACTACAACAACTACTGGGGCTGAAATTACCGCGGCTGCTGGCACCAGACATACCTTCCAATAGATCCTCGCTAACGGGTTTAAAGTGTGCTCATTCCAATTACACGGCCTCGAAGCAGTCCCGGATTCCGGCAGGTCTTTCCATATTCGTCCCTGTCGATTCCATGTTAGTGTCCGTGGAATTAGCAGGAGTTCGGTTTTCTCAGTGTATTTCTTATCTATCCACGGTAATGTTTTCTTGTTATGTTGCTCGTTTTGTTTTTATTTTGTTATGCTTGAAGGATCTCATTTTTTTCAACTTTCTTTCCCCTTTCCAGAATCATTCAAAATTCTTGATGAGTTCATTGACAGCTTCGTTAAATATTGTCAAACCGTTACTGAAACCCGTACTTTTTCATCCCGACGGCATAGCCTGTAATTTCCTCTGCCTTTCTGTGTAATCAGTGCCTACACCGAAATAATAATAATAATAATAAATTCTTTAAGCACCAAACACGGCGCATAAGGCAGAAACCAGTGCTCTCCAGGTTGTTCGTTGTGACGCCACTTCTCTTAGCTCTTGCACATTATTTAGGCCCAATGTTCCAGTATCCAATTTTAAAAATCTCCTTAGCCCCCAAGATATTAGAGTGAGTCATGTTTACTGTCGAGCCTGGTTCTGTTTCGGTAACAATAGCTTGTTTTACGATAGTGAATTGTTAACTCACTGATCAACCCTCCGATCCAACCGACCGAAAGTTGATGATAAAAATTCATGATTTTGTTTAACCATTTAATTTACTACTATTTTTTCCTTTGACAAGATGTGACACAAGAAAGAAGGAAAAAAAACAAATAAAAAAAGATACGTAGTTTTTTACCAGTATGTTTTACCAAAATAGAGCTATCTAGTGTGAGTACCGCCTTGTATCGCCATTTCTGGGGAGTTTATAAACGTACGCAGCTCCAATTCCTTGTGTGTTTTAATTAGGTACATTTTAATCTGACTTAATTTTTATTTTCCCGTCATAATTTAAACGTGGAGAAGGAGGGAAATTAGCGAATGTAAATGTATTTCTTTGTCTTTTTCATTATTTACAATTTTAATTGTGCCATTGGTGAGAGAGGAGTTGCCACTGTAAAAAAAAAAAAGGGGGGGGGGGGGAGGCCGCAGAATATTGTGTGAGAATTGGATATGATAGTGGAGGCGAGGGTAAGAGGTTGTGTTGGGTAGAAAAAGAATGGCCCAGGTTTTGGGAATGTGTACTTCGTGTCAAAATCTTTTCCATAGGTAACTAATTTTATGTATGGCTCATTGTGTCCATTTTCTTTGTTTCAATATTAGAATCAGCTTCTCGGTGTTCAGTTTCAACCATTTGTTTCAGTAGTCTAATTTGTTTTGTTTTATTTGTTCACTTTTATTCGTTTGTTTCGATATTCTAATCAGCTTCGCGTGTTCACTTTTACTAATTTTTCAATATTCTAATCAGCTTCTTGTGTTCACTTGTGCTCGTTTGTTTCAGTATTCTATATCAGTTCTTGTGTTCATTTGTATTCGTTTATTTGAATATTCAAATCAGCTTGTTGTGTTGACTTTTACTCATTTGTTTCAATATTCAAATCAGCTTGTTGTGTTGACTTTTACTCATTTGTATCAATACTCTAAATAGTTCTTTGTTTTCACTTTTACTCACTTGTTTTAGTATTCTAATAAGCTCGTCTTTCCACTTCTACTGATGTGTTTCAATATTCTAATCAGCTCTTTGTGTTCCCTTTTACTTCCTTGTTTCAATATTCTTGTGGCAAATTGCCCTCGCTTTTCACTTGTCTGCGTTTTACATGTCTTCTCTCCTGTAACCTTCCCTTCATTTTTCCTTAAAAATGCCTTCTCTCATAATTTGCACGCAACGACTCAGGTTTCGTGTTGTTATCTTGATCGCTGACCTGTTTTGAAACGTACTGACTCTCAAACTGTGCAGGGGGAGAGTTGTTTGTGTACGGTGACGTCACAGTTTCTGTCTGGAGTAGCGACACAGGTTAATTGAACAACCTTTGTTAAAGTAGACACCGGCAGGGCAATATTTGCCTTAAGTCAGGATGGTCAGTTTTTGTGTATTGATAATCGGGAGATAAACTACGAATGTGCCGATAAGAGTGTTTAGAACACACGGTTACCGTAGGTGTGACAAGAAGATTATGTTATACTTCTGGAAATGGACTCAATGTTTGTCAATATTTAAGATAATTTAAACTGAGGTTATATCATGAGTTAGAAACAGTATTCATAAAAACCACCGGTAGCGTTCATACTTTATATGGGAGGGTTCTAATCGCATGTTGTTATGCGGAATTTTCATAAGAGGGGTGGGGGAGAAGATCTATTGAAAAAAAATCAGACATTTGAATATGCTTGATCTAGATAAAAGGTATTAAAATAGATTACTTCTGATTGGAGACTTTCACCCGCGTAGGAAGCTGGTGGGATCGTGGGCGAAAAGTCCCTTATAATGTGGCACAATTTTATACCCTGGCACTGTGTTATAATGAGTCTAGACGACATTGTCAGACAAGCCAGGGCCGAAGAAAAACAAGATTCCAATAGAGAGGACCGGACCTCGTATTGAGGATCTTCTGAGATTAACCAGAAAGAAAACTCAAATCTATAATATTGGAAACAACAAAGTCCTCGGAACCTATGCACAGGATAATAGTGGGATTATACCTAACATTAATACTCTGACTACCTGTAAGACGGCCTCATAACCAGTGGCCTGACATTATTCGGAGGTTTTCCTGTGCCCGAAGTCTGTAAACTCTATCCCAGTACGGGGTAAGTTGTACATTTTATCATTTTATATTTTGCATTTGACATGTTTAACTTAATGGTGGTTGTACAGGCTCATGCGAGGGTGGCAACCTCAGCATATGATAATGATAGATTAATGAACCACCACAGCAAGCGCTGGTGACTGCTTCGTGCAGGTTCTCTCACACGTACTCTACAGCAGAGGTACCCCCAGGCTCCAAGTGGAGCAGGGTGTGGATTATGATATTGCGATGTACAGAAATGCTTTGTTAACTTCTGAATAAGTTTATTTGTATATTTAAACGTATTTAAATCAGGGAAGAGTCGTTTCCAGCTGTCCAGTCACATTTTTTCATTACATTAACTGAGTTTAACGATGATTTTTCATCCAATCCACTGGGTTTAACATTGATACTCAAGGAAGGTAAAACTACTGAGTAAAAAGGAACAGCGTCGGTGGAATTGACATCGGGAAGGAGTATGATTAGTGTCAGGACGCTTGTTTCTTCTCAAGTGTGTGTTACCAGCTTGGTACGAGTCTCTGGATCAAGAGCTTGTAGTCTACGCTGGGTGCCTGCTTTCGACGGAGTGTGAAGATCCTTACCTTGACATTTGGAGTGGTTACCCCTGCAACAACGCCTGGGACGTGCCCTCACCACAGAAGTCGACGATTGACGGAGCAGTCAGCAAACCATTTTCAACATCTGGCCAGTTAAGTGATTTTAATCAGGCCAGAGCAAAAGACCTCACACTGCCTAAAAACAAACCACCTTCACCAGTATTTTTTTCTGTGAGGAAAATACTCAATATTTTTCAATTTCCTAAACTCATTTATTTAATAACTCTTGTTAAGCAATAATTGATTATTAAAATTTTTTATGTGTATATACAAATTGATAGTAGATTTAATGATTAAAGAAGGAATTGTACACTTATGAATCAGTTATTTTAAATATCTAATACAACAGAGCTACTAATAATTTTACTGAATAATTCAGCTGGGGGCTCAGAAACGAGCAAATGAGCAAATAAATCTTTATCCTCATAAAAGGGGCGGGCAGATAATAAGTTCATGACGGCTTAGATGAGTTCAACGTTGTGTATGAGGACTCCCTAAAATAGAAGCACCATCTTTCTGTTTACAACTCTGCCAAGAGTAATCTTTAGCGAAGATAGATACTTTTGAAGACCACCATTGTATACTCTAAATTTTGGAAATTGTTGAAACATCACTGCAGAGCAAGAGAGGCAATCCTGTGACAAATCTAATCAACTCTTTATGTTCTCTTCTGCTCGTTTGCTTCAGTGTGCTAATCAGATTCTTGTTTTCACTTGTATTCTTACTTACTTACTTAGTCGTTCCCCTTCTACCGTGAGGTGTAGAGGTTTGGAAGAGAGAGCGCCAAACCATTCTATCAGCTGTCTTCTTCCTGGCCTGGTTCCATTCTAGTCCTCGGTCCTTCAAAGATTGTCTAATGTTGTCCTCCCAGCGAACTCTGGGTCGTCCTGGAGGTCTGGATCCCTGGCTCTTTGTTTCCCATGCTTGTCGTGGTAGCCGATCTTCTCCCATTCTGCAGACATGGCCAAACCATCTTAGTTGGGACTGTTCTATTTGGGTCTGCAGCGGATGGGATTTTAGGCCTTGACGGATCGTCTGGTTGCGGACCATGTCTCTTCTTGTTACTTCAACCACTTTCCTCAGATACCTCATTTCTGAGGTTTGGATCTGGCTTTTGTGGGTTGTAGTCATTGCCCACGACTCGCATCCATATGTCAAGACTGGGACATAGGTGGAGCGGTATACAGCCATCTTCGTTTTCTTACCAACCTCTTTCTTGCTGAGGAATCCACGATTTATGGCCTGAAAAAAGTCTCCCAGCCGCTGCTTTTCGAGTGGCCAACTCTTCTTTGATGCCTCCCTTTCGGTCTATAATAGCTCCGAGATATTTAAAGTGGTCGACCTGCTCCAGGACCTGTTCTCCCAACTTAATCTGATGTTTTCTTTCTTCTCGTGATATCACCATGGATTTTGTTTTAGAGCTGCTTATGACCATCCCTCTCTTCTCCAGCTCTTCCTTCCAGACTTGCAGGTTGGATTGGAGATGTGCCTCTGATTTAGCAATCAGGGCAACATCATCAGCAAATGCCAGCTCCGAAATATAGACCTGTCTCATCTTCCAGTACCCCACTGAATACTTTCTTGTTCTCTCCTTACATGCCTTGATGACATCGTCCATAAGGAGTATGAAGAGGTAAGGTGATAGGATATCACCTTGTCTTACACCAGTGGTGGTCCTGAACTCTTCTGACTTATGGTTTGCTGTCCTCACATAATTTCTGCAAGACTTGTAGAAGCTCTGTATAGCATGAATCAGAGGTGCTGGAATATTCTTCCTTGCCAAACAGTCCCAAAGTTTGCTCCAGGGGACCCTGTCAAACGCCTTTTCCAGATCTATGAAACAAAGATGGATCTCACTCTTATACTCAAGGGCCTTTTCACTCAGCTGTCTGAGTACGAAGATTAGGTCTTGAGTACTTCGGTTTGCTCGGAATCCGCACTGGACCTCATCCAATTGTGGCTCAGCTAGGCGTCGGAGTCTCTGCTCTAGGATTCTAGAGTAGATTTTACCAGGGACACTGAGAAGGGATATGCCTCTATGGTTTCCACATTGTCGATTGTCACCCTTTTTGAAAATTGGTGTTATGATGGCAATCTCCCAATCCTTTGGTTTGCACTTGTATTCGTTTGTTTCAATATTATAATCAGCTCTTATGTTCACCTATATTCGTTTGTTTCAATATTATAATCAGGCTCTTATGTTCACTTGGATTCGTTTGTTTCAATATTATAATCAGCTCTTATGTTCACTTGCATTCGTCTGTTTCAATATTCTAATCAGCTCTTATGTTCACTTGCATTCTTTTGTTTCAATATTCTAACCAGCTCTTATGTTCACTTGCATTCGTTTGTTTCAATATTATAATGAGCTCTTATGTTCACTTATATTTGTTTGTTTCAATATTATAATCAGCTTTTATGTTCACTTGCATTCGTTTGTTTCAATATTCTAATCAGCTCTTATGTTCACTTGCATTCGTTTGTTTCAATATTCTAATCAGCTCTTATGTTCACTTGCATTCTTTTGTTTCAATATTCTAATCAGCTCTTATGTTCACTTGCATTCGTTTGTTTCAATATTCTAATCAGCTCTTATGTTCACTTGCATTCGTTTGTTTCAATATTCTAATCAGCTCTTACGTTCACTTGCATTCGTTTGTTTGAATATTCTAATCAGCTCTTATGTTCAGTTGCATTCTTTTGTTTCAATATTCTAATCAGCTCTTATGTTCACTTGCATTCGTTTGTTTCAATATTATAATGAGCTCTTATGTTCACTTATATTTGTTTGTATCATTATTTTAATCAGCTGCTTGTGTTACCTTTTATTTGTTTGTTTCAGTTTGTCATCAGCTATTTTGTGTTCGCCCCGTTTAGATGCCGGGGGCCTTCGATGAGACAAAGAAGGAGCAGGACTACTGTTCCCTCATGCATGTGGTAAGAAGCTACTAATGTGAAGTTATGCATGGGGCAGGCAACCTCATCAAATAAAACTAGTTGCTACAGAAACCACATCCGTAAGATCACATACATACTTGATGCAGGCTTCTTGCCAGTGACCAGTTGCAGTGGTGTCTTTATGCTCCGTAAGGATCGAAAGAGGATGGTGTTTAATTGAACTCATTTGTATCAATATTCTTATCAGCTTTTTGTATTCATATTTGTTAGTTTGCTTCAGTGAATTAAAATCCGCTCTTTTATTATCTATATTTGCTTCAAAATAATCTAATCAGTTACCAGACTAATAATACATATGTTTAATGACTGCAGTCAGCTGCCTGCATTGTTTACTATCGATCGTCCACATTCTGTTGTCACCTGTCCCTTCAGGTTGCATTATTCTGCCGTAGAATCGATGTTCTTGTCACTTCTGTTGCTTCTAGTTTACTGTTTCTCAAACGCTGTAACGCGTCAAACTACTGTGCCGCCTCGTCTATCCATGTGTGCCGTGAACATAAGAAGTTTGAGAATAACTGATAGCGGTGGTGTGAATAGAAGATACTGCTTATGAAAAATTCAGTAGAGTGAGGGGTCGGAGTGGCTAAGATGTTTGGCGTCCGCCTCGAATTCTAGAGGTACCAGGTTCGATTCCCAGGGAATCCCTGGTCTCATGGGTAGAGAGATCGGATGCCTAGCCTTCTCAGATAAGGGCAAAAAGTATGCAGGTTGCGCACGCACGTTAAAAATCCCACGGCAGTTGGAAATCGTAAAGAGTAGGCCATAAGGCCGCTGCCTTAGCAAAATTTAAAAAATTAGAAACCTACCCACCACAAATATATTTATAGAATGTGTGATTCCTATATACACACATTGAGATTCTTGCCGTTGCCACGGAGTTTGTGCACTGTTGTCGTGAAATATTCTAATCCACATATATAAATTATCAGGTAAATATAAAGCCTAATAAATACATATAATAAAGAAAAGAGAAATGGTAAAAGAACAGTGCTGTCACAAAGAATGTACTCGAAATCCCCCTTTGTTTTGTGCTTCGTCTGCAAATTGTAACGTTTCCACGTTAAATATAAGCCACTGCATAAATACAAGCGTTTCCACAACACATTAAAACGGGTATTGCATTTCTAAGAAAAACATTGAGAGGCACACTGCGTAATGACCTAAATTAATCCTAACATTAATTATACTACGTTACCAAAACGAACGAACAGATGGACTAAAGGATAGAAAGAAGGGAGGGCTGAAAATCAGGAACGCATGCAAAATTAAACACGCGTCTCGCTATTAATGCCACCCCAACAAACGTAACGCGATACACAATTACTACTATCACGCGTGTAAGGCCACATGCACTAACTTTTTTTCGGACGGACAGTGATAAAAACACTAACCTTCCCAGAGTTAGGTTTTTAAATCCTGAAAAAACTCTTATTAGGAAAGATGACAATAGATGGGTTTACGTTTGAAAACATTACAGTACCCAGACAGCACATCTTCGAAACAGGAGGTAGAAGAAATTGCATATTTTGAACGCAGCCACTTAGCTCTTTTAAAATTGTATAATTGGGTTCCTTAGGGCTTGATGACAAAGAATATGTTAAGTGTTATGCAAATAGTCTAGGAATTAACAAGTTATAGCCAAAATAAAATGATGGTGCTGTCAGACAACACCCAAAATCAGAATCGCTCAGTGGTAGATTTTTTAAACCACCATTGTACGGGAAATGGGCCACAAGTTACATTTGAACTGATTGGCTGGAATGATATGTAAGGCTAAACACGATTAGTCGGACTATAAATGCTATCCTTGGTTGTTAGGGGAGACGTAGGAAGTTAAAATTTTTTCAAACACTTGTCGAAACGTGGCTCCATTGGCCAGACTCGCTGATATAATCACTTAGGAGCGTTAGTTCGAGACCACTAGTTCAAATAAGCTTGATAAAGCAACAGTGCGTTGAAGCCAGCTCATATTTTTGCTAAATAAAAGCCTGGAACATAAGCAGATGGGAATTTGTGCCAGTATTTGTGCCAGAATTCATTGCTAGTCAACGTATCTGTGTTTATTTCCATGAATTGTGGTAAGCTTGAAACATTCAGTATCTTTTAATGAAAATTGAATGTAAATTGTTAATTTATGCCTGTATATATGTGTAGTTCAGTAGCAAACATGATGTAAAGCCTATAATGCTCCAGCCTGAACAGAAGGTGTCGGAGGAAAGTAAAACAGCATGGAATGGCCAAACAGTACACTGACACCTAGATGATTGACTAGAAAGAAATAATGCTGGAAGTGCAGAGGCGTTGTAACCATTAAGGAGGTTAATACTGGTATAAAATATTTCAGATGAAGCTGACAGTTGGCCTAACGCTCTGAACTCAATGTTTGTGATGTATTGTGCTCAGTGTAGAACTAGAGTATCAATTAGTTATGAAGTAGAAGGTACATCCTTCTTGTTTTCAGGGACCGTGGTCTTGACGTTATTGAGCAGCACCTGGTCAGAGCTTTGCTGAATCCAGAGTCGGACAGCATACTCCTTGGTCCATTTAGCTATCAGTGAGGTGTCTCCAGAGCCCAGGGGGAGAAATCGAGCAGAGGAGTCTCTTCCTGCCGCCATCACGCAAGATAAGCTGATGTGGACAGCTGAGCTCAACATTATGTACCCCCATCTTAAAATGACATTGTAAAAATAACATTAAGAGGGGAATTAAATTGTTTTAATATCAGGAACTGAGAACATCTCCAATACTAGTTCCAATAAAGACAAACTATTGAAGTCATGATGACAAATACCAACAGAGCTTGAACAAAACAAAACCAGTATTACCTCATATTACTACTACACAACTGACACACATAGGATACTTTTAATAATATAGGTCACTACAATATTCATATTGATAAATTCTGTACATATAACTTGTAATTAAAATTGATTGTGATTCCTGGTTCCCTTTGTATTTGAATCAGGACACATATACATTCATGACAGCAATGAATACATATTGTTATTTGAAAAGTTATCAGTGACTCCTTTAAGATATCCTTGTAGAGTGTTTTATGTATGTGAGTGTCACAGTGTTGTCAAGTGTAGTGGAATAAATTAAATTGTTTATCTGTCTGTTGTTGTTTTGACTTACACTTCATCATACACATACCCTAGACATATAACGTAGTCATCACACTATTCCAGAATAATTCTGACTGAGGTATACATATGTGGCAGCAAGTAAGGTTATATATAATACACTACTCTTATTAGATATATATACCTTCACAGCTGATCTCAGTCAGTACACTAAGTCCCCTATAAATATTTATAACATCACACTTCACCACATATATTGGGGTCTCGCTCTTGGGATTTTGAATCTTTCCCTATTACAAATAGTGGGGGTAATTCACTTCAGGGAATATAAGAATTAAAAGGTATCCTTGGGTGGAATTAAATAAGGTTGAGCTCACGGTGCCTGTGTTGTCCATTAGATATATATTTAGAGATTGAATTGTTGGTTAGACATTGTATAAATTTACCTGATAGACAATGGCGGACCTGGCCAAATTTCGATCTGCTGCTGTTCAGACTGCAAAAGAGTTAGGATTAGATGGGCAAGTTATGGTTGCCTATGTCACTACGGAATGTGACAAATTTATTGAACGCGAAGAAAGAAGGTTTGAAGCCGAAAGAAAGTTAGAGGCTGAAAGGGAAATTAAGAAGTTACAATTTGAGGCTGAGGCTGAGACTAAGAGGTTGCAGATTGAGGCTGAGGCTAAGAAATTGGAGGCAGAAAGAGAAGACAAAAGATTGGCTGCAGAAAGGGAAGAGAAGAAATTAGCTGCAGAAAGGGAAGAGAAGAAATTAGCTGCAGAAAGGGAAGAGAAGAAATTAGCTGCAGAAAGGGAAGAGAAGAAATTAGCTGCAGAAAGGGAAGAGAAGAAATTAGCTGCAGAAAGGGAAGACAAGAAATTCTACCACGTATGGGTTAGAGAGAGAAAGGTGGAGCTTAAAGTTATCTCAGGGACTTCGTGGGGCAGCTTATGAAGTTTTTGCAAAAATGAGCAGAGGTGATCAGGAAAATTATGACATGCTAAAGCAGGCTCTTTTGTTAAGATATGAAAAGAATGCAGAATTTTATAGGAAAAAATTTAGGAATGCTAAACTACTGTCAGGTGAAACCTATCACCAGTTCTCTGCACGAATAGAGACATACTTGGAGAAATGGACTTCTCTGGGGAAAACCCAAGATCTTAAGGAAATGGTCCTTATAGAGCAGCTAAGAGAGTCCATGGCTCCAGACCTGAGAAAGTTTCTCATGGAACAAGGTGCAGAGAGGCTGGGTGAGTTGCTAAATGTTGCTGAAAGGTATCAAGCAGCTCAAGCAGAGGTAACAGGTAATAAAAAGAAACAAGTGGATAACTTTAGGGCACCACAGAACTTTAATAAATTTGATCCTAAGGATCAAAACAAAGGTAAGCACCAGTTTGATAGGCCACGGTATGAAAATAAAAATAAATTCCCACAATTCGATGAAAGGAAATATGATGAAAGAAAATCTTTCAACCAAGGAAAAAGGTGGTGTAAGAATTGTCAGATGGACAATCATGACACTGACCGTTGCAGAAGGAAACCTGTGTATATGGCAACCCTTCAGGTCAGGTCGACCTCAAGACAGGAGGAGGATATTATGTTGGATACCACTCCAGAAGAGATGAGGAAGGCACAGGCTGGGGATAAAACACTCAAGCCTTGTTTCAGGAAATTGTCAACTTGTCATACAACTCCAGGCAAGGGAGATTTTTACATGAAAAACAAGTTGATGTATAGGAAGACTGGAGCTAGATCCAAAGGTCAGGGACAGCTGGTACTTCCTAAAAGATATAGGGCAGACTTTAATAAGGAGCCTACATGTGAAACCAGATGGGGACCATGAGAAGATAGGTACCATCATTCAAAAGGTGGCTCACAATTATTATTGGCCCAAAGCAAGATGGGACATTGAGAATTTTGTAGAAAGGTGTAGCATAGCACATGAGGGAACACCCACAAGTGGGAACATTGATCATGACCTGGACACGCCACGGGGCAAAATTAGGCCTGATAATAAAACGAAAAATAGATTTGATAAAGTGGACCAAATGGAATGGGAAGCCCCTTTTCACGGACAAGCTTCACTTAACTGTTTTACAATGGTCACTATGCGGAGAGTGCAAAAAGATGTCTTACCCCAGGATAAGCCGAAAATCCCTCAATCGGACTTAAACAAACTGGAGGAAGAGGATGTAGAGAGGAAATCTCTCATCAAGAATTTTAAGTGGGGAGAAAGCCCCCAAAAGAAAAATTGGTAGCGGTCGTTTTGTGAATGATAATTCTGGGAAGAAAAATCATCACTATAAAGCTTCGAGTGGAAGAGACCATACCGGTGCATGGACAAATAGGTCCACACAATTAAAGGTCCATAGGTAGCTTTGTTAAGAACGTGGACTGATGAAAAGGCAGAGGAAAACATTACATCTTCATACCAATATGTGAATGAGCTGACCACTCGTTTAAAAACTGGCTGGAAACTTGCCAATGAAAATTTGAAACAAGCCAGGAAGAAACATGCTGCCTATTATAACAGGAAGGCGAAAGACAGAAATTTGGCTGTGGGAGAGAAAGTACTGCTTCTTTTGCCCGGGAGTCAGAATAAGTTACAAATTGGATGGCAGGGTCCATATACAGTTTTAGAGAAGGTATCTAGAACAAATTATAAGATAGATAAAAAGGGGAAAGAAAAAATCTATCATGTGAATCTCCTGAAGAAATATTTGGAAAGAGAACATCAGGAAGAGACACACTTGTTGACCTTGTCCATCGCCATGGAGATGAAAAAGGAACCACTTTCATCATTTGAATATCCATTACACCCCTGTGAGACAGCGGCACAGGTGAAAATCAGTACACATTTAACGAAAACTCAGAAAGAGAGAGTGCAACAGGTTCTAAATAATCATGCAGAGGTGTTAACAGGACGACCAGGGCATACAAACCTATTGGAATATGATATGAAACTGATAGACCCCACACCTGTCTGTATGAAACCATATTCGATTCCGTTTGCTAAGGAGAAAGCTTTGAAGGAAGAGATAGACTATCTATTGAAGGAAGGAATTATTTCACACAGTGAATCTTCGTATAGTTCCGGTGTTGTACTCTTAAGGAAGCCCTCTGGAGAACATAGACTCTGTATAGATTACAGGAGACTGAATGCTATTACAGAAGGACAGGTGGATCCATTGCCGGATACAAATCAGCTGTTTGCCAGGCTAAATAAAGCTAAATATTTCTCAAAAGTGGATCTGAGTAAAGGATAATATCAGATTCCAGTAAAACCTGAGATCGGACAAAATTGTTGGATGTAAACATTTAGGAGGAACGTAATGAATCCCTGAGTTGCCTCTTTGATTGAGGATATTCCGAATGTTTCATACAGGATAATAAGAAGATTATGGGATCCACTACGAAAACTCTGCTATCACCAGGTATATGTTATCTCCTCATAACGTACATTTTGAGGGAAATATAATGTTCTCTGGACATGTCATTGCGCAAACTCAGAGAAGAGAAATGGTGAATACGGGTTGCGAAGCAGCATTAAGACAAGCACTCACACTTGCGGCTGTTCAGTAACATAACCGAAATATATTATTGGTTGTAGAAGTCTGAGGCAGATTTCATGAGTAGTGCCTACTTTGAATGGACCCAACTACATAAAACCATGATAGCACCACAGCAGAGTAAAGTCAAGTTGACTTACATTTATCTATGTGTATATAGAATAAAGGACTGACATATAATGTCTGTTTTAAGAGGGGAGGTGTCGTGAAATATTCTAATCCACATATATAAATTATCAGGTAAATATAAAGCCTAATAAATACATATAATAAAGAAAAGAGAAATGGTAAAAGAACAGTGCTGTCACAAAGAATGTACTCGAAATCCCCCTTTGTTTTATGCTTCGTCTGCAAATTGTAACGTTTCCACGTTAAATATAAGCCACTGCATAAATACAAGCGTTTCCACAACACATTAAAACGGGTATTGCATTTCTAAGAAAAAACATTGAGAGGCACACTGCGTAATGACCTAAATTAATCCTAACATTAATTATACTACGTTACCAAAACGAACGAACAGATGGACTAAAGGATAGAAAGAAGGGAGGGCTGAAAATCAGGAACGCATGCAAAATTAAACACGCGTCTCGCTATTAATGCCACCCCAACAAGCGTAACGCGATACACAATTACTACTATCACGCGTGTAAGGCCACATGCACTAACTTTTTTTTTCGGACGGACAGTGATAAAAACACTAACCTTCCCAGAGTTAGGTTTTTAAATCCTGAAAAAACTCTTATTAGGAAAGATGACAATAGATGGGTTTACGTTTGAAAACATTACAGTACCCAGACAGCACATCTTCGAAACAGGAGGTAGAAGAAATTGCATATTTTGAACGCAGCCACTTAGCTCTTTTAAAATTGTATATTTGGGTTCCTTAGGGCTTGATGACAAAGAATATGTTAAGTGTTATGCAAATAGTCTAGGAATTAACAAGTTATAGCCAAAATAAAATGATGGTGCTGTCAGACAACACCCAAAAATCAGAATCGCTCAGTGGTAGATTTTTTTAAACCACCATTGTACGGGAAATGGGCCACAAGTTACATTTGAACTGATTGGCTGGAATGATATGTAAGGCTAAACACGATTAGTCGGACTATAAATGCTATCCTTGGTTGTTAGGGGAGACGTAGGAAGGTAAAATTTTTTCAAACACTTGTCGAAACGTGGCTCCATTGGCCAGACTCGCTGATATAATCACTTAGGAGCGTTAGTTCGAGACCACTAGTTCAAATAAGCTTGATAAAGCAACAGTGCGTTGAAGCCAGCTCATATTTTTGCTAAATAAAAGCCTGGAACATAAGCAGATGGGAATTTGTGCCAGTATTTGTGCCAGAATTCATTGCTAGTCAACGTATCTGTGTTTATTTCCATGAATTGTGGTAAGCTTGAAACATTCAGTATCTTTTAATGAAAATTGAATGTGAATTGTTAATTTATGCCTGTATATATGTGTAGTTCAGTAGCAAACATGATGTAAAGCCTATAATGCTCCAGCCTGAACAGAAGGTGTCGGAGGAAAGTAAAACAGCATGGAATGGCCAAACAGTACACTGACACCTAGATGATTGACTAGAAAGAAATAATGCTGGAAGTGCAGAGGCGTAGTAACCATTAAGGAGGTTAATACTGGTATAAAGTATTTCAGATGAAGCTGACAGTTGGCCTAACGCTCTGAACTCAATGTTTGTGATGTATTGTGCTCAGTGTAGAACTAGAGTATCAATTAGTTATGAAGTAGAAGGTACATCCTTCTTGTTTTCAGGGACCGTGGTCTTGACGTTATTGAGCAGCACCTGGTCAGAGCTTTGCTGAATCCAGAGTCGGACAGCATACTCCTTGGTCCATTTATCTATCAGTGAGGTGTCTCCAGAGCCCAGGGGAGAAATCGAGCAGAGGAGTCTCTTCCTGCCGCCATCACGCAAGATAAGCTGATGTGGACAGCTGAGCTCAACATTATGTACCCCCATCTTAAAATGACATTGTAAAAATAACATTAAGAGGGGAATTAAATTGTTTTAATATCAGGAACTGAGAACATCTCCAATACTAGTTCCAATAAAGACAAACTATTGAAGTCATGATGACAAATACCAACAGAGCTTGAACAAAACAAAACCAGTATTACCTCATATTACTACTACACAACTGACACACATAGGATACTTTTAATAATATAGGTCACTACAATATTCATATTGATAAATTCTGTACATATAACTTGTAATTAAAATTGATTGTGATTCCTGGTTCCCTTTGTATTTGAATCAGGACACATATACATTCATGACAGCAATGAATACATATTGTTATTTGAAAAGTTATCAGTGACTCCTTTAAGATATCCTTGTAGAGTGTTTTATGTATGTGAGTGTCACAGTGTTGTCAAGTGTAGTGGAATAAATTAAATTGTTTATCTGTCTGTTGTTGTTTTGACTTACACTTCATCATACACATACCCTAGACATATAACGTAGTCATCACACTATTCCAGAATAATTCTGACTGAGGTATACATATGTGGCAGCAAGTAAGGTTATATATAATACACTACTCTTATTAGATATATATACCTTCACAGCTGATCTCAGTCAGTACACTAAGTCCCCTATAAATATTTATAACATCACACTTCACCACAACTGTGCTGAGGTCCTCCTTGTGCGATCTAAGGGAGGAGATCGGAGCACTGATGGAGTTGTCCGTGTGCAATGAAGAAAGTCCTTAAAACCAAACTTTGTAGTATGATCTTGTTTCTGTAAATAACTTCGCTCTGTTCTGTCTTGACGATAAGGATAATGCTAATAATTAAAGTAAGTATGATCTTGTTTCTGTAAATAACGTCGCTCTGTTCTATCTTGACGATAAGGATAATGCTAATAATTAAAATAAGTATGATCTTGTTTCTGTAAATAACTTCGCTCTGTTCTGTCTTGACGATAAGGATAATGCTAATAATTAAAGTATGATCATCATAGCCGGGTATTGTTCCCCAGGGGTCACTGATGAGATGAAGAAAGAAAATGACGACTACTCCTTCAAACATGACGTACAACGGGAGTAATATGAGAGTTATCATGGGGTTGGCAACCTCATCATGTAAAACATGTTTCTACTGGAACCATTGTTGCAAGAACGCGAGAATGCTTGCTCCAGGGGGAACTAACGTGAGTGGTGGCTCCATGCTCCATACGGAGCGACAAGATGGATGATTGTTTGAATGGTGCGTATGATAATGATGACAATTATAAGAATGACGACGATGATAATGTGCTGGTTATGATGGTAATGAAGGTGATGGTAATGAGCATGTAGTAGTTGATTATTACGATGGGAATGTTGATGATTATAATGATTATGAGCTAGAGACGTTGTTTATAACGTTAGTAATGTTGATAATTATGATAATGATGATGGTGGTGGTGATGATGATGTTGGTGGTGATGGTGAAGATATGATAGTGTTGGTGATGATGGTGTGTTGCTGTCGTTTTTGACGGTATCATAAGACGTAAATCTATTTAATACTTTTTGATGATCTAAGTTAGAGAACTGTTTATGAACTCCCTGGGACAGGTTGATTTGGGGTTATCTTCCCTTTGTTTTATTCATTGTTGTTGACCTGTCTTAAGTCGGGGTTAGCTGTTCTCAGATCTGTGCTGTCTACACATGCGCAAGTTTTCTGAGGGCGAACGGAGAGACTTCCGTCAGGGAGTGATGATCTGGGTTCTGACCGGACTAGTATGTCCGTGGTACTTCTCTGCATTATCTGGGGGAAAGATAGTCTTCAGTGTGACTGTGATGTCAGTGATTCTCCCCAGAGTTATTCTGTTCGTCAAGAATGACGACAGTTGTTATTTGTGTATTTCTCGGATTCTGTCAAAGGTAAAAGAAACTTAATTATTATGCCTAAGTTGCAGAACATTTTGTGGCAACCTGTGAGTAGAGCTCACAGTCCTTTGAGATGCAGAGTCCATTATTTGTGCTCGATGTAGCCAACTAAGACTATTCGTCTAACTGTTATACAGAAACCCAGTGAAGATATATTATTATGAAAACCGCATGTTGGCGGTATGTTTCGGCATGGATGATTATGCCTGCCTATGAAGAATACACAGTTGTTTACATTATTATAGAGGCCCGACATTACGGCCGATATCTTTGAGCAGAAGAAGATGTATTTGGCGTGTTATGCCAGATGAATTGCAGCATTATTATTATTTATGCAATTGAGAACTCGACTGTTGGTACGGCGGAGTTGTTTGAAGTACCTGACGCGCTGAGTCAGTGGTACGTGAGCTGCAGTATGAAATATGTGTTACAAGACAGACCATTGTCGATAACGTCCTGATAGATGAGTGGTTCAAGCTTTATAATGCCAGATGTTTTTGTCAGTCATTTCCAGTTTATATGATGTCCTTGATCCTTGTCCATTTGACTGTAACTGTTGATGTCACTGTGTCTCGTAAATAAATGGTTGAAAAGTTCCAGCAGTTGCAACAATTACTGACTACTGCATGTGAGTGAGTGGATGCATTGTTTACCTGTCAAAGAGCCTAAACGCATTCGTGTTGTCTACACACCCACATCACTTATCAACCCACACAAACTTCGAGTACTTCACATTCAAAAGATGTATGATGTTTGAATGTCAACATGACACCCTGTTAGCGCCTCAACGCCTGGTGAGCTAATAATGCACAACAACGCTGTTTGGCCCAGGTCGTACTGACTACGCACGCACAGAAACCTACAGTAACACCGTGCAGGAACATTGAGGTAGATCGTACAGCCTTCAACATTCTAGTGGCGCATCAACACATCCATACAATAACAGTACACAGTAAAGATATCGTTACATTCCTGGTGGTCATGAAATAGGACTAACATTTGTGGTAGGCCAGATCAGTGGGTCTAAGCTGCGCATTGGACTGATTGAGGACATTATCTTATGATAACACACATTCATGCTGGAACTACACATTGGAAACTGGACAAGATGATTTATACTGTTCAGCACATAACAGCAACACACCTTCAACAGTTTGAAACTCGTCGATGTCCTTCATTGTGAACGATCACGACTCGTGTTTGCATACAAGTTCAGCTGTTGTTGACAAGTCTCATCACTGTAATTTTCAACGGTGGAGCTTCCTCGCATTGCTGTATACTGTCATAGCATTGTTGACTAAGGCCAAGATTGTAATTAAGATAAGTGGCGGTTTGTTTTTTCGGAAACTTTGTACCGTTATATTGTGTATAACTGAGCCTTCTTAAAACACACTTTATTAATGCTACTTTATGTTACATGTTCTTTGGTGTGTGTGTTTCTGCAGGTCTGGTTGGGTCGGCGACTCCTATAGATATCCCACTTAACCGAGGGTCTATTGTGAGTGTTCTGTAGGGACTGTGCAAATTTCACTTTGTGGAATTTGCTAGCAACATTTGTTGCTGTTTTCGTTTAGTTGTGACGAAGTGTACCTTTCGTTGTTTTTTAGGAATATTTTTTCTGTTCTTTAGTTTTCAGTTGTTTTGTTGGTATTTGTCCGCCTCCTCTTCCTTTTATTAAGTTTTATACACACTTATGTTTATACATTGTGGCGTCATTTGTTTTTGTTGATTATTCGCAGTTATCATCACATGTTTTGTGATATTTTCCTTAGTTTCGTTGTAGTGTTTATTTGACTTCTGCGAACGTTTTCGGTTGTTCTGTATTCTTGTCTTTGTATTGTTATCGTATACATGTTTATCATACACAGTCGAGTTATATATATTAGAGATATTAATAGAGAAGAGAGATAGATTATATATATATATTATATAGAATATTATATATATACTATGGTATAATATATATATATATATACTTGGTCATAGACAATTATTATTAATATGATGCACTTTTCAGATGGAGGTTATGTATGATGATATTATTATAGAGAATCAAGGTGATTATACAAGTTTTTGATTAAAAGACTTGTCTCCCACGGAGATTGGGATAGAATAAAGTGAAGTGAGTATACAAGTCTAGTATTACAGACTTGTCTCCCACTGAGATTGGGATAAAGTGTATTATTATTTCTGGTACTGATAGCATATTATTGGACATAAGCTATTATGGATATGATGGAAATTGTCCATCATTTTCTTCAGGAAGGAAGAAAAAAATTACGTTTATTTGGTGAAGACTGTGAAAATTATGCCACAGAACAGTTTCTACTTCAGGCGAGCAATGATCTTGAAGAATATGCTATGTATAATTATAGAAACTGCTGTGCCAAGAATAGAGTACTTAGACTTTCTAAATCACTATCCACACTATTTTATAATGAAGGTAATGTTTTTGAGTTGGATGCGTTGAAAAAAACGATAAATGACCTTCAGGGTGACAAGACAGCTATTATTGATGCGTTACAGCAGATGAAAATGCAGCTGATGCAAGAAAAAAGAAGAGCAGAAGAATTAGAAAAACAATTAATACAAAATAAAATTGACAGGGAGAAAAATGAGTTACTTAATAATGAGGTGACCTCATTAATGAACATAAATGTTGAAGAAGAGACTAACGATGATTGCAATACACATGTGGCTCAAATTCAGAGCCTGGAATCTGAGATAAATCTTTTGAGAGAAAAGATTACTAAGCAAATCACGATGGAGCAGAACATGAAAGTTCTGGATAAAAGAGTAGCAGGGCTTGATTGGGGTAATCAAGAACTCAGAAAAGTTTTATGTCAACAGGAGAAAGTGACTGAGGAAAAACAAAAAAATATTGAAAGATTACTCATTGAGAAAAAGGAGCTGGAAGATGAGATGAGCTCAATTAAAAATAAATACCTATGTAAAGAACAAGCTCTTGTTAGTGAGCTAGAACAGGTCACAATGGACAATGAGAAATTGAAGATAGAGTTGCTGAAAAATAATGATGCATTTGAGAGTTTGATTCGAAATTTAAGCTTAGAGAATAAGAAGTTGAAGTCAGATTTTGTAGAAATGGAGAAACAGAAATTAGAAGCTGAAGAGAGAATGCAGAAGCAAGCTGAAGAAAATATGAACTTGCATGAGAGAGTCTTAGCTATGGAGCTGGACAAAATAAAGGTATTGAATGAGAAAGATATGGTTGCTCCTAAAAAGATTGATGAACTAATGACTACTCATCATAGTGCTATGGAAGCACTCGGACTCGAACTGATTCAGGAGAGAGCTAAAGCTTTAAAAAATACGTCTCAAATGACAAAGTTGAGAAAGGATCTTAAAGATAGTATTGCTAAAGAGAAGACTCTTACTTCTCAGTTACACGACATAAAGTTGGATTATAACAGGGAAGTTAAAACCAACGAGAAAATGCATAAAGCTCTGGCTAGAGAGAAAGCTATTGCAAAGGTAGAAATTGCAAAACTTCGTAAAAGAGTTGATGGTTTATTAGATATTGTTTTGAACAACAAAATGTTATCTACTACCAAGGTAAATAGATGTAAACATAAACCTGATGATCAACATGTTGCTAATGCAAAGAGTCAGCCACATGCACTCAATGCAAGCAGTAACATTAAACAATGTGGAAACAAATCTTTTCGTGGCAAATATAATTTCCCACGTAAGAAGGATACTGCCTCTAATGGGAGTGATTGTTGGCGTCAGGCCAATAAAAGTAATCCGACTGTAATAGTCAGTCCTGATAAACTTGTAACAAAGGACAAACATATCAGTACTCGTTCTCAGAATGATACTCATTATGTAAAGAACAATAAAAATTCTACCATTCCAATTACTCATCATACTCAGCTCAGTCAGTATGATCTATCTTTTAAGCATATTGATAGGAAGAATAATCTTAATTTCGGACAGGATCAGGGTGATCCATCCTGTAATGGTTCTTCTTCAAAGAACTGGAGACGAGCTGACAGTCCTCGTAATTTTGGTTCCAAATATTTTGGAAACTTTCGCAGGGATAGCTGCGATAAAAACTATCCTACATATCATAAGTGTTCACGAAGACAACAAAACCTATCTAACAGATATGTTGATAAAAAGGGAAATAATAATCGCAACTGTGGAACCTGCGGTTCAAATCAAAACAATAGTTGTAAAAGAGCAAATAGCAACGCTACCAATAGAGATAACGGTTGTCATGGATGTCCACAGGAATCTACTTAACTCTCATGTCTAGATCTCCTGATATATATCTAGAGTTATGACTGTTCTTACAATAGCATGCTACTAGACCATTCGTGGTCACTTTATTTGAATTCATGGTTATGGATTAATTGTTTTCTTTCTCTATTACCATCTTTGGTGTAATGGAGAAGGTTGAGTTGACATAATATAAAGGTCAAAAAAATTAATGCGGCCACATGTAATACTTAGACATGTAGTAGTAATTATAGTACATTATAGCATGTTACTAATTGTGTCATTTATATTGTTCTCAGTGCAAACTAGTACCAGGTACGGAGTGCTTTTGAGAATCATGATGATGCCATATGTCTCCCTTACATACTATTTGGATGCTGCTTACATTGATCTTCGGGATACAGCATTGTTTTGTACTGTGGATGCCATCTTCTATTAGTTAGATTGTACTCTTGTATTGTCATATGTATGTATAATGACTTTACAAATTTTGTTATGGCCATCCATTAGATAATAGTAGTTATATAGCATGAGACTTCGATAGATTTATATGTTCATATGACTTCTCGATATGTTGTCATTCGCATTGCTATAATATTGCATTTTTTTATATGTATGTGATTTTTGTTAGCATCGCCAGCAACTGAGGTTTCTTTGATGGTACCTCCCGGATATGTTTTACTTGGAGAAAATATTTTCTCTTATCTTGTGAGGTGATTTTTTGTTCTCACTAGACGCTCTATTGTGCGTCGATTGAGCCTGTCATTAAGACATTATTTTATGTTGTATGTTTCATCGGCGCATCATTCATGCGTTATGAGCATGTTGTATCTTGCTCATTGATGTATTTCCAAAAAAAATGTGGTTCATTTTTTTTTTATTATCCAGAGGGTGCGGTAATCTGTTGCTGTCGTTTTTGATGGTATCATAAGACGTAAATCTATTTAATACTTTTTGATGATCTAAGTTAGAGAATTGTTTATGAACTCCCTGGGACAGGTTGATTTGGGGTTATCTTCCCTTTGTTTTATTCATTGTTGTTGACCTGTCTTAAGTCGGGGTTAGCTGTTCTCAGATCTGTGCTGTCTACACATGCGCAAGTTTTTTGAGCGCGAACGGAGAGACTTCCGTCAGGGAGTGATGATCTGGGTTCTGACCGGACTAGTATGTCCGTGGTACTTCTCTGCATTATCTGGGGAAAGATAGTCTTCAGTGTGACTGTGATGTCAGTGATTCTCCCCAGAGTTATTCTGTTCGTCAAGAATGACGACAGTTGTTATTTGTGTATTTCTCGGATTCTGTCAAAGGTAAAAGAAACTTAATTGTTATGCCTAAGTTGCAGAACATTTTGTGGCAACCTGTGAGTAGAGCTCACAGTCCTTTGAGATGCAGAGTCCATTATTTGTGCTCGATGTAGCCAACTAAGACTATTCGTCTAACTGTTATACAGAAACCCAGTGAAGATATATTATTATGAAAACCGCATGTTGGCGGTATGTTTCGGCATGGATGATTATGCCTGCCTATGAAGAATACACAGTTGTTTACATTATTATAGAGGCCCGACATTACGGCCGATATCTTTGAGCAGAAGAAGGTGTATCTGGCGTGTTATGCCAGATGAATTGCAGCATTATTATTATTTATGCAATTGAGAACTCGCCTGTTGGTACGGCGGAGTTGTTTGAAGTACCTGACGCGCTGAGTCAGTGGTACGTGAGCTGCAGTATGAAATATGTGTTACAAGACAGACCATTGTTGATAACGTCCTGATAGATGAGTGGTTCAAGCTTTATAATGCCAGATGTTTTTGTCAGTCATTTCCAGTTTATATGATGTCCTTGATCCTTGTCCATTTGACTGTAACTGTTGATGTCACTGTGTCTCGTAAATAAATGGTTGAAAAGTTCCAGCAGTTGCAACAATTACTGACTACTGCATGTGAGTGAGTGGGTGCATTGTTTACCTGTCAAAGAGCCTAAACGCATTCGTGTTGTCTACACACCCACATCACTTATCAACCCACACAAACTTCGAGTACTTCACATTCAAGAGATGTATGATGTTTGAATGTCAACATGACACCCTGTTAGCGCCTCAACGCCTGGTGAGCTAATCATGCACAACAACGCTGTTTGGCCCAGGTCGTACTGACTACGCACGCACAGAAACCTACAGTAACACCGTGCAGGAACATTGAGGTAGATCGTACAGCCTTCAACATTCTAGTGGCGCATCAACACATCCATACAATAACAGTACACAGTAAAGATATCGTTACATTCCTGGTGGTCATGAAATAGGACTGTTACATGGTGTTAGTGGTGAGGATGGTGAGGATGATGATGGTGTTGGTGGTGATGGTGTTAGTGTTGGTGATGATGGTGTTGGTGGCTTTGGTGTTGGTGATGATGGTGAAAATGATGATGGTATTGGTGAAGATGATGATGGTATTGGTGGTTATGACGAGGATGATGTTGATGGTGATAATGGTGTTGATGAGGATGATGAATGCCTAGTAAAATATTGCACGGCCATCTCCGTGTACCAGAAACGGATACACACGTTCACGGTCCAGTGGCTTTCGGGATGATTGTTCAATCAGCACGGCTGGTTACAAGAGTAGCACGTGCAACATAATAACCATGATCTAAATCCGACCTGGGCGGAGAGGCACAGTTGAGAAAAAAACATAACTGTGAACTAAAAATGGTTCATGTTTCATTCCAGGCGGACAAACATGCCTAGACTGAGCACTGGAGAGAGAGGGAGAGAGAACGAACGAACGAACGAACTTTATTTTCAAAGGGTTGAGAATTGGGCACGCAAGCCCGTCTGACATTCTACCCACTAGAGAGAGAGAAAAATAGAGAGACACACACTGAGAGACAGACAGAGAGACAGACAGACAGAGACAGACAGACAGAGAGAGACAGACGTAGAGACAGAGACAGACAGACAGAGACACATACAGACAGACACAGACAGAGACACAGACAGACAGAGACACAGACAGACGCAGACAGACACAGACTGACAGACAGACACAAAGACAGACAGAGACACAGACAGACAGAGACAGACAGACAGAGACATACAGAGACAGACAGACAGAGACAGAGACACAGAGAGAGAGATGCTAACGAGCGGAATGTACCCCCAGGAAGCACCCAGACACTTCAGTTTCAACCAGTCCACAATCGCCCGTCCGGTTTCACTGAGTCTCTAAGTGCCCTTGATCTTGACTGCCCTTTCAAACCCAACAGTTTCAGTAGATTATAAAAAGCGTGTGTTGTTGTTGTTGTTTGTTTTTGTTTCTCTTTTTGCGTTTAGGGGATGGATGTTTACATTTCGTAACATAATTTTATATTTGTTTATGTGATGGAAGGCATGGTCCCTGGAAAAAGGGGAAGGGGTCGACCTAGACGACGGTGGACCCAGGACATCACAGAGAGTCTGAACTTGTCTTTGGCTGATGCAGGTCGACTTGCCCAGAATCGTGATGCGTTCAGAGCAGCTGTAATGGAGACAACGTTCTGGAAAGAATACGTCACATGATGATGAGGAGGAGAGTGGGAGGGTTCAGAGTGCTTTATAACGATGCAAACTGTATTCCTTTATCTTTTTTAGGAAAAAGAAAATTATGGATTATGAAATTAACAAAAGAACCCTTTTTTTACACAGTATTATCTCTTCACCGACGCGTGCCTTTTGGGAAAACGAACATGGCGAGTGTTGGCGTAAATGCCAAGCCGTGACGTAAATTTCATATGTCAGAGTTTATTGATCGTCATATCTCAAAATCTCATTTACCCATCTGATAAAGTTGTTATTTTATTCCCGTTAATGATGTCCACCAAAAGATAATTATAAGTGGATGGAAGCAGACATCATCATCATCAGTTGATAAACTCTTAATACAAGACCCTTGCCCTGAGCAAGAGTTGATAAAGTCCTCTGGTGTTCTGATTACTGAAGCTCGCTCGAACATCACCAGAGTTAAATACTGTGTTGTTGTGTTGCTCGTGGTTCGAGTATGGAATGTCAACTTGACCTACGCAGTGGTGTGTAGACATAGATGGAGTGTATAATGTGCGAATGATAGGAAGGGTTCGTGGTGTTGACAAATGTTCTTTTCTTACACTCATGTATGGCTGGAAGTCATCGACACCAACGACTGTGTACCTTTACTAAAGTTTAATTGGACGTACACACTCGACAGCACAGATAGTGACAAATCACAGGTTGGCATAATACATCATGGTACAGTGGATAACTGGTCTTGCAATGTTATGTTACATGGGCACTCATGTAGAATAATATTATAATGGACTGTCAGTAGCCAAGCACTCAGTATTGCCCATATATATATATATCAACTGAGTTTACTGACAAAGCACGTCAGATTATAAACAATATCCAAGATGGCTTCTACCTAATCTCGTCTAGCGAAGATTCTTTAACATAAGGTTCAGCACAGTTTTTTCATATAATAATATTGAACCGCTAGCAATGGGTTCTCATGTGTAGCAGTGATCTCTGGACTAATCAAGCGATAATACGGGCATCCCTTTTCTCTTCTTGAAAGTCACTACATGTTTGGTTCCAAGATGGCTTCACTCGTGAGCTGTCACTCACGTTTTGATACAGATAATGAATCTGTCCTAAAGTTAGTCATTCATTAAATCTTTCATTGCTCTGTAGATTTGATCATGAACACTTGACTGCAATCTACAGGATATAGTGCTGCTAGGAATCGAAGTCGTTTTCATCGAGTCAAATATATTCTCTTAGACATTCAAATCGTACCTATCGAAAATGGTGGCTTCGTACGAGAGTTCATAAGAGTGTCTATTATTACCTTGGTATCAGAAATATGATTCTGCCATTCCTTGACAATACGAATAAACACTGGGGTAAAGCATACACGATAGGTCTAGACGACTATCACTTTCCCCACAAATACTGAGATCACTTTTTCCCCGGCGACAAGCCGACATAGAAAACACAGTCCCTATCGGGACGAAGCCAAATCACCCCACACTCTAGCGACACATCCGCCGAATAGCCTTTGACCTCTCTAGAGACAACAGAACATATAGTTCGACTTAGATATGTAAAGATATACAGATATAAGACAGACTCGTCCTACTCAGACAAACAATACACATAAATTCAGGCCATAGATATTCTGAAGCAAGAACAATCTATTACTACCCAAACGAAGAATAAATCGCAGAAAACTGGACTCATCCGCGGAGTTCGATCGAAAGAGCCGACACAACTTTCAAGGGAAGTAACTCAATAATGACTTTCCCTTAAGCACTATTTTGTTTACAAAATATTTGCGAACATAACAAGTATACCAATGTATAATATTGTAAGATATCAAAGACTGCACGTAACAGTCTTACCACACCTCCCGGGAAAAAAAAAAAAAAATGGAACATTTTTTTTTTTTTTTTGAAATACATCTAGGAGCAACGTACAATAGGCTCACAACGCATGAATAATGCGCAGATGAAAATATCAGGAATACCTATAACGCCTAATATGAGGCTAAGTCGACTTATGGAGCGACTGGTGAGAATGTGTCTCATAAACTGAGAGAAATTATTTCTCTACAAGTATATTTTTCCAGGAAGGTGTCATCAAAGTATAATACAATTCTGGCAATTACACAATGCCTAAAAAATTCATATCATCATTTCGTATTAGATATCTTAAATTTATGATTTATGAAGAAAAAATCATCAAAGCACAGCGGTGAATAAACATCAATGAACCGCTATGTAGTGATACAATCATTATATTATTAAATTACAAATGTGTATCTATCATGATATAGAAAAGGAACTACTATAGAACTAGACATATCAAGAAGTCTAAGCCCTAATAGTTATGTGGAATCATGTGGGCATCTTGACAGAATGTCTGCCATCACATTATCTGATCCACGAATAGCTCGCACAGAGAAATGAAAAGGTTGAAGAGCAATTGCATATCGAGTAGACCTCGAGCTCTTCAAATTCTTACTCTGTATAGCAGTAAGAGCTTTTTGGTCGGTTTCTACTATGAAATGTGCGCCTAGAAGGAATCTCTGTAGTTTGAGGATCGACCAAACCATAGCTAATAGCTCACGGTCTAAAACCGAATAATTCCTTTCTGCCGCATTAAGTTTTCTGGAAATATACATTACAGGATGCAGAGTTCCAGAGTACTCTTGCATTAGTGCCGCTCCAATCCCAGTGGATGAAGCGTCACTACGAAGAACGAATGTCTTATCTTTAGTGGGTAGCACTAAAATAGGTGGTGTTGAAAACAGTGTTTTAATCTTATCCAGAGAGCATTGGCATTCCTGAGACCAGTGGACCACATTAGGCGAACCTTTCTTTAGAAGTGTTGAGAGAGGTGCCATGATAGAGGATAGATTCTGAATGAATCTGCCATAAAATTGAATAAGACCTAACAGACTTCTCACCTGTTTTTTAGTCTTAGGGATTGAGATGTTAAGTATCTTACTAGTATTATGGTCCTCTGTCTTTAGGAAACCATGACCAACTCGGTGGCCTAGGAAAGAAATTTCGCTAAAACCAATATAGGCTTTAGAGGGTTTCGCTGTCAGGTTGTGCTCACGCAAAGTAGACAGCAATTCATCTAACCCTGAATAGTGATCTTCCCAAGTATCGCTGAAAAGACAGATGTCGTCTAGATATGCAATGACATCTGACCGATAAGATAGGATTCGGCGCATCATGCGTACGAATGTAGCTGGTGCGTTCATAAGACCGAAAGGCATAAAATTCCATTGGAACAAACCTCTAGGTGTTGAAAAAGCCGTGAGAGGTTTTGCGCGTTCAGATAAAGGAACTTGCCAATATCCTTTAGACAAATCAAGTTTAGTGAAAAAATGAGATTTGGAGAGTCGAGTAAGTAGCTCTTCCAGTAAAGGCATAGGTTCGGCATCGAACTTCGTTACTTGATTCAATTTTCGATAGTCAACGCAAAGACGTATGTTATTGTCTTTTTTACGAACAATAACCATCGGCGAAGAATATGCAGAGGTGGATGGTTCGATTATTTTCAAATCTATCATCTCATCCAACTCTTTCTCGACCTGTGCTTGAAAATGTATAGGTATAGGATAAGGTCTAACCCTAATAGGAGTATGGTCAGTTAGAACAATGTCATGTTCAATGACATGCGTTTGTCCAGGGATGTCAGTGAGTACATCCTGAAATGTTTGCAACATAGTTGAAACTTGTCGCTGTTCTCCTAGAGACAAATCAGGAGAGACAGTAACGTTCTTCCATGATTCACTAGAATGAAGTGGGATCATTGGAAGAGGAAGATTTACATCTGAAAAACTTGTTTCCTCATCCTGTATCACGGACAGTGATGAGTAATGACCATGTGGTACTGGAGAATTGTCCGTTGCTTGGAAAAATGGGTTGCAAATAATCCGGACGTTCATGGAATTCCGTAAGCATATTGATGTGGAAGGTTTTATGCTTCCCATCAATATCGACAATATAGTCGACATCGGAAATTTTCGATATTATATCGTACGGACCTTTCCAAGAAATAAGTAATCTGTTTTCCCTACAAGGTAGTAATACAAATGCTTTGTCACCAGGACAAAGTTGTCGTAAGCATCTCTTCTTATTGGCAAATTGCCTTGCCTTCTGTTTCGCAAATTCAGAAGAAGAAGTTGCTAATTTGCATGCTTCGATAATCTTTTGTCTCAACGCGATGACATATTCGTAGGATGACTTTGTGTCATCGTCAATATTGTCAGATGTAATGAGATCGTGAAGCAACGACATAGGGCCACGCGGACGCGCGCCAAAGACGAGTTCAAAGGGAGAAAATCCTGTATGTTCATTGGGTACCTCTCTGTAAGCGAAGAGGGCCGCAGGTAAAACTCTGTCCCAGTCTTGAGGATGATCCTCAGTTATCTTCCCCATACTGGCCACCAGTTGATAAAGTTGTTATTTTATTCCCGTTAATGATGTCCACCAAAAGATAATTATAAGTGGATGGAAGCAGACATCATCATCATCAGTTGATAAACTCTTAATACAAGACCCTTGCCCTGAGCAAGAGTTGATAAAGTCCTCTGGTGTTCTGATTACTGAAGCTCGCTCGAACATCACCAGAGTTAAATACTGTGTTGTTGTGTTGCTCGTGGTTCGAGTATGGAATGTCAACTTGACCTACGCAGTGGTGTGTAGACATAGATGGAGTGTATAATGTGCGAATGATAGGAAGGGTTCGTGGTGTTGACAAATGTTCTTTTCTTACACTCATGTATGGCTGGAAGTCATCGACACCAACGACTGTGTACCTTTACTAAAGTTTAATTGGACGTACACACTCGACAGCACAGATAGTGACAAATCACAGGTTGGCATAATACATCATGGTACAGTGGATAACTGGTCTTGCAATGTTATGTTACATGGGCACTCATGTAGAATAATATTATAATGGACTGTCAGTAGCCAAGCACTCAGTATTGCCCATATATATATATATCAACTGAGTTTACTGACAAAGCACGTCAGATTATAAACAATATCCAAGATGGCTTCTACCTAATCTCGTCTAGCGAAGATTCTTTAACATAAGGTTCAGCACAGTTTTTTCATATAATAATATTGAACCGCTAGCAATGGGTTCTCATGTGTAGCAGTGATCTCTGGACTAATCAAGCGATAATACGGGCATCCCTTTTCTCTTCTTGAAAGTCACTACATGTTTGGTTCCAAGATGGCTTCACTCGTGAGCTGTCACTCACGTTTGGATACAGATAATGAATCTGTCCTAAAGTTAGTCATTCATTAAATCTTTCATTGCTCTGTAGATTTGATCATGAACACTTGACTGCAATCTACAGGATATAGTGCTGCTAGGAATCGAAGTCGTTTTCATCGAGTCAAATATATTCTCTTAGACATTCAAATCGTACCTATCGAAAATGGTGGCTTCGTACGAGAGTTCATAAGAGTGTCTATTATTACCTTGGTATCAGAAATATGATTCTGCCATTCCTTGGCAATACGAATAAACACTGGGGTAAAGCATACACGATAGGTCTAGACGACTATCACTTTCCCCACAAATACTGAGATCACTTTTTCCCCGGCGACAAGCCGACATAGAAAACACAGTCCCTATCGGGACGAAGCCAAATCACCCCACACTCTAGCGACACATCCGCCGAATAGCCTTTGACCTCTCTAGAGACAACAGAACATATAGTTCGACTTAGATATGTAAAGATATACAGATATAAGACAGACTCGTCCTACTCAGACAAACAATACACATAAATTCAGGCCATAGATATTCTGAAGCAAGAACAATCTATTACTACCCAAACGAAGAATAAATCGCAGAAAACTGGACTCATCCGCGGAGTTCGATCGAAAGAGCCGACACAACTTTCAAGGGAAGTAACTCAATAATGACTTTCCCTTAAGCACTATTTTGTTTACAAAATTTAAGATTAATGGAATTTCCGCAACATCAGAACCCATCGGCTAAGTGGTAACGATTTTTAGATTGCGGTGAAAAACATTTGTTCTGAGGCTAATAATCTGGAAATATAAAAATAACAACTCTATAATTTGTGGCTGTTATTGTGTAACTGAATATCATACTTAGGATATTTATAGAAAATCGAGTGATCAATTCATTTCTGATTAGCTTCGTGATGTGTCAAGATTATCTTAATATGTTTTTAAAGAATTCTCTTAGACTATTTTAAAGCATGTAGTTCGCCTATTGACAATTGAACATATTATATGAAAATGGAGACACTATACGCTAATTATAACCTTCCTTGGGTTGGAACGGGATATTTGTCTTCGTCAATTAACAAAAATAGTAGTTGTAGTCGTTTATTAGTAAAACAGTAGCAGCAGTGGTGGTAATAGTGGCTGTAAAAATAACAGTAGGGGATAGCAATAGTAAACAGGGAAAAAACATTATTGCGAATACTTTTATAATTAGTGGTAATAATAGGTCTTCTAGTGGTAATAGTAATAGGTGTACTTTTAGTACTAGTAGCAGGAGTAATAGTAGTAGTAATACTTTCTGTTGTAGTAGCAGTAGCAGTAAAAATAATAGTAATATTTTCTGTAGTAGTAGTAGTAGCAATACTAGCAGTAGTAGCAGCAGCGGCGGCGGTAGCAGTAGCAGTAATTGTAGTGACAGTAATAATAGTAGTAATACTTTTATTGTAATAGTAGGAGCAGCCGTAGCAGTAATAATAGTTGTAATACTTTCTGTCATAGTAAATGTAGTAGTAGTAGTAGTAGTAGTAATAGTAAGAGTAGTAGTGGTAGTCAGAGTAGCAGTAGCAGCAGGGGTTGTAGTAACGCTAGTTCTGTAAGGAGTAGTGGTGGTGTCGCAGTGTCGTGGGGTGAATAAAAAAAAAGAAAAGAAAGGCAAAGGTATCCAAATTGGACTGCCAATTTAGTGCAGTGCAGAAGTAGTAGGACAGACCCGCTCGCAGGACGTGGGGGTTGAGTGACATACAACGACCACTGTTTTTGTTGTTGCCGCCCATTCTCCCTATTTTCCTGACCTGACTAATAGAGAGGACAAATAACAGATTGTGAAAACTGTGTCTATCTTTTGTATCGATTTAATAAAGATCAAACCGTTCTAATCAAGATTTTTAAAAAGTAAAATAGTATGATTTATGGAGTTCTGCAAGTTCCTGCCATTTGGTTAAATAACCTTCCAGCCGGACAGAGAACTGTAAGTAGGTCTCTCCTCTCTCTTTGCGACTCTCCATGAAAAGCTGCTGATATCTTCGAGTGGTCATCTCAAATCATAGAGCTTCCCTTAAAGCCTCGCAATAGTCCTAGTCGTCTGTGGATAGTTCCTGGTATACCTCTTATGCTGGACCTTTCAGTGTTTGCGATAATCGCAAGTTCCATCTAGAATGCTCTAAGCCGTAAAGGTTTGCTATTCTGTAATATTTCTCGTTAGCATTGGGAAACGCTTCTAAGGCGAAGTTCATTGCCAAAAGATGAGGTGCTAAACTGCTTGAGGTGTCCGTGCGGGCGACCGAGGGGATGCGGGGTCTCCACTGGCAGAACTAGACTCAGAGTTCCGACTCTGCGCTTCCAGAGTTTTGAGAGCGAGTTCGTATTATAAGTTCCCTTTTCTCTTCTAAATCCCAAATTTCTTCTTTCCTTCTGGGCCTGCCTATTCATCATCTCTTTCTCTATCTCAGCCTGCCTCACTCTTTCTTTTTCGGCTATCTCGGCTTGTCTCACTCTTTCCTTTTTGGCCACATCTCGAATTTCCTTGTCTAGTATGGCTTGTTTTTCCCTCATCTCCTTGTCTATCTCGGTCTGTCCCATCATCTCGACCTGTTTGTCTATAAATTCCTTCTTGCGTACCTCGTCCAAACCCATTTCCCTAGCAACCTTCAAAAACCCCTATTAAGCTTTAACTAGGTATCCCATTTTGCCTGTTACTTTTAAGGTAAGCGACACCTTGTTAAAAATATAAAATCGCAGTGATTTTAACGATAACACTCAGTCAACAACTCACTTAACCACCGCTGTCAGTTACCTAGCCTAAAGGATGCTAGTAAAACTTCTTATGAGGTAACGCACCCAATTAACAATACAAATTGTAGGCTATACTGACAAAAAAATGTGGTAGCTTCTTATATCTTAACAATTAAGAGCTACTACTTGCAAAACATCACTTTAGTCCAAAAAAGTATTTAAAGATTTCTCTTTACAATGGCATCAACAACAAAAAAATACCTCGTCACAGTTGTTGCGAATATAATGAAATTTCTAACTGAAGTGAAATAAAATGTTTACCAGTACAGAACTCCCCAAGGTCGATAGTCTCCGCACTCTCTTGCAGTAGTGGATTCTGTGAAAATTTATTGTACATGATGAGGTTATCAGTGACGTGCACAACGTCATATTAGCCGCCTTGTACAACATGCTTGAATGTGCAGCAATCCTGTTCTTTCTTTGTCTCCTCAGAGACCCCCGGGTACTACACGGGGCAAAAGAATGCTGCCCAAACAAATTGGTTTTTTCACAGTACTTGACTCTCTTTCCCTCTCTCTCTATATATATATATATATATATATATTGTATATATAAAGTTCCTGCCATTTGGTTAAATAACTTTCCAGCCGGGCGGAACTTGCGATCACCCTGTGTATATATATATATATATATATATATATATATATATATATATATATATATATATATATATATATATAATCCCCAGAGTAAGAAAGGTAGAGGAAGGCTAAAGAACCCACGGAGAAGAGAACTGGAGATAGGCATGAAGGGGGTGAAGAATACACGGATAGGCCTTGAGCTGACGGCACGTGACAGGAAGACTTGACATACGGTTGTTGAAGGCATATAATCCAGGGGGGGGGGGGGGGGGTTGAAAGGTGATGAATGCATTAACCTATTTATCATCCTCGTTGTAATGTTTTTCTCATTGTGGAGCATGGGACCACACCTACAGCTCGTCACCTTGCAGGAAGCCTGCATCAAGTATTTAAATGCTCGTGCAGTAGTGGTTTGTGTATACATTTGTTTACGCGATGAGGTTACCAGCTCCATACAATATGATAGACAGACAGAAAATTCCTCACCTTTTAAGAAACAAAGTTAAGACATTGGACATTACGATTAAGAATAAGTTAAGTAACCAATAATAGAACAATGAATTTTAAGATTACAGAATTTATGTAAAGATGAAATATGACAGACAATAGGCATTATAACTTCCGACACACAACATAAACAAATAATAAATTCGTCATACCAACGATTATTTCACTGTGTGTTTTGTTTTCACTTCATTTTTTTTTTTTTTTTTTGTGCTGCATTTCACAACAGTGTAATGTCTGCAAGGCAGTTGGAAAAGAGTAGCCTAGTAAAAGACGGAAATAGCTAAATCTGTCCTAGCACTTGCTACCGTGAGCTTCACCTGATGTTTATGCAATTTTTTTTCAAACAACTGTGATAATGGTAGCTAATATTAAGCTTTAGCCCATCTGCCTGCATTAATTCTGTCTGTCTTACTGAGCATGTTTTCCCCTCAATAATTGTTTTCCTGGCGTTTAACTTACTTTTTTCCTGCCTTGTTTATCTTCTAGAATTTTCGTGACTTTTGTTTACATTCACATTTGCAAATCGTAGTCACTATCATACTAGTGTAGGGGAGTGGGGTGTGAGAGACTTCATGAAGCTAGGTCCTGTTAGGTGATCAGTTCCCTTCCTCGCCGCAAATTGCCCTCCCTAAACTCAAGAACAGAGTCAAGTACCCATTTACAGCGTGACGCTACCGTGTTTCTTGGGATGTGTAGTACAGCTCCTCGTATCGCACATTCAAGTTCTGTCAGTTCACACCAGGCCTTATGCCATCCTTTGAAGTTCTTTCTTTCTTTCTTTCTTTCTTTTTTAATCCTTGTTAATTCTGTCTCAAATTCTCGTATCAGTCTGTGTATGTGTTTTTATCTCTCCATATTTAACCTTGAAGATTGTTGATTGTTGTTATCGTTGATGAGAATTGACGTCATTGCACTCCAGGCAAACCAATAGGCCCTCAGTCTCCCTCAGCAAACGGTTGAAGGGTATGAATGCTTACTGTTCCTGTTGCACGCTGCTTGTATACAGGAAGAATGTATCCTCTCATACGTCCATCCCTGCTAGTACTACGTTTGATGCCAAATTCCAGCAGTCTTAGCCTTGATGATTCGTCGATTGTTGTGTCTCTAATAGGTGAACATTAATTGCCCTCAGTATCTCTCTCTTATCCATAACCAGTGCATCTACTATGGGCTCTCTTGAAACTAATCTACCAGCTCTTTCACTGCCGCGTACGCCTGCATGACCAGGATAGTAGATTTTATGCCTTGGGGATTATATAATAAGAACTGCCTCGTAAGGCTTGTTGAACAGTTATACTGGGCGGGGCATCATTTATCGTACCGCTATAGTATGATGTGGATGGTCTATGAAATGTTGTTAAGAAGGTCTCCCGAAATTGGCTCGCTGAGAAAAAAAAGACCTATTCGAGATATGGACAAGAAGGCGAATGCTCTCCACTAGATAGTGTTTTTTAATAAATCATGGACAATTTTCTTTATCACTACAACATTACTTCTTTCCTAATATCTCGATAAAGAAAGAGTCCCCCGCCTCCTCTAAATGAAGGATTTTACCAATATGTAAATACTTAACACAGACAGCACGAGTGATACATAAAATAACTAAGTAATGATCAACTCGGCTATACAGTTTATTAATTAAATATGTACACATATAGGGCTAGTAAAAAGTAAAAAGGATGATGATGAAAGACAATTCACACACAGATGAAATGTAAAAATGTGGTTAATTAAATATGATAGTTGTTAAAGAAGATTATAATGTATTTTACATGTTGGCCACACTTAGTTTTGTTAGCAGTTTAATCTACGCGGTAACAATTCTATCTGGGGCCAACATAATGTATTTTTGCACCATTTTTAATTATAATGAACGCGATATAAGGTTTACGTCACTAGGTGATGATGACGTATTAGGTTCTGCACTAATGTATGCAGACCGTTACTTCGAGGCCTTTCGTTATAAGAATCCGTCAGAGTAAGACGTTGATGCCATTGCTTCCAAGTTATTTGAAGTTTAACAGTTCTCCTACGTGGCTTAAGGTATTGCGAAGGTCGCCACTGATATTCAAGAAGATGCCGATGTATTCAAGTTTCGATGATTTTTATGCAGAGGAATATTTATGGGAGCAAATAATAATAATTATCTCCATATTCTGGTTTTCACTACTTAGGTGTTAACCGTTATCGGCACCTCTAGTAAATAGGCCAGATATGAGACGATGTATCAAGGACTGTAGGAGATTCAATATATGCTCTTTAGGATCACTCTGCACACCTCCATGGCATGAGGAAGGGGCTAGAAAAGGTGCCCTGAACATAGCCTGCTTCAACATACTCTGACCAGCTTGACGCGGCTGGAGGGTATCCCAATCATGCGTTCGAACAAAAAATAAGAAAAAAATGAAGGTGCTTACCTTCGGCACGTGGAACGTGCGAACACTACTCGATAATACCCTGGCCGACAGACCTGAAAGACGGACTGCACTTGTGGCCAAAGAACTGGCGCGCTATAATGTCGATATAGCAGCCCTAAGTGAGACGCGACTACCAGAAGAAGGTCAGATTACTGAAATTTGAGGTGGCTACACATTTTATTGGAGTGGCCGATACAGCAAGGAACGGCGTGAAGCTGACGTTGGATTTGCCATTAAATCTCATATCGTACGTAAACTTGTCAAATCTCCTAAGGGCATTAATGATCGCCTAATGACCCTTCATGTCCCACTAGGAAGCAACAGAAGTGCCACACTGTCATGAAATATTCTAATCCACATATATAAATTATTAGGTAAATATGAAGCCTAACAAATAAAATTAATAAAGAGAAGAGCAATGGTAAAATGACAGTGCTGTCACAAGGAATGTACTCGAAATCCCCCTTGTTTTCTGCTTCGTCTGCAAATTGTAACGCTTTCACGTTGATAGTAAAAGCTTACTGTATTATACCCGCTTTCTTCAATGAAACGTGTGCTGTATTTCTTGGAAAAACATAAGAGGCAGACTGCGTAATGACCTAAATTTTAAATTCCATTCATGTCTTTTTCTACATTACGTTACCAAAACGAACGAACAGATGGACAAAAGGATAGCGAGAAGGGAGAGGCAGAAAGCCGAACATTAAACACGCGTCGCGCGATACACAATTACTACTATCACGCGTGTAAGTCTACAAGCACTAACTTTTTCAGACGGACAGTGATAAAATACACTACCCTTTCCCAGAGTTAGGTTTATAAATCAAAAAAAAAACTCTTATTAGAAAAGATAACATTAGATGGGTTTACGGTTGAGAACATAACAGTACCCAGACAGAACATCTTCGAAACAGGAGGTAAAAGAAATTGCATATTTTGAACGCAGCCACGTAGCTCCTTTAAATTTGTATTTTTGGGTTCCTTAGGGCTTGCTGACAAATAATATGTAAAACGTTACGCAAATAGTCCAGGAATTAATAAATTATACCCAAAATAAAATATTGGGGGTGCCTGACAGCATAAAATCATTTCTGCTCATAAGATTTTTTTTTTAACGTGTTTGAAAAAAATTTACGTTACAGAAATAGCCTACCATGTAAACTCCAAATTGATTGGAGCGCAACAAATGAAAGCCTAACCACGATTGGTCGGGCTATAAATACTATCTTGGTTGTTAGGGGAAACGGGGAAAGGTAACATTTTTTCAAACACTTGTCGAAACGGGGCTCATTGGTCAGACTCGCTGATATACACACTTGGGAGCGTTAGTTCGAAACCACTTGTTTAAAATAGCTTGATAAAGCATCAGTGCGTTGAAGCCAGCATATATTTTGCTCAATAAAAGCCTGGAACATAGGCAGATGGAAATTTGTGCCAGTTTGTGCCAGAATTCATTGCTAATCAACGTATCTGTGTTATTCGTATGAATTGTGGGACAGTGGTCTTGATGGTACTGAGCAGCACCTAGTCAGAGCTTTGCTGAATCCTGAGTCGGACAGCATACTCCTTGGTCTTTTTAGCTATCAGTGAGGTGTCTCCTGAACCCAGAGGAGAATTCGAGCAGAGGAGTCCTTTCCTGCCGCCATCACGCCAGATAAGCGAATTGGCCAGCTGAGCTCAACATTATGTCCCCTCATCTTGAACTGACTTTTTAAAATTAACATTAAGAGGGGAATTTACTTGTCTTAAAATCAGGAACTGTGAACATCTCCAATACTGGTCCCTAAAGACAAACTATTGAAGTCATGATGACAAATACCAACAGAGCTTGAACAAAACAAAACCAGTATTACCTCATTTTACTACTACACAACTGACACACATAGAACATTTGTAATAATATATGTCACTACAATATTCATATTAAATACATTCTGTACATAACTTGTAATTTAAATTGATTGTGATTCCTGGTTCCCTTGTAGTTGAATCAGGACACATATTCATTCATGCCAGTAATGAATACATATTGTTATTTGAAAGTTTATCAGTGACTCTTTTAAGATATCTTTGTAGAGTGTTATATGTATGTGAGTGTCACAGTGTTGTCAAGAGTAGTGGATTAAATTAAATTGTTTATCTGTCTGTTGTTGTGACTTACACTTCACCATACTCATACCCTAGACACATAACGTAGCATCACACTATTCCAGAATAATTCTGACTGAGATATATAGATATGTGGTAGCAAGTAAGGTTATCTATAATACACTACTCTTAATAGATATAGATACCTTCACAGCTGATCTCAGTCAGTACACTAAGTTCCCTATAAGTATTTATAACATCCCACTTCACCACATATATTGGGGTCTCGCTCTTGGGATTTTGAATCTTTAACTATTAAAAATATTGGGGGTAATTCACTTCAGGGAATATAAGAATTAAAAGGTATCCTTGGGTGGAATTAAATAAGGTTGAGCTCACGGTGCCTGTGTTGTCCATTAGATATATAGTTAGAAATTGAATTGTTGGGTAGACATTATAAAAATTTACCTGATAGACAATGGCGGACCTGGCCAAATTTCGATCTGCTGCGGTTCAGACTGCAAAAGAGTTAGGATTAGATGGGCAAGTTATGGTTGCCTATGTCACAACGGAATGTGACAAATTTATTGAACGCGAAGAAAGAAGATTAGAAAAAGAAGCCGAAAGAAGGTTAGAGGCTGAAAGGGAAATTAAGAAGTTACAATTTGAAGCTGAGGCTGAGACTAAGAGGTTGCAGATTGAGGCTGACAAAGAGGCTAAAGCATTGGAAGCCGAGGAAAGAAGACAAGCTGCAGAAAGGGAGAGAAGAAATTAGCTGCAGAAAGAGAAGAGAAGAAATTAGCTGCAGAAAGAGAAGAGAAGAAATTAGCTGCAGAAAGAGAAGAGAAGAGATTAGCTGCAGAGAGGGAAGCAGAAAAGGAGGAGAAGAGATTACAAAGGGAACATGAGTTACGACTAAGGGAGTTTGAGTTTCAAGGCCATGCTCCTGAAAATGGTGCCAGTCCCTTTGCCTCTGATGCTACGGTTACTCAGGGAGCCTCAACCTCAGCTATGAACTTTCATTTAGATCATTTTGTTGAGAAAGACGATGATATTGAGAGCTATATAAATAGGTATGAACTATTAGCCACCACGTATGGGTTAGAGAGAGAAAGGTGGAGCTTAAAGTTATCTCAGGGACTTCGTGGGGCAGCTTATGAAGTTTTTGCAAAAATGAGCAGAGGTGATCAGGAAAATTATGACATGCTAAAGCAGGCTCTTTTGTTAAGGTATGAAAAGAATGCAGAGTTTTACAGGAAAAAATTTAGGAATGCTAAACTACTGTCAGGTGAAACCTATCACCAGTTCTCTGCACGAATCGAGACATACTTGGAGAAATGGACTTCTCTGGGGAAAACCCAAGATCTTAAGGAAATGGTCCTTATAGAGCAACTAAGAGAGTCCATGGCTCCAGACCTGAGAAAGTTTCTCATGGAACAAGGTGCAGAGAGGCTGGGTGAGTTGCTAAATGTTGCTGAAAGGTATCAAGCAGCTCAAGCAGAGGTAACAGGTAATAAAAAGAAACAGGTGGATAACTTTAGGGCACCACAGAACTTTAATAAATTTGATCCTAGGGATCAAAATAAAGGTAAGCACCAATTTGATAGGCCACGGTATGACAATAAAAATAAATTCCCACAATTCGATGAAAGGAAATATAATGAAAGAAAATCTTTCAACCAAGGAAAAAGGTGGTGTAAAAATTGTCAGATGGACAATCATGACACTGACCGTTGCAGAAGGAAACCTGTGTATATGGCAACCCTTCAGGTCAGGTCGACCTCAAGACAGGAGGAGGATATTATGTTAGATACCACTCCAGAAGAGATGAGGAAGGCACAGGCTGGGGATAAAACACTCAAGCCTTGTTTCAGAAAATTGTCAACTTGTCATACAACTCCAGGCAAGGGAGATTTTTACATGAAAAACAAGTTGATGTATAGGAAGACTGGAGCTAGATCCAATGGTCACGGACAGCTGGTTCTTCCAAAAAGATATAGGACAGACTTAATAAGGAGCCTACATGTGAAACCAGATGGGGACCATGAGAAGATAGGTACCATCATTCAAAAGGTGGCTCACAATTATTATTGGCCCAAAGCAAGATGGGACATTGAGGACTTTGTAGAAAGGTGTAGCATAGCACATGAGGGAACACCCACAAGTGGGAACATGGATCAGGACCTGGACACGCCATGGGCAAAATCAGGCCTGACAATAAAAAGAAAAATAGATTTGATAAAGTGGACCAAATGGAATGGGAAGCCCCTTTTCACGGACAAGCTTCACTTAACTGTTTTACAATGGCCACTATGCGGAGAGTGCAAACAGATGTCTTACCCCAGGATAAGCCGAAAATCCCTCAATCGGACTTAAACAAACTGGAGGAAGAGGATGTAGAGAGGAAATCTCTCATCAAGAATTTTAAGTGGGGAGGAACCCCAGGAACAAGAAAAAATTGGTAGCGGTCGTTTTGTGAATGATAATTCTGGGAGGAAAAATCATCACTATAAAGCTTCAAGTGGAAGAGACCATACCGGTGCATGGACAAATAGGTCCACACAATTAAAGGTCCATATGTAGCTTTGTTAAGAACGTGGACTGATGAAAAGGCAGAGGAAAACATTACATCTTCATACCAATATGTGAATGAGCTGACCACTCGGTTAGAAAAAAAAAAAACTGGCTGGAAACTTGCCAATGAAAATTTGAAACAAGCCAGGAAGAAACATGCTGCCTATTATAACAGGAAGGCGAAAGACAGAAATTTGGCTGTGGGAGAGAAAGTACTGCTTCTTTTGCCAGGGGAGTCAGAATAAGTTACAAATTGGATGGCAGGGTCCATATACAGTTCTAGAGAAGGTGTCTAGAACAAATTATAAGATAGATAAGAAGGGGAAAGAAAAAATCTATCATGTGAATCTCCTGAAGAAATATTTGGAAAGAGAACATCAGGAAGAGACACACTTGTTGACCTTGTCCATCGCCATGGAGATGAAAAAGGAACCACTTTCATCATTTGAATATCCATCACACCCCTGTGAGACAGCAGCACAGGTGAAAATCAGTACACATTTAACGAAAACTCAGAAAGAGAGAGTGCAACAGGTTCTAAATAATCATGCAGAGGTGTTAACAGACCGACCAGGGCATACAAACCTATTGGAATATGATATGAAACTCATAGACTCCACACCTGTCTGTATGAAACCATATTCGATTCCGTTTGCTAAGGAAAAAGCTTTGAAGGAAGAGATAGACTATCTGTTGAAGGAAGGAATTATTTCGCACAGTGAGTCTTCGTATAGTTCCGGTGTTGTACTCTTAAGGAAGCCCTCTGGAGAACATAGACTCTGTATAGATTACAGGAGACTGAATGCTATTACAGAAGGACAGGTGGATCCATTGCCGGATACAAATCAGCTGTTTGCCAGGCTAAATAAAGCTAAATATTTCTCAAAAGTGGATCTGAGTAAAGGATACTATCAGATTCCAGTAAAGCCTGAGGTTAGACCATACCTAGCTTTTAGTACCTCAGAAGGACTCTATGAGTTTAATAGATTGCCATTTGGATTGAAGAATGCGCCTAGTGTCTTCTCTAGAATGATGAGAAAATTATTGGATCCTCTGAATAATCCCTGTATAACAAATTTTATGGATGATATCCTTATAGCAACAGAAACATTTGAGGAACACATTGACTCTCTGAACATGCTGTTTGATCGACTTAGGGAGGCAAATTTAACAGCCCGACCAACCAAATGTTGCGTTGGATGTAAAGAATTGGAATTTTTGGGACACACAGTTTATCAGGGAAACATGACCCCTGACCCAAAGAACTTAGAGAAACTACAGAAAGCCCCGAGACCACAAACCAAGAAGGACGTGAGATCCTTTGTCTCATTATGTGGTTTCTACCAGAAGTATATCAAAAACTTTAATTCCATATGTGCACCTTTAACGGAATTGACACGTAAAGGACTTCCAGATCGCATTACATGGACACCACAATGTGAAATGACTTACCAAGAATTGAAGGAAAAGCTCACAAGTAAACCCATTTTGAAATTACCTGACTTAAGTCAAGAATTCATAGTAAGGACGGATGCAAGTAATATTGGATTAGGTGCAACTCTACTACAGAAATCAGATGCATTGGATGGGGAATTAAGCCCAGTGGCATATGCTAGCAGAAAGTTGAATAAAGCTGAAATCAACTACTCAACTAGCGAAAAAGAATGTCTTGCAGTAATATGGGCAATAAAGAAATTCAATATTTATCTATATGGGAAGGCATTTAAGTTGCAAACTGACCACAAACCTTTATCGTTTTTAGCACAGGCTAAGCATGAGAACTCTAGGTTACTCCGATGGTCTTTGCTTCTGGCTCCATACAATTTTAGCATTGAATATATATCTGGAAAAACCAATCTGGGAGCGGATTTTTTTAAGCCGCCATCCGTGTGATGAGAATCACCGTAAACCCCAGAAATAATAATAAATTTCTATATGTGTATATAGAATAAAGGACTGACATATAATGTCTGTTTTAAGAGGGGAGGTGTCATGAAATATTCTAATCCACATATATAAATTATTAGGTAAATATGAAGCCTAACAAATAAAATTAATAAAGAGAAGAGCAATGGTAAAATGACAGTGCTGTCACAAGGAATGTACTCGAAATCCCCCCTTGTTTTCTGCTTCGTCTGCAAATTGTAACGCTTTCACGTTGATAGTAAAAGCTTACTGTATTATACCCGCTTTCTTCAATGAAACGTGTGCTGTATTCTTGGAAAAACATTAAGAGGCAGACTGCGTAATGACCTAAATTTTAAATTCCATTCATGTCTTTTTCTACATTACGTTACCAAAACGAACGAACAGATGGACAAAAGGATAGCGAGAAGGGAGAGGCAGAAAGCCGAACATTAAACACGCGTCGCGCGATACACAATTACTACTATCACGCGTGTAAGTCTACAAGCACTAACTTTTTTCAGACGGACAGTGATAAAATACACTACCCTTTCCCAGAGTTAGGTTTATAAATCATAAAAAAACTCTTATTAGAAAAGATAACATTAGATGGGTTTACGGTTGAGAACATAACAGTACCCAGACAGAACATCTTCGAAACAGGAGGTAAAAGAAATTGCATATTTTGAACGCAGCCACGTAGCTCCTTTAAATTTGTATTTTTGGGTTCCTTAGGGCTTGCTGACAAATAATATGTAAAACGTTACGCAAATAGTCCAGGAATTAATAAATTATACCCAAAATAAAATATTGGGGGTGCCTGACAGCATAAAATCATTTCTGCTCATAAGATTTTTTTTTTAACGTGTTTGAAAAAAAATTTACGTTACAGAAATAGCCTACCATGTAAACTCCAAATTGATTGGAGCGCAACAAATGAAAGCCTAACCACGATTGGTCGGGCTATAAATACTATCTTGGTTGTTAGGGGAAACGGGGAAAGGTAACATTTTTTCAAACACTTGTCGAAACGGGGCTCATTGGTCAGACTCGCTGATATACACACTTGGGAGCGTTAGTTCGAAACCACTTGTTTAAAATAGCTTGATAAAGCATCAGTGCGTTGAAGCCAGCATATATTTTGCTCAATAAAGCCTGGAACATAGGCAGATGGAAATTTGTGCCAGTTTGTGCCAGAATTCATTGCTAATCAACGTATCTGTGTTATTCGTATGAATTGTGGGACAGTGGTCTTGATGGTACTGAGCAGCACCTAGTCAGAGCTTTGCTGAATCCTGAGTCGGACAGCATACTCCTTGGTCTTTTTAGCTATCAGTGAGGTGTCTCCTGAACCCAGAGGAGAATTCGAGCAGAGGAGTCCTTTCCTGCCGCCATCACGCCAGATAAGCGAATTGGCCAGCTGAGCTCAACATTATGTCCCCTCATCTTGAACTGACTTTTTAAAATTAACATTAAGAGGGGAATTTACTTGTCTTAAAATCAGGAACTGTGAACATCTCCAATACTGGTCCCTAAAGACAAACTATTGAAGTCATGATGACAAATACCAACAGAGCTTGAACAAAACAAAACCAGTATTACCTCATTTTACTACTACACAACTGACACACATAGAACATTTGTAATAATATATGTCACTACAATATTCATATTAAATACATTCTGTACATAACTTGTAATTTAAATTGATTGTGATTCCTGGTTCCCTTGTAGTTGAATCAGGACACATATTCATTCATGCCAGTAATGAATACATATTGTTATTTGAAAGTTTATCAGTGACTCTTTTAAGATATCTTTGTAGAGTGTTATATGTATGTGAGTGTCACAGTGTTGTCAAGAGTAGTGGATTAAATTAAATTGTTTATCTGTCTGTTGTTGTGACTTACACTTCACCATACTCATACCCTAGACACATAACGTAGCATCACACTATTCCAGAATAATTCTGACTGAGATATATAGATATGTGGTAGCAAGTAAGGTTATCTATAATACACTACTCTTAATCGATATAGATACCTTCACAGCTGATCTCAGTCAGTACACTAAGTTCCCTATAAGTATTTATAACATCCCACTTCACCACACACACTGATCAGTGCATATGTCCCAACAATGACAAATCCCGAGGAAACAAAAGAAAGGTTCTATGACGAACTTAACTCTATTATCTCTTCAGTTCCTAAATCTGAGAAACTTATTATTCTCGGCGACTTCAATGCCAGAGTAGGCACTGACCACAACACCTGGGAAGGAATACTTGGAAAACATGGCATAGGCAAATGTAATAGTAATTGGCTCCTATTACTCAGTCTGTGTGCCACACATGATTTGTCATCACGAACCCCATGTTTCGCCTACCCACTCGAAATAAAACAACATGGATGCACCCCCGCTCCAAACAGTGGCATCTCATTGATTATGTCATCACGAGAAGGAGCGACAGACATGACGTGAGAGTGACCAAGGCCATGTGTGGTGCCGAATGCTGGACTGGCCACAGGCTGATTGTATCAAAACTCAACCTTAACATTCAGCCCAAGCGAAGACACCACACCAGAGTCAGAAAACCCATGAACGTGAAGGCTCCAACGTCACAAAACTTAAAAGGGAAGCAACCGCAGAGAGCTTCTCAAGTGACTTGACAGCCGTCTGAGGGAGACGTTGAGCTCGGTCAAACCACTTATAGAGGAAAAAATGGGCCACTCTAAAGAATATTGTGTACACTGTAAGCCTCTGAGAGCTTGGGATAAACAACACGCAAGAACCCTGTGGACATGGTTTCTGATGAGAATGATGAAAATATGAATTTAAAACACTGCAAGGCTGAAAAATATCGCTTGCACAGAGACTATCAAAGCAACCCTTCCTCAACATCCAAAAATGGCAGCCTTTACCTAAATATACGTAGAGTTGTCCAAAATAAGCTCAGAAGATGTATGATGCATGGCTCAGCAATAAAGCATGACGAGATACAGAGATATGGCAGACAGAAATGACCACAAAACGCTTTTAATGATGCCACTGAAAGCAATTTATGGCCCTCAATCGAATCAATCAATCACCGGTCTAAATTGCTGATGCATGGCATTGCTCACTGATTTAAAACGCAGATTTGGAACGCTGGGCACAACACTTCAATGCCATCTTAAATTATCCATAACCGACAACGACCAGGCCATTGCAAGCATTACCAGCAAGTTACAGTCAATGTCAGACTTGACCTTCCACCCAGCGTGGAAGAGGTCAAGAAAGCAGCCCAGTCTACTGTCCAGCGGCAAAGCCCCTGGATCAGATGCTATTCCTGCTGAAATTATAAAGCTGGAGGTAGCATGCTGCTGCGGCAGAGACTAACAGACCTCTTCCACTCAGTCTGGGATAAGAACAGATACCACAGGAATTGAAAAATGCACCACCATCGTTCACATATACAAGCGAAAAGGGAAATCATTCAATCATCATGTGATAACCATAGGGGAATCTCCCTATTATCTATTGCGGGCAAAAAATCCTGGCTCGAGTCCTGCTCAATCGCTTGACTGTTCCATCTCGAATCGCAGGACTTACGTACTGAGAGTCAGTGTAGTTTCCGAGCAGGCCGCGGGACCGTCGATATGATATTTCTTGCTGCTCGCCAACGTTCAGGAGAAATGCCCAGGAACAGTAACAATGACCTATACAAAACATTTATTGACTTGACCCAAGGCCTTTGACACTGTCAATATGCGTACGGACTATGGAAAATAAATGGCGAAAATTCGTGGGCTGTCCCGATAAGTTATCTCAATTGTCCGCCAGTTTCATGAAAGTATGATGGCTCGCGTATTGAATGATGGAGAAACCTTCTGAACCCTTTACCCGTCACAAAACGGTGTCAAACAGGGTTGTGTGCTCGCCCCGAAACTACCTTTTCAGTATGATATTTTGCGGCCATGCTGTCTGAACGTTACGCAATGGCAGTAGTGACGGCGTACACATCAGATACAGGGACAGATGGGAAGCTGTTCAATTTGAGACGATTACAGTCAATTTACTGAAGGTGAATGAAACAATGATCTCTGACCTCGTCTTTGCGGACGACGTGCCCTCAAACACTGCACAGGGAACTGGACATGCTGAACAATATGAGGATCGTTTTCTGTAGTGAGAGTGTAATGTGATGCCTTTGGTCTTACCATCAATACGAAGAAATCTGAAGTAATGTTGCAACCTGCTCCTGTGTGATGAAGTGGGATGTTATAAATATTTATAGGGGACTTAGTGTACTGACTGAGATCAGCTGTGAAGGTATCTATATCTATTAAGAGTAGTGTATTATAGATAACCTTACTTGCTACCACATATCTCTATATCTCAGTCAGAATTATTCTGGAATAGTGTGATGCTACGTTATGTGTCTAGGGTATGAGTATGGTGAAGTGTAAGTCACAACAACAGACAGATAAACAATTTAATTTAATCCACTACTCTTAACAACACTGTGACACTCACATACATATAACACTCTATGAGAATATCTTAAAGAAGTCACTCGTAACTTTTCAATTAACAATATGTATTCATTACTGTCATAAATGTGTATGTGTCCTGATTCAAATACAAAGGAACCAGGAATCACAATCAATGTTAATTACAAGTTATGTACAGAATGTATTAATATGAATATTGTAGTGACATATATTATTACAAATGTTCTATGTGTGTCAGTTGTGTAGTAGTAAAATGAGGTAATACTGGTTTTGTTTTGTTCAAGCTCTGTTGGTATTTGTCATCATGACTTCAATAGTTTGTCTTAGGGACTAGTATTGGAGATGTTCACAGTTCCTGATTTTAAGACAAGTAAATTCCCCTCTTAATGTTAATTTTACAAAGTCAGTTCAAGATGAGGGGACATAATGTTGAGCTCAGCTGGCCAATTCGCTTATCTGGCGTGATGGCGGCAGGAAAGGACTCCTCTGCTCGAATTCTCCTCTGGCTCAGGAGACACCTCACTGATAGCTAAAAAGACCAAGGAGTATGCTGTCCGACTCTGGATTCAGCAAAGCTCTGACCAGGTGCTGCTCACTACCATCAAGACCACGGTCCCTGAAATCAAGAAGGATGTACCTTCTACTTCATAACTAACTTAAACTCTCTTGTTACACTGATCACAACACAGCACAAACATTGAGTTCAGAGCATTAGGCCAACTGTCAGCTTCATTTGAAATACTTTATTCCAGTATTACCCTTCTTAATGGTTACTACGCCTCTGCAATTCCAGCATTATTTCTTTCTATTCAATCATCCAGGTGTCAGTGTACTGTTTGGCCATTCCATGCCGTTTTACTTCTCTCCGACACCCTCTGTTCAGGCTGGAGCATTACAGGCTTTACCTCACGTTGGCCACTGAACTACACATATATATACAGGCATAAATCAACAATTCACATTCAATTTTCATTAAAAGATATTGAATGGTTCAAGCTTACCACAATTCATACGAATAAACACAGATACGTTGATTAGCAATGAATTCTGGCACAAACTGGCACAAATTCCCATCTGCTTATCTTCCAGGCTTTTATTTAGCCAAATATAAGCTGGCTTCAACGCACTGATGCTTTATCAATCTTATTTAAACAAGTGGTTTCGAACTAACGCTCCCAAGTGTGTATATCAGCGAGTCTGACCAATGAGCCCCGTTTCGACAAGTGTTTGAAAAAATGTTACCTTTCCCCGTTTCCCCTAACAACCAAGATAGTATTTATAGCCCGACCAATCGTGGTTAGGCTTTCATTTGTTGCGCTCCAATCAATTTGGAGTTTACATGGTAGGCTATTTCTGTAACGTAAATTTTTTTCAAACACGTTAAAAAAAAATCTTATGAGCAGAAATGATTTATGCTGTCAGGCACCCCCAATATTTTATTTTGGGTATAATTTATTAATTCCTGGACTATTTGCGTAACGTTTTACATATTATTTGTCAGCAAGCCCTAAGGAACCCAAAAATACAAATTTAAAGGAGCTACGTGGCTGCGTTCAAAATATGCAATTTCTTCTACCTCCTGTTTCGAAGATGTGCTGTCTGGGTACTGTTATGTTTTCAACCGTAAACCCATCTAATGTTATCTTTTCTAATAAGATTTTGTTATGATTTATAAACCTAACTCTGGGAAAGGGTAGTGTATTTTATCACTGTCCGTCTGAAAAAAAAATTAGTGCATGTAGACTTACACGCGTGATGGCAGCATTTGTGTATCGCGCGAATCGTGTTGCATGCGTTCCTGATTTTCAGCCCTCCCCTCTCTCTTTATCCTTTTGTCCATCTGTTCGTTCGTTTTGGTAACGTAATATAATTAATGTTAGGATTAATTTAGGTCATTACGCAGGGCCTCTCAATGTTTTTCTTAGAAATGCAGCACACGTTTCATTGAAGAAAGCGGGTAATAATACAGTAAGCTTTTACTATCAACGTGAAAGCGTTACAATTTGCAGACGAAGCATAAAACAAGGGGGATTTCGAGTACAGTCATTGTGACAGCACTGTTTTTTACCATTGCTCTTCTCTTTATTTATTATATGTATTTATTAGGCTTTATATTTACTTGATAATTTATATATGTGGATTAGAATATTCCATGACACCTCCCCTCTTAAAACAGACATTATATGTCAGTCCTTTATTCTATATACACATAGAGAAATTTATTATTATTTCTGGGGTTTACGGTGATTCTCATCACATGGATGGCGGCTTAAAAAATCCGCTCCCAAATTGGTTTTTCCAGATATATACTCAATGCTAAAATTATATGGAGCCAGAAGTAAAGACCATCGGAGTAACCTAGAGTTCTCATGCTTAGCCTGTGCTAAAAACGATAAAGGTTTGTGATCTGTTTGAAACTTAAATGCCTTCCCATATAGATAAATATTGAATTTCTTTATCGCCCATATTACTGCAAGACATTCTTTTTCGCTAGTTGAGTAGTTGATTTCAGCTTTATTCAACTTTCTGCTAGCATATGCCACTGGGCTTAATTCCCCATCCAAGGCATCTGATTTCTGTAGTAGAGTTGCACCTAACCCAATATTACTTGCATCCGTCCTTACAATGAATTCTTGACTTAAGTCAGGTAATTTCAAAATGGGTTTACTTGTGAGCTTTTCCTTCAATTCTTGGTAAGTCATTTCACATTGTGGTGTCCATGTAATGCGATCTGGATGTCCTTTACGTGTCAATTCCGTTAAAGGTGCACATATGGAATTAAAGTTTTTATATACTTCTGGTAGAAACCACATAATGAGACAAAGGATCTCACGTCCTTCTTGGTTTGTGGTCTCGGGGCTTTCTGTAGTTTTTCTAAATTCTTTGGGTCAGGGGTCATATTTCCCTGATAAACTGTGTGTCCCAAAAATTCCAATTCTTTACATCCAACGCAACATTTGGTTGGACGGGCTGTTAAATTTGCCTCCCTAAGTCGATCAAACAGCATGTTCAGAGAGTCAATGTGTTCCTCAAATGTTTCTGTTGCTATAAGGATATCATCCATAAAATTTGTTATACAGGGATTATTCAGAGGATCCAATAATTTTCTCATCATTCTAGAGAAGACACTAGGCGCATTCTTCAATCCAAATGGCAATCTATTAAACTCATAGTGTCCTTCTGAGGTACTAAAAGCTAAGTATGGTCTAACCTCAGGCTTTACTGGAATCTGATAGTATCCTTTACTCAGATCCACTTTTGAGAAATATTTAGCTTTATTTAGTCTGGCAAACAGCTGATTTGTATCCGGCAATGGATCCACCTGTCCTTCTGTAATAGCATTCAGTCTCCTGTAATCTATACAGAGTCTATGTTCTCCAGAGGGCTTCCTTAAAAGTACAACACCGGAACTATACGAAGACTCACTGTGCGAAATAATTCCTTCCTTCAATAGATAATCTATCTCTTCCTTCAAAGCTTTCTCCTTAGCAAACGGAATCGAATATGGGTTCATACAGACAGGTGTGGGGTCTATCAGTTTCATATCATATTCCAATAGGTTTGTATGCCCTGGTCGGTCTGTTAACACCTCTGCATGATTATTTAGAACCTGTTGCACTCTCTCTTTCTGAGTTTTCGTTAAATGTGTACTGATTTTCACCTGTGCTGCTGTCTCACAGGGGTGTAATGGATATTCAAATGATGAAAGTGGTTCCTTTTTTTCATCTCCATGGCGATGGACAAGGTCAACAAGTGTGTCTCTTCCTGATGTTCTCTTCCCAAATATTTCTTCAGGAGATTCACATGATAGATTTTTTCTTTCCCCTTCTTATCTATCTTATAATTTGTTCTAGACACCTTCTCTAGAACTGTATATGGACCCTGCCATCCAAATTTGTAACTTATTCTGACTCCCAGGCAAAAGAAGCAGTACTTTCTCTCCCACAGCCAAATTTCTGTCTTTCGCCTTCCTGTTATAATAGGCAGCATGTTTCTTCCTGGCTTGTTTCAAATTTTCATTGGCAAGTTTCCAGCCAGTTTTCAACCGAGTGGTCAGCTCATTCACATATTGGTATGAAGATGTAATGTTTTCCTCTGCCTTTTCATCAGTCCACGTTCTTAACAAAGCTTCAAGTGGACCTTTTATTGTGTGGACCTATTTGTCCATGCACCGGTATGGTCTCTTCCACTCGAAGCTTTATAGTGATGATTTTTCCTCCCAGAATTATCATTCACAAAACGACCGCTACCAATTTTTCTTTTGGGGCTTTCTCCCCCTCTTAAAATTCTTGATGAGAGATTTCCTCCCTACATCCTCTTCCTCCAGTTTGTTTAAGTCCGATTGAGGGATTTTCGGCTTATCCTGGGGTAAGACATCTTTTTGCACTCTCCGCATAGTGGCCATTGTAAAACAGTTAAGTGAAGCTTGTCCGTGAAAAGGGGCTTCCCATTCCATTTGGTCCACTTTATCAAATCTATTTTTTTCCTTTTATTGTCAGGCCTGATTTTGCCCCATGGCGTGTCCAGGTCCTGATCCATGTTCCCACTTGTGGGTGTTCCCTCATGTGCTATGCTACACCTTTCTACAAAATTCTCAATGTCCCATCTTGCTTTGGGCCAATAATAATTGTGAGCCACCTTTTGAATGATGGTACCTATTTTCTCATGGTCCCCATCTGGTTTCACATGTAGGCTCCTTATTAATTCTGTCCTGTATCTTTTTGGAAGAACCAGCTGTCCGTGACCATTGGATCTAGCTCCAGTCTTCCTATACATCAACTTGTTTTTTCATGTAAAAATCTCCCTTGCCTGGAGTTGTATGACAAGTTGACAATTTTCTGAAACAAGGCTTGAGTGTTTTATCCCCAGCCTGTGCCTTCCTCATCTCTTCTGGAGTGGTATCTAACATAATATCCTCCTCTTGTCTTGAGGTCGACCTGACCTGAAGGGTTGCCATATACACAGGTTTCCTTCTGCAACGGTCAGTGTCATGATTGTCCATCTGACAATTCTTACACCACCTTTTTCCTTGGTTGAAAGATTTTCTTTCATTATATTTCCTTTCATCGAATTGTGGGAATTTATTTTTATTTTCATACCGTGGCCTATCAAATTGGTGCTTACCTTTATTTTGATCCTTAGGATCAAATTTATTAAAGTTCTGTGGTGCCCTAAAGTTATCCACTTGTTTCTTTTTATTACCTGTTACCTCTGCTTGAGCTGCTTGATACCTTTCAGCAACATTTAGCAACTCACCCAGCCTCTCTGCACCTTGTTCCATGAGAAACTTTCTCAGGTCTGGAGCCATGGACTCTCTTAGTTGCTCTATAAGGACCATTTCCTTAAGATCTTGGGTTTTCCCCAGAGAAGTCCATTTCTCCAAGTATGTCTCTATTCGTGCAGAGAACTGGTGATAGGTTTCACCTGACAGTAGTTTAGCATTCCTAAATTTTTTCCTGTAAAATTCTGCATTCTTTTCATACCTTAACAAAAGAGCCTGCTTTAGCATGTCATAATTTTCCTGATCACCTCTGCTCATTTTTGCAAAAACTTCATAAGCTGCCCCACGAAGTCCCTGAGATAACTTTAAGCTCCACCTTTCTCTCTCTAACCCATACGTGGTAGCTAATAGCTCATACCTATTTAGGTAGCTCTCTATATCATCGTCTTTCTCAACAAAATGATCTAAATGAAAATTCATAGCTGAGGTTGAGGCTCCTTGAGTAACCGTAGCATCAGAGGCAAAGGGACTGGCACCATTTTCAGGAGCATGGCCTTGAAACTCAAACTCCCTTAGTCGTAACTCATGTTCCCTTTGTAATCTTTTATCTTCTGCTTCCCTTTCTGCAGCTAATTTCCTCTCTTCTGCAGCTAATTTCTTCTCTTCCCTTTCTGCAGCTAATCTTTTGTCTTCCCTTTCTGCAGCCAATCTTCTGTCTTCTCTTTCTGCCTCCAATTTCTTAGCCTCAGCCTCAATCTGCAACCTCTTAATTTCCCTGTCAGCCTCTAACTTTCTTTCGGCTTCAAACCTTCTTTCTTCGCGTTCAATAAATTTGTCACATTCCGTAGTAACATAGGCAACCATAACTTGCCCATCTAATCCTAACTCTTTGCAGTCTGAACAGCAGCAGATCGAAACTTGGCCAGGTCCGCCATTGTCTATCATGTAAATTTCTACAATGTCTAACCAACAATTCAAATTCTAAATATATATAATGGACAACACAGGCACCGTGAGCTCAACCTTATTTTATTCCACCCAAGGATACCTTTTAATTCTTATATTCCCTGAAGTGAATTACCCCCAATATTTTTAATAGGGAAAGATTCAAAATCCCAAGAGCGAGCCCCCAATATATGTGGTGAAGTGGGATGTTATAAATATTTATAGGGGACTTAGTGTACTGACTGAGATCAGCTGTGAAGGTATCTATATCTATTAAGAATAGTGTATTATAGATAACCTTACTTGCTACCACATATCTCTATATCTCAGTCAGAATTATTCTGGAATAGTGTGATGCTACGTTATGGGTCTAGGGTATGAGTATGGTGAAGTGTAAGTCACAACAACAGACAAACAATTTAATTTAATCCACTACTCTTAACAACACTGTGACACTCACATACATATAACACTCTATGAGAATATCTTAAAGAAGTCACTCGTAACTTTTCAATTAACAATATGTATTCATTACTGTCATAAATGTGTATGTGTCATGATTCAAATACAAAGGAACCAGGAATCACAATCAATGTTAATTACAAGTTATGTACAGAATGTATTAATATGAATCTGGGAGTGACATATATTATTACAAATGTTCTATGTGTGTCAGTTGTGTAGTAGTAAAATGAGGTAATACTGGTTTTGTTTTGTTCAAGCTCTGTTGGTATTTGTCATCATGACTTCAATAGTTTGTCTTTAGGGACTAGTATTGGAGATGTTCACAGTTCCTGATTTTAAGACAAGTAAATTCCCCTCTTAATGTTAATTTTACAAAGTCAGTTCAAGATGAGGGGATATAATGTTGAGCTCAGCTGGCCAATTCGCTTATCTGGCGTGATGGCGGCAGGAAAGGACTCCTCTGCTCGAATTCTCCTCTGGGCTCAGGAGACACCTCACTGATAGCTAAAAAGACCAAGGAGTATGCTGTCCGACTCTGAATTCAGCAAAGCTCTGACCAGGTGCTGCTCACTACCATCAAGACCACGGTCCCTGAAATCAAGAAGGATGTACCTTCTACTTCATAACTAACTTAAACTCTCTTGTTACACTGATCACAACACAGCACAAACATTGAGTTCAGAGCATTAGGCCAACTGTCAGCTTCATTTGAAATACTTTATTCCAGTATTACCCTTCTTAATGGTTACTACGCCTCTGCAATTCCAGCATTATTTCTTTCTATTCAATCATCCAGGTGTCAGTGTACTGTTTGGCCATTCCATGCCGTTTTACTTCTCTCCGACACCCTCTGTTCAGGCTGGAGCATTACAGGCTTTACCTCACGTTGGCCACTGAACTACACATATATATACAGGCATAAATCAACAATTCACATTCAATTTTCATTAAAAGATATTGAATGGTTCAAGCTTACCACAATTCATACGAATAAACACAGATACGTTGATTAGCAATGAATTCTGGCACAAACTGGCACAAATTCCCATCTGCTTATCTTCCAGGCTTTTATTTAGCCAAATATAAGCTGGCTTCAACGCACTGATGCTTTATCAATCTTATTTAAACAAGTGGTTTCGAACTAACGCTCCCAAGTGTGTATATCAGCGAGTCTGACCAATGAGCCCCGTTTCGACAAGTGTTTGAAAAAATGTTACCTTTCCCCGTTTCCCCTAACAACCAAGATAGTATTTATAGCCCGACCAATCGTGGTTAGGCTTTCATTTGTTGCGCTCCAATCAATTTGGAGTTTACATGGTAGGCTATTTCTGTAACGTAAATTTTTTTCAAACACGTTAAAAAAAAATCTTATGAGCAGAAATGATTTTATGCTGTCAGGCACCCCCAATATTTTATTTTGGGTATAATTTATTAATTCCTGGACTATTTGCGTAACGTTTTACATATTATTTGTCAGCAAGCCCTAAGGAACCCAAAAATACAAATTTAAAGGAGCTACGTGGCTGCGTTCAAAATATGCAATTTCTTGAAAAAAAATTAGTGCATGTAGACTTACACGCGTGATGGCAGCATTTGTGTATCGCGCGACGCGTGTTGCATGCGTTCCTGATTTTCAGCCCTCCCCTCTCTCTTTATCCTTTTGTCCATCTGTTCGTTCGTTTTGGTAACGTAATATAATTAATGTTAGGATTAATTTAGGTCATTACGCAGGGCCTCTCAATGTTTTTCTTAGAAATGCAGCACACGTTTCATTGAAGAAAGCGGGTAATAATACAGTAAGCTTTTACTATCAACGTGAAAGCGTTACAATTTGCAGACGAAGCATAAAACAAGGGGGATTTCGAGTACAGTCATTGTGACAGCACTGTTCTTTACCATTGCTCTTCTCTTTATTTATTATATGTATTTATTAGGCTTTATATTTACTTGATAATTTATATATGTGGATTAGAATATTCCATGACATCCTGGGAAACCTTACTGTGAACCAAATATCACAGTAAAGAACCAACGTCTCCAAGTGGTGGACAGCTTCACTTATCTAGGCAGTATCCTTACCAAAGATGCGAATGTCGACTCCGAGGTCAACAGCAGAATTGCAAAAGCAAGTGCTGCTTTTGGAAGACTAAGAGTAAATGTCTGGGATCGACAAGGAATTAGTGCCGCCACCAAGATAAAAGTATATCATGCAATATTGCTCACTACCCTCCTGTATGCCTGTGAAACATGGACAGTGTATAGCAGACACGCCAAGAAGCTTAATCATTTCCACATGAGCTGTCTTCGCAGGATTCTCAGGATCAAGTGGCATGATAGAGTATCTAATTCTGAGGTCCTCAACAGAGCACATATCTCAAGCATCTACACATTGCTGCAGAGGGCCCAAATTAGATGGGCCGGACATGTTGTTCGCATGCCCGAAAAAAGCCTCCCAAAGCAGTTGATGTACTGCGAACTCTCCATGGGTAAGCGAACAGTAGGGGGACAAAAGAAACGCTTCAAAGACACACTGAAAGCATCATTGAGCAGCTTCTAAATTGATGTCTTCTCCTGGGAGACTATCGCACAGGATCGCTGTGCCTGGCGGACAAACATTACTCAAGGCGCTTGCATTGCAGAACAGAATTTAGCTGATAAGGCAGAAGGCAAGCGTGCTGCAAGAAAGGTCAGAATGCACAGCAACACTACTATCGACTATAACCATGTGTGCCCCGTATGTGGCAGGGCCTGTAGGGCCAAAATAGGACTAATTAGCCACATGAGATCACGGCACAGATGTGTCACAACTCAAGTCTGAAGCTGTCGCCATCTTCGCTTGCGATGGGCAACTATTAATAAACGCTGGCGTAAATTCCCTTCCCTGTGACTTAGAAAGTGTATGATGTCCTATCTTTTGAATTTTCCTAGCTTCTTTCTGGTTCAACGCCAAACACTTGGTGTGTAGACTCAGATTTATGCAGGACTAAAGACACAAAGTGGTTTCATAAATTTCACATCTAATATCAGTAGTTGACTTTCATTTATCTTATTCCTCACTATTACTTCTTCATAACTGATCACTCTGTTTTCAGTTCTTTTATGAAGATGTTATGCACATGATAGTGTTAAATAAAGTGTGTGCCCATGTCAGTCTGTAGTGGTGATCTAATAATCTAGATGAAGGTGAATATATAACTGTAGATTACTTCTTCACATTAAAAGTAATATAACTGTGTGATGGGAAGAATCTTTGAATCAACTAACCCTTTTAAATAACGAAAAAGAAAAATTATTTCTAATTTTTCTAAATTCACCAATCTTATTTTATTCCCTTTCGCGAATACCTTAAGAACACATTCAGAATTAAATTCCATTGGAATGAAATTATAATCCACACTGGAATGAAGTGATAGAACAGGCTGCCCTCTTGGAACTTCTTCCACTTATGCTCCGCTGATGCTGTAAAATGTACTGAATTCAGCGGCGCATCCGGTTATATTTTATGATTGCCAATGTGTAATAAGTCTTGGGCTGTGTCAGAGAAATTAGTATTCCTTTTTCAAAGCCACGGATTCGAATAAATCCCCTTTACAGACTTCATGGCTCTCAGTCTGTCTAACGAACCAGGTGTCCTGACGGATAAAGTATTATCAGTCACTTAATATGAGAAGTCTACAAGGTATGATTAGGAAAGATTACTTCAAAGAATAATAAAAGAGCAAAAGCTGGGAGAAATAAAATGAGCCCGGTGGTGAAAAAAGTAAAAGACGACAAAAGAATAAGACCTCTACCTCACAATGCTAATAGCAAGTTTGTTCATTGTTGGATTTTTCATTTCAAGACCGATGCTCTAAAGCTGTATTTCTTAAACCTAACTACAGAAATAGCCCGTAACATCTTCAACCAATACATTTCAGCTCCCAACTGAGCAAACGATCTCAACAAAAACACCCAACGCCTCCCTCCTCTGTGACATCCGTTCAATGTCTTCGCGTTTCTTCTTGATCCCTTTCATGTTTAACTTCAGTTCGCTGCTCTGTGTGTGTGTGTGTGTGTGTGTGTGTCTGTGTGTGTATGTGTGTATATATATATATGTGTGTGTGTGTTTGTGGGTTTTTTTTTTTTGTAGCCCCCTCTATTTGTCTTACCCTGGGGATTACAGAAAGAGATTGCCTTTTTTTAATGCTAGCAGCTGGTTTTCTGAATGTTTGTTTTATCGTTGCTTTATGTTGACGTGGCATCATCATCATTGTTTTTTTTTCATTCCTTGCGGAACATTAAGCTGTAAATATTGCTCGTTACCAAACCCGCTACCTTGGCTTCCTCTTCCACTGTTCTTCTTCTTGTGATTTGTATTTATATCCACTTTAAAACCTGGTTGCGTCACATTCCAGTCTACCCACCAACTGACTCTGCTTTTGATTTAGGGACGACAAAGGCAGCGAGACAAGGAACTGGTCAAACCACCTCATAAAACTGGACCTACTAAAGTAACACTTCATTACCTTACGGTAGTATGTGCCATGAGACTGCCTTTACCTTACATCAGTCTTATCTCCTTCAGTACTAAGAGTTGTAAATGGGTACCTGACTCTGCTCTCGATTTAGGAAAGGCGAAGGCAGCGAGGAAGGGAACTGGTCACACCACCTCATAAAACTGGACCTAGTAAAGTAGTACTTTACTCCGCTACGGCAGTATTTGCTATAAGACTACCTTTACCGTCACTTTACATCCATCTTGTCTCTATTAGTCCCAAGAGAGTTATCTGTAACGTCTCATTTCCGTAACGACTCGTGCTGTTTTTACAGTGTCACTCAGAGTTCTGATATTTCACGTAGCAATTCTAGGTTTTACCTTTATCAATAGAAGATTAGTCAGCGATCTGAATACCTTTATTAGTTTACGAAGTCGCGTTATTTATCTCATTGGTGAGAGTCAGTGGCGTAACAACAATGTAACAGGGGGCCCTGTGCTTCCGTATATAATTGGCTCAACAATATCAGCATACAGCAAATGTATATAAAAATGTAACTACTTACTTCATTATTACCACCATCACTCTTTAGCTCCTAGGAGCATAGTCCTTCAACAAATTTGTGCCAAGTTCCCCTGTCCTTTAACATCCGCCCAAAATCTGTTCACGTCTTTTTAATTGATTTTTTGACGTCTCCAAAACCTGGGACATTACTATGACGTTAAGCACAGAACAAAGGAGATTAACAGGATGTATATTCAACGGTGTGGGTGCTTTTGGCTACTAATTTCCGGGCCCAGTCGCTGCTGTGCCCCGAGGACGTGTTCAGTCCACCCAGGCGGTATTTACACTACTGACGAGAATTTTTTTCTGGCTGGGACGGAGTTTCTGTAACAACATATTGATTCTTGTTTACTAGGGTTTGGTTGTCAGTCCCAGCCTACACCAAGGGTGGGAAAACCTGTAGGATCTGTTTTCCTGTCATTGTCTGGCCTCTCTCCCTGTGACCTTCTCAGTTTGGTTGAACCTGTCAGTTCTCTTTTTGTTCTCTCCTGTTGAGCTGATAGTATTCATCATTTTGTGTGTGATCTGGATGTTCTACATCCCATTTGTTTCTTATCTGATTCTGATAAAACTCTTTGCCTATTCGAAAACTAAATTAAGTGGTAATCTTCAGACTCCGCGCTGGCCACAGCAGATTGAGATACCATCTATTCAACAAGCTAAAAATAGGAACTACCGACCAGTGTAACAACTGTGGCACCGATGTAGTGAAATTGACAGAGATACAACGGTAAAATACCTCCAAAGATAACATGTAAGGATAAAAACATAATGCGTAGGCTGCTGTAGTACATGATCGCCTAGACCGCGGGTCATCATCCTCCATAAAAATTGACTTGCTAGGCAGGAGGGGAACGGCGGATCAAAAAGAAAAAAAATATGACTGGAAAGATTGCGTGAGACTAGAAAGGCTAAGGAGACGCAATTGGGGGGGGGAAACGGAGAAAAGTCACGTTTCCCAAGTTGACATAAAAAGTAAGCAACTCGACAGAAGGGACCATAGATATGTTACGCCACAGTCATTTATTGGACGCTTTTGCGCGATACCAAGCCCTTGATTTGAATTCAGCGGCTAAAACGCAGATGTTTGGAATATTACAAAATTTAAAAAGTATTTTTTTTCTTAATATTAATGTTAGGAATATAAAAATTAGCTGGCCGGATGGCCCATTCTGAGCAGTGAACTAATATGGTCTTAATTTTACAGACGGATAGATAATATTGAAGATAATGACAAAAGACAGTGTTGTTCACATCATCGACAGACTGTATTGAATCTAAAAGTGTCGCGATTTGCACAAAAAAACACGACCTCGAGACGCAGGTGTTCAAATCTACGTAGTATGGAAGAGAGGGTTTTTGGGTGGTAGCTGTGTCTAAATATAACTTTTAACGACAAAATTTGGAGGGGAGAGAAAGGTTGGTTCAAAAATCAAGTACATTTTTGGTAGAAACACAAGTAGAGACGGACAGACTAACAGATAACCATCCATACTTGACTGAAGCATGACTGAAATGACTTTAGGGTAGGAAATTTGAATTTAAAATAAACCTAGGCAGTGATTGGCCACAGACAATCATATCATTAGCGCTCAGACGCGAAAGTGGGGCCATTCTTCAATAGTTGTTCAGTGATAGACACAGATTTTAAAGTGTGGTGATTTCCATATGAAAGAAAGTGAAAGAAATTTAGGGACGCCATACTATAGCCAGCAGCTCAGCTGAGTTTTGCTAGCAATTCTGTGTTATTTATTCATAATCTGGTAAGATTGAAATTATTTCTTTGTATATTTTGAATATTGTTTCATGTTCGAGTGATTTGATACTGCCATATCGAAATCTAGCCTTACAAACAAGTAGGGATTTGCTCTAGACCCCCCGCCCTAGTCAGGGTCTAGGGACCAACAATGTACATAAACTCCAGCAAGGATTATGCAAGACAGATCAAGTGTTGAGAATAATGAAACATATTACCTATCCTCTTTTAGGGCAGAAAACTAATAAATATTTTTCAGAATCTATAGTCTGGGAGGATCTATCTGATGTAAAACCACCATGGTAAATGTGCTGTTTGGTCAGAGAGATCTGACCTGTCTGTATGATGTGGTTGTTGTGTCAGTGTTGTGTCCAGACGTGGGTAGAGAATAGATTTTGACACATGGCCCATACTTTGATTGCAGAGCTGTGAGTTTCTGTTGTCAACAAAGCAGTGTCTATTCAGTTGGTGACTTTACTCGAGTGTATCTGCGCAGTACTTGTGACAGAGACCACCATTATTGCCCGCCAGCACGGAGAGGTGGGACCACCTGATTTCAGCACCAGAGCTACAACTACAAGATGAGTGAGCCTCTGGTCTGCTGGACATTCACCAACGCTGTGTAGTTACTAATACCCCCCATAAAAATTCCCACCATTTTCTGGACACTGTGTAGTCAATATAGACAGGTGTGATGAGGCCACCCCAACAGCACAAACAGTAACTATCCTCCCAAGTAGATGACTACTAGAACATTTTAATAAAACTAACTAGTATAGTACATATATATGTACACTATTGCATTTATGATATAATATTCCATGCATTTCTTTCATAATCTCTAAATCCTTTTAAGTTCTGGTCAACCTAAAAAATTGATCCAGAACAAAATAAATGTAATATAATTCTATCAAAAAATTTTACACACGTGAGTTAGTTCAGTGTATTTTAACATTTATTAATATTATTAATCTTGTTAAATATCTGTGGGTATATCTATAACCTATTACACCACACTACATATCATAACCCTAGACACTTTACGTAGCCACATTCATTAAAAAAAAATTAAGTGTGAGGTCGTAGTGGTAGCAAGAAAGGCCTTCTGACAATTCTCAACTACATTTTATCTCAGGAGCCTTCACAGCTGGCCTCATACAATTACATTTAGTAATATCAACATCATACAATACCATCAAACACCACTACATATATTGGGGTCTTGTCCAGGGATAATTAGCCCAACAGTAATATTAGGATCTCCTGGTGGGAGAAATAAAATTAGGGAAATAAATTGTAAAATTCCCTTTAAAATTAAAAGTGTCCCTGCAGATAAAAGTTGGTGAATCTTCACAGCCAGTAATAATTAATTAGTTAACTGGTTAGTTAGAATTGGTTAGACTATAGTCATAAGAAGTACTTAGTGTATTTACTGGTTAGAGATTTATCTTGTATATTATTATATTGTCTAAAAAGTATGGCGGAGCTGGCAAAATTTAGATCAGCTGCTGTGCTCACCGCGAAGGAGATGGGAATGGATGGTCAAATTTTAATTCAATACGTAACGGCTGAATGTGATAAATATATTGAACGGGAAGAAAGGAGATTAGAAAAAGAGGCTGAAAGAAAATTGGAGTCTGACAGGTTGGTTGAAGAGAAGAAGTTAGAGGCTGAGACTAAGAGGTTGCAGATTGAGGCTGACAAAGAGGCAAAGGCATTGGAGGCCGAAGAAAAACGACAGCAAAGGGAGGCAGAAGATAAAAAGGCCGAAAGGGAGGCAGAAGATAGAAGGTTGCAAAGGGAGCACGAATTACGACTAAGGGAGCTGGAATTACAAGGCCAGGCTCCTGAAAATGGTGCCAGCCCTTTTGCCTCAGATGCTACGCCCAGTCTAGGAGCCTCAAACTCAGCTATGGGGTTTCATTTAGACCATTTTGTTGAAAAAGACGATGACATAGAGGGGTACCTAGGACGTTTTGAGTTATTAGCTACTACATATGGGTTAGAGAGAGAGAGGTGGAGCTTAAAGCTATCACAGGGATTGAGAGGTACTTCTTATGAAGTATTTGCCAAAATGAACAGGGAAGACCAAGACAATTATGACATGTTAAAGCAGGCTTTGTTATTAAGGTACGAGAAGAATGGTGAATTTTATCGTAAGAAATTTAGAAATGCCAAACTGTTGTCTGGGGAGACATACCACCAATTCTCGGCTAGACTAGAAACCTATTTGGAGAAATGGACGGCTCTGGGGAAGACCCAAGATCTTAAAGAAATGATCATGATTGAGCAATTGAGAGAGTCCATGGCTCCAGACATGAGAAAATTTCTCATGGAACAAGGTGCAGAGAAGTTGGGGGAAATTTTAAATGTTGCTGAGAGGTATCAGGCAGCCCAGGCAGAGGTAAGTGGTGCTAAAAAGAAGCACATAGACAATTTTAAAGCTCCACAGCAATTTAATAAATTTGATAATAGAGAGCAGGGAATTAAAGGTAGGACAAACTTTGAGCGGCCAAGAAATGACTATCGCGACAGAAACTCACAGTTCAATGACCAAAAGTTCAATGAAAGAAAACCGTTGAACCAAGGGAAAAGATGGTGTAAATGGTGCAAAAAGGATAACCATAACACCGAATTTTGTAGAAGGAAACCTTCAAACATTGCTGCAATGAAGTCGGGGACGCAAAGATTAAAGGTTAATCCTAAGGGACAACAGGAACCTTATCACCCCCCAGTTTGTGAGGATGTTATTTGTAATGGGGTCACCATAAGGTGCCTTTATGATACAGGTTTGGATTATGATTCAGTTGTGAAGTCTAGCCTAGTGGACCCAAGTCAGTATACCACAGAAACAGTGGAAATACAAGGGGCGACTAAGGACATACCACTCATGACACTTCCCATCGCAAGGATAACGGTGAAAACTCGCTATGTGGAAGGAGAAATCAGAGCAGCAGTGATAGATGAACCAATCTACCCTCTGATATTGGGGTGTAGATACGTCTTCTTGGGGAATCCCGAGAAACCTGTGATCATGGCGACAGTGCAGACCAGGTCACAGAAGAAGGAGGAAGAAGGTGAACCTATAAACGCTCATCCAGAGGAGATGAGGAAGGCGCAGGCTGAGGATAGGACACTCAAGCCCTGTTTTAAAAAATTGCCCAAATGCCACACACCTCCGAGCAAGGGGGAATATTTCATGAAGAACAAACTCTTATACAGGAAGGCCGGAACTGGAACAAATGGTCACAACCAGCTGGTTCTTCCCACTTCATATAGAGATAAAGTGATGGAACTCGGGCATGCGATTCCCTTCAGTGGTCACATGGGGATCAGCGCCACAGGACAGCGTATAGCTTGTCATTACTTCTGGCCAGGGATAACGGAGGATATAAAAAGATATGTCAAATCCTGCCCAAAATGTCAAAGGGTAGCTCCAAAGCACTGGACTGCTCCTGCAACTCTAGGGGAAATGCCCATAGTGGGAACACCTTTTGAGAGGGTTGCAGTGGATATTGTAGGACCTCTCACTCGGACCAAGAGGAGGAACAGTTACATCCTTACTCTGGTGGACACTTGTTCTATGTGGGGAGAGGCGGTAGCCCTGCCATCAATTGATTCAAAACATGTAGCAGAGGCACTACTTACAATATTTACCCGATTAGGATTCCCGCATCAAATCTTGACGGATAATGGTTCTCAGTTCAAGGGGAAACTAACGGAAGAAGTTTTTAAGCTATTTCAAGCCAGGCACTTTCATTGTAGTCCGTACCATCCACAAGGGAACGGCCAGGTAGAGAGGTTCAACGGGACTCTCATTTCTATCCTGAGAAAGCTGGCACATGAAAAACCGGATCTGTGGGATCAATTCCTGCCCGCCGCATTGTTTGCGTACCGGGAGGTACCACATAGTTCAACCGGGATGGCTCCCGCAACTCTGCTATTTGGGAGGCCAATAAAAGGTCCTTTAGAAGCTTTATTAAGGACCTGGACAGATGAGAAGGCGGAAGAGACTGTTACCTCATCGTATCAATACGTGAACGAACTGACCACTCGTTTGAAAGCTGGATGGAAACTGGCAAATGATAATTTGAAACAAGCCAGGAAGAAACATGCAGCATATTTTAATAGGAAGGCAAAGGACAGGGAACTGGCAGTCGGAGAGAAGGTGCTGCTTCTACTACCCGGAAGCCAGAATAAATTACAAATTGGTTGGCAAGGTCCATATACGGTTCTAGAGAAGGTGTCTAGAACAAACTATAAAATTGACAAAAAGGGGAAGGAGAACGTTTATCATGTAAACCTGTTAAAGAAGTATCTGGACAGACCACTCCAGGAAAGCACCCCCTTATTGACCTTGGCTATTGCAACCCAGATGCAAAAAGAACCACTCACCTCACATGAATACCCATTACATCCTTGTGAAACAGCAGCACAGGTAAAAGTCAGTAAGCACCTGATTAAAAACCAGAGGGAGAGAGTTCAAAAGGTTCTGGAGGAACATACAGATGTATTAACAGATAAACCAGGCAATACAAATTTGCTACAGTATGACATGAAACTGGTAGACTCAAACCCAATCTGTATGAGAGCCTATTCTATTCCGTTCGCGAAGGAGAAGGCATTGAAGGAAGAAATAGAGTATTTGTTGAAGGAGGGGATTATTTCGCACAGTGAATCATCTTTTAGTTCTAGTGTCGTTTTGTTGAGAAAACCGTCTGGGGAACACAGACTGTGCATAGATTACAGGAAACTGAATGCTGTCACAGAAGGACAAGTGGATCCATTACCAGACACAAAACAGTTTTTTGCCAGACTGAACAAGGCAAAATACTTTTCAAAGGTGGATCTTAGTAAAGGCTATTACCAGATCCCAGTGAAGCCTGAAGTGAGACCTTATTTGGCTTTTAGCACTTCGGATGGACATTATGAATTCAATATGCTACCATTCGGACTGAAAAATGCTCCGAGTGTGTTTTCAAGGATGATGCGCAAATTGTTGGATCCCCTGAATAACCCATGTATCACAAATTTCATGGATGATATTCTCGTCGCCACAGAGACATTTGAAGAACACATTGAAGCTCTGGAGATGTTGTTTGATAGACTTCGGGAGGCGAACTTAACTGCTAGGCCAACAAAATGTTGCATTGGATGCCAAGAGTTGGAATTCTTGGGACACACTGTATATCAGGGTAATATGACCCCTGATCCTAAGAACTTGGAAAAACTGCAGAGAGCACCTAGGCCACAAACAAAAAAAGACGTGCGATCATTCGTGTCGTTATGCGGATTTTATCAGAAATACATCAAGAATTTTAACGCTATTTGTGCTCCTCTGACTGATCTGACTCGCAAGGGACTTCCAGATAAAATTATTTGGACTGCACAATGTGAACTAGCGTTCCAAGAGTTAAAGGAAAAACTCACTAGCAAGCCTATTCTCAAACTGCCTGATTTGACACAGGACTTTGTCTTAAGAACCGATGCAAGTAATGTAGGACTAGGAGGGGCTTTGTTGCAAAGATCAGCTTCACCTGATGGGGAACTTAAACCAGTCGCTTATGCAAGCCGCAAATTGAATAAGGCGGAACAAGGATACTCCACAAGCGAAAAAGAATGTTTAGCATTAATCTGGGCAATAAAGAAGTTTCAAATCTATCTGTATGGTAGGACTTTTGTGGTGGAGACGGACCATCAGCCTCTCGTGTTCTTGTCTCAGGCTAAGCATGAAAACGCAAGATTGCTGAGGTGGTCTTTGTTGCTTCAACCTTATCAGTTTAGTATCCAATATATCCCAGGCAAATTAAATGTCGGTGCAGATTTCCTCAGTCGGCACCCCTGTGATCAAAATTAGAGTAGTGGCAGACGTGAGGAGTAATTTTACCTATGTGTATCGCTGGTTTTGGAACTTGCCATAGGCATGTTTTCAAGTGGGGAGATGTGTAGTGAAATTGACAGAGATACAACGGTAAAATACCTCCAAAGATAACATGTAAGGATAAAAACATAATGCGTAGGCTGCTGTAGTACATGATCGCCTAGACCGCGGGTCATCATCCTCCATAAAAATTGACTTGCTAGGCAGGAGGGGAACGGCGGATCAAAAAGGAAAAAAATATGACTGGAAAGATTGCGTGAGACTAGAAAGGCTAAGGAGACGCAATTGGGGGGGAAACGGAGAAAAGTCACGTTTCCCAAGTTGACATAAAAAGTAAGCAACTCGACAGAAGGGACCATAGATATGTTACGCCACAGTCATTTATTGGACGCTTTTGCGCGATACCAAGCCCTTGATTTGAATTCAGCGGCTAAAACGCAGATGTTTGGAATATTACAAAATTTAAAAAGTACTTTTTTCTTAATATTAATGTTAGGAATATAAAAATTAGCTGGCCGGATGGCCCATTCTGAGCAGTGAACTAATATGGTCTTAATTTTACAGACGGATAGATAATATTGAAGATAATGACAAAAGACAGTGTTGTTCACATCATCGACAGACTGTATTGAATCTAAAAGTGTCGCGATTTGCACAAAAAAAACACGACCTCGAGACGCAGGTGTTCAAATCTACGTAGTATGGAAGAGAGGGGTTTTGGGGTGGTAGCTGTGTCTAAAAATAACTTTTAACGACAAAATTTGGAGGGGAGAGAAAGGTTGGTTCAAAAATCAAGTACATTTTTGGTAGAAACACAAGTAGAGACGGACAGACTAACAGATAACCATCCATACTTGACTGAAGCATGACTGAAATGACTTTAGGGTAGGAAATTTGAATTTAAAATAAACCTAGGCAGTGATTGGCCACAGACAATCATATCATTAGCGCTCAGACGCGAAAGTGGGGCCATTCTTCAATAGTTGTTCAGTGATAGACACAGATTTTAAAGTGTGGTGATTTCCATATGAAAGAAAGTGAAAGAAATTTAGGGACGCCATACTATAGCCAGCAGCTCAGCTGAGTTTTGCTAGCAATTCTGTGTTATTTATTCATAATCTGGTAAGATTGAAATTATTTCTTTGTATATTTTGAATATTGTTTCATGTTCGAGTGATTTGATACTGCCATATCGAAATCTAGCCTTACAAACAAGTAGGGATTTGCTCTAGACCCCCCGCCCTAGTCAGGGTCTAGGGACCAACAATGTACATAAACTCCAGCAAGGATTATGCAAGACAGATCAAGTGTTGAGAATAATGAAACATATTACCTATCCTCTTTTAGGGCAGAAAACTAATAAATATTTTTCAGAATCTATAGTCTGGGAGGATCTATCTGATGTAAAACCACCATGGTAAATGTGCTGTTTGGTCAGAGAGATCTGACCTGTCTGTATGATGTGGTTGTTGTGTCAGTGTTGTGTCCAGACGTGGGTAGAGAATAGATTTTGACACATGGCCCATACTTTGATTGCAGAGCTGTGAGTTTCTGTTGTCAACAAAGCAGTGTCTATTCAGTTGGTGACTTTACTCGAGTGTATCTGTGCAGTACTTGTGACAGAGACCACCATTATTGCCCGCCAGCACGGAGAGGTGGGACCACCTGATTTCAGCACCAGAGCTACAACTACAAGATGAGTGAGCCTCTGGTCTGCTGGACATTCACCAACGCTGTGTAGTTACTAATACCCCATAAAAATTCCCACCATTTTCTGGACACTGTGTAGTCAATATAGACAGGTGTGATGAGGCCACCCCAACAGCACAAACATTAACTATCCTCCCAAGTAGATGACTACTAGAACATTTTAATAAAACTAACTAGTATAGTACATATATATGTACACTATTGCATTTATGATATAATATTCCATGCATTTCTTTCATAATCTCTAAATCCTTTTAAGTTCTGGTCAACCTAAAAAATTGATCCAGAACAAAATAAATGTAATATAATTCTATCAAAAAATTTTACACACGTGAGTTAGTTCAGTGTATTTTAACATTTATTAATATTATTAGTCTTGTTAAATATCTGTGGGTATATCTATAACCTATTACATCACACTACATATCATAACCCTAGACAATTTACGTAGCCACATTCATTAAAAAAAAAAATTAAGTGTGAGGTCGTAGTGGTAGCAAGAAAGGCCTTCTGACAATTCTCAACTACATTTTATCTCAGGAGCCTTCACAGCTGGCCTCATACAATTACATTTAGTAATATCAACATCATACAATACCATCAAACACCACTACAACCGATAAAATGACTGCTGAACATCTGCTTCGAAGTGCCTAACATATGTGGAACAGAGAAGGCGCATATGGCCGACACCAGTACCATTTTTGGAAAAGCTCTACGTAGATTCAAATAACCTCAAACTGACCACTACTTTCTTTGAAACCAATCTGATTACGGAAAAAATGATAGATTGTTTGGTCTGTTTTTGTTCCACAAAGACGCCACTAGGCGTGGTGGAAACAGCAATAGATTGATCAATTTGTTGTTGCCCTAAGACGCCACTAGACGTACTGGCCACACACTGCTTTGCCGGTTGGTGGCTAAGGATGGAAGAAGAAGATGTCTGAATGTACGAAGCTAAGGAGTGCAACTGTGGTTGAAAGTTAGACAATAATTGTATTGTTTCTCTTATATGTACTCTCCCGAAAATAGAAAAGTGCGCAAATGACGGTGTGCATGAACAGTTTGATTATGGAAAGTAAAGATTTTTAAAGATGCACGAACAATTACGAGACATGTTGTCATAAAAGAAATGTTAGTTATTTAGTCAATGTCCGGTCCATTAGATCATTATCACTGCTCCCCATGTCATTTAGGAAGGTTACCCCATGTCTTCATATTTAATACATCCATGTAATTTTCACTACAAATATCTAATGATGGTTGCCTGCAATGAAATGACCACAGTAGTAATAGTACCGTATGTAATACGAGGGGCGTTCAGAAAGTAATGCACCACATCGTTTTTCTCAGGAACTGTTTATTCAAAAAGCATGAAATTTATACACAATATACATGGATATGTCATGTAAACATCGGTATTATTCAACATAATCCCCATCAACTTGTACGGCTTTATGCCAGCACGAAACAAGTGCATGTATTCCTAGCCCGTACCAGATTTTGTCTTGATCTTGTAGCCATTTCTTCGCTGCATGAATCACTCTTTCATCATCTTCAAACCTTGTCCCACGGAGTGCATCTTTAAGTGGACCAAATAGATGAAAATCAGAGGGTACCAAATCGGGACTATAGGGTGGATGGGGTAGTACAGTCCAACCCAATTTGGTGATTGCTTCCCGTGTTGCCAGACTTGTGTGAGGACGCGCATTGTCGTGAAGGAGAAGCAGGTCTGCTGGATTCTTGTGCGGCCTAACTCTGCGAAAACGTTGATTGAGTTTTTTCAATGTCTTAATGTAAGCTTGCGAATTGATTGTCTCTCCTCTTGGCATAACGTCCACAAGAATCACACCTTCAATGTACCAAAAGACAGTGATCATGACCTTTCCAGCTGAAGGAATTGTCTTGAATTTCTTTCTTCTTGGTGATTGCGATGATGCCACTCCATTGACTGTCTTTTTGTCTCAGGTTCAAAATGATGTGCCCAGGTTTCGTCACCTGTAACGATCTTAGCCAAAAAGTTCTCTCCATCAGCATTGAAACGCTCCAACAATTCAGAAGAAATTGCTTTCCTTTGCAATCGGTGGTCATTTGTGAGACTTCGAGGAACCCATCTTGCGCAAACCTTAGAAAATCCGAGAATTTTTATAACTGCATTTGCACTACCAATGCTGACTGACAGCTGTAAGGCCAATTGTTGAGTAGTGATTCGCCTATCAGTAAGAATAATGCCCTCAGCGCATTTCAACATTTCTGCGTTGGTGGCTGTGGCAGGACGTCCACAGCGCGGCCGATCAAGTAGCTCCGTATCTCCACTTCCTGATTCTTTGATTCTCTGAACCCAGCGACTGACTGTACTCCTGTCGACTGCAAAACTTCCATACACATCACATAGACGCTTGTGAATATTCACAACAGTTTCCTTCTCTGCAACGAGAAATTCTATCACAATTCGCTGTTTATAACGCAAGTTGCTAACACGCTTCATTTCAACGGTTTAGGGCAGCCGTATTATTTGACCGGTTGCGGTACATTTGGTGCACACAATTGGCACATGCCATATTTGAAGTGTGCAAAATTTCATGCTTCTATCTTCATTATTAGCTGAGAAAAACAATGTGGTGCATTACTTTCTGAACGCCCCTCGTACATGTAACAGAAACAACACACTATAATTAAAAACCTGTCAATTTTGACGGGTTATTGCTAGTTTAGACATAATTACGCAATTAGAACTACTCCAGTTGTTAAATTAGTTTGTTCTTTTAGATTCTCAGGCGTCTAAATTGTTCCATTAGCGAAGTGAGATTTTGTTAAAGGTCATTTTTTATGTAATGACGTCAAAAATCACACACGGACTTTTCCGATTTCATTAAATGTTACTAAATATTTATTCTGTCGTCTGTTTATGGATATTATAACAGGTAAAGGTAGTCCCATAACAGATAATGCTGTAGTGGAGTGAAGTGTTAGATACGTCACTATTGTTATTGTGGTTCATATTTGATATCGCTGCAGTCCGGGCAAACCTGTAGGTGGCCAGTCTCCTTCAGCAAATGTCGAAGGGTGTGAGTGCTGATTGTTCCTACACTACGTTGGTTTTATACAAGCTGGAGGCATCCTCTCATATGTCCATCCCTCTTAGGTTTGTGTTTGATGCCAGATTCCAACAGTATGAGGCGTGTTGATCATCGATTGCAGTATCGTTCTCTAACAGTCGGTCGGTATTGGTCCTTATTATTTCTCCATTATACATATCCAGTGTCCCCAATCTGAGTCTGTCAGATCTCTCATGGCCATGACAGTAGATCCACACCAGTTCCTGGAGGATTGGAGTTCTCTGTGTTTTATTCTGCATTCATGTCGAAGCCATCGATTTTGGACCTTTCGTAGCATGTACAGAGAGTCCGACACAATAATTGACTGGTTAATGTAGTTTCAGACAGCCCTCTCTGGACTGCAGTAGCTGCCTCTATCTCCCTTCTCATGCTGGAGGATTTTATAATATAAGCTCCGCTCTGTTCGTCGACGGCCCTGTCCCTTACTCTAGACGAGAAGCCGACTCGGATTTCTCACCACGGAGAACAGACCCATCTGCAAACAAAAGATACTTCACTATGCTATGTCACAGCTTTATGGGGTAGGATAACCTGTTCCCTTCCCGACTGCTTTTGCCTTTTCTTACTAAAGAGTACAGCCAGATATTCATTTACAGAAATGAGGAGTAGAATAGCACAGGCAAAAGCAGCATTCTGTAAGATGAGCAGCATTCTGTAAGATGAGCAGTATACTGTAAGATGAGCAGTATTTTGTAAGATGCGCAGTATTCTGTAAGATGAGCAGTATTTTGTAAGATGCGCAGTATTCTGTAAGATGAGCAGTATTTTGTAAGATGCCCAGTATTCTTTAAGATGCGCAGTATTCTGTAAGATGAGCAGTATTTTGTAAGATGCGCAGTATTCTGTAAGATGAGCAGTATTTTGTAAGATGCGCAGTATTCTGTAAGATGAGCAGTATTTTGTAAGATGCGCAGTATTCTGTAAGATGAGCAATAATTTGTGCAACAGCTCTTTCTCAATGGAGGTAAGAAAGAGAGTTCTTCAGTGTTATATAGAACCAATCCTGACAAAGTACGAAAGATAGGAATTTACCATATATATATATATATATATATATATATATATATATATATATATATATATATATATATATATATATATATATATATATATATATATATATATATATAGGGTAAATTCCTATCTTCGGTACTTTTTTGCTCCGCAGTGAATATGTATAGTTAGGTGTTGTTTCGTACCGCTTAGGGTTAGGATTAGGGTTAGAATTAGGGTTAGGATTAGGGTTAGGATTAGGGTTAAGATTAGGGTTTGTGTTAGGGTTAGTGTTAACCATAATACTAACCCTGATCCTAACCCTAATCCTAACCCTAACTGCTACGAAACAACACCTAACTACATATATTCACTGCGGACCAAAAAGTACGAAAGATAGGAAATTACCATATATATATATATATATATATATATATATATATATATATATATATATATATATATATATATATATATATATATATATATATATATATATATATATATATGAGCAACGGTTTAAAAAAGGCGGGGGAAGCTGTGAATAAAGTAAATAGCGTAATTGTACTAATTTCTTAACTAGCTCTTTTATCGCGATGTTTGGTTTTTTTGTAAATGTGTGGTAAAGTGTTTGCCTTGGAGCAGGGTTTTTAAAAAAATATATACTATAAGATTGTGTGGGCTTTTCCCTTTTATGAGTGCTACAGAAAGTTGACCCTGAGCAAGGACTGGCTTCGGTATGCAAACGCCAACCTGATCTTATGATTGTCCATGTGCTTTGTTGGTCCGTCTCGGCTAACACTTAAATTACACTAAAAACTGACGACGTCGCAGGATAAAAGAAAGGCTGGCATAACTAGGCTCCACAATGGTGCGTGGATTGTAAACACGTCGCTTTTATCACTGCTTTATCACCTCACTGCATTTGCCTTCCCTTACTCAAGAGCAGATTCAGGTCCCTTTTTACAGCTGGGTAGAATAGAGCGGGACGCTACAAGGCTTTGACCCCGGAAACTGTGCCACGAGACAAAAGTGATACCCAGGGAAATGTGATGAAAATAGTGATTGTTAACATTGCGATAGAAGCGAATGTACTAGAAGATGCGATTTTAGAAATGGTCCTGGTAATGTGAAAATGATAGAGAGGTAGAAGAAAAACCGATAAGGGTTTTACTTTATGATGTCGAAACGTTGAAGATGGATGTGATGAACAAAAATTTAAATGATGGACTTGCTGGTTTCTATGAAAGTGGGGTAACTGATGATCAGTGAACTGATATGATGAAAATAGTAACATAGAAGGCCCGTGTAGTTCGCCTAGGGGAGAGGGGGGTCTCCGATGAGACCAAGAAAGAATAAGTCTAATGCATGTTGTACAAGGCGATTAGTGTGAGCTTGTTCATGAGTCTAGCAACCTCATCCTGTAAAACACATTGCTGTAGAAACCACAGCTGCAAGACCATGTGTATGCTTGGTGCAGGCTTCCTGCAAGGACAACCAGCCGCAGTGGTGACCACATGCACCATAGGGTGCGAAAAGTAAAATGATGATGATGATGATGAATGCAAATGACAGTGTTAGTGGCAAGGATACTCAAAGTTTTGTGGTAAAATTGGTAATGATAATAGTAGAAATGATAACTGTGTTGGTGAAGACGGTGGGAAATGTGATGACAGTGGAAACAGTAATGCCAGTGTTAGTGGCAAGGATACTCAAAGTTTAGTGGTAAAATTGGTAATAATGATAGTAGAAATGATAACTGTGTTGGTGAAGACGGTGGGAAATGTGATGACAGTGGAAACAGTAATGACAGTGTTAGTGGCAATGATACTCAAAGTTTTGTGGTAAAATTGGTAATGATGATAGTAGAAATGATAACTGTGTTGGTGAAGACGGTGGGAAATGTGATGATAGTGGAAACAGTAATGACAGTGTTAGTGGCAATGATACTCAAAGTTTTGTGGTAAAATTGGTAATGATGATAGTAGAAATGATAACTGTGTTGGTGAAGACGGTTGGAAATGTGATGATAGTGGAAACAGTAATGACAGTGTTAATGGCAATGATACTCAACGTTTTTTGGTAAAATTGGTAATGATGATAGTAGAAATGATAACTGTGTTGGTGAAGACGGTTGGAAATGTGATGATAGTGGAAACAGTAATGACAGTGGAAACAGTAATGACAGTGAAAACAGTAACGACAGTGGAAACAGTAACGACAGTGGAAACAGTAATGACAGTGGAAACAGTAATGACAGTGTAAACAGTAATGACAGTGGAAACATTAATGACAGTGAAAACAGTAACGACAGTGGAAACAGAAATGACAGTGAAAACAGTAACGACAGTGAAAACAGTAATGACAGTGGAAACAGTAATGACAGTGGAATTAGTAATGCCAGTGGAAACAGTAATGACAGTGAAAACAGTAACGACAGTGAAAACAGTAACGACAGTGAAAACAGTAACGACAGTGGAAACAGTAACGACAGTGGAAACAGTAACGACAGTGGAAACAGTAATGACAGTGGAAACAGTAATGGCAGTGGAAACAGTAATTACGGCAGTGTCAGCCTACGGGAAGATGTTTGTCCTTCCACCACGCGCATTAATCGGATGACGGATAATTAGACGCTATCTAGATCAGAATTTTTTAACCTGTGTGTCCATCAATGGATTCTAGGGGGTTCGTGTACATAGTCCAAAATTTAAAATGTAATTTTTTTTTTTTCATTGTGCTTTTATGAACATTTTTTTTTCTTAGAAGGAGTCCACAGCCTTAATTGGACAATCAATGCGGCTCATAGCCTTAATTGGACGATCAAAGGGGTCCTTAGCCTTCATTGGACAATCAAAGGGATCCATAGACTTCATCGGACAATCAAAGGGTTCCATAGCTTTTATTGGACAATCAAAGAGGCCTATAGCCTTATTTAGACAATCAATGGGGTCCTTAGCCTTCATTGGACAATCAAAGGGGTCCTTAGCCTTCATTGGACAATCAAAGGGGTCCTTAGCCTTCATTGGACAATCAAAGTCGTCCATAGCCTTCATTGGACAATCTAAGGAGTCCATAGTCTTTATCGGGCAATCAAAGGGGTCTATAGCACAAAAAAGATGAAGAAACACTGGTCTAGATGTACAGGTTAGCAATGAGTCCGGAATAAGGCCATCTTAATCTCGATAACTTATCCTAATAAATAAATCTTTACAAATCTGATCGCACGGAACAGAAAGACTTAGCATACGTTTGTTGAAGGCATTTGCTCCTTGGGGACCCGAAGGGTGATGACAATGAGACCACCAACGCACCTTAGTATAGATATGTTTTTGCTTGATCTTAACTATTTTAATGATTGCCTCCCTCAGTCAGCGTTGTCTTCGTTGCAGACATACCAAGTAAATTATTAGAGAAAATTCGTGTCACTACAACATAAACAAGCTAGTTAATTTTCATCCACAGTGATCTATTCTGTAGTGTTGAGGCCTATGCCTACACGGTCCTGATCATGGCCAAAATGTACTCACTAACTTGGCTCAACGTTGACCATTATGTGGCCGTCCGCAAGCCTGAGAGATACCACGTGATGATGTCCCCAACTAGAAGTCTCTGCTGGATTGCCTTCTCCTGGATGGTGGCCATCTCATATTGTTGCCCTCTGCTGTTCTCTTTTGAGGTGGGTAGAAGTAGTTGCTGGATTTTCTTTTATAGTCAAATTATGTTTGTAATCATATTTGTAATCATGTTTGTAATCTTGTTTATGTATCATCATCATTTTCCTTTGCGCTCAATACAGAGCAGCAGCTGGTCCCATTGCCGTAAGCCTGCACTAAGCAGGCCCATGCTTTAATGGCTGGGGTTTCTGTTTCAATTTGTTTGACATGATGAGGTTGCAAGTCCTATGAACAACCTCATATTAGTCGCATTGTATGACATGTCTGAGGGTGCAGTATGCCTTTCTTTGTTTCATCAAATATCCGTGGAAACTACACAGGGCATGTACATGCATGAACCATCGTATTTTTCCCAGTAGTGATCTATATATAGAAAACCCTTATCACTGTGGATTGTTTCATTTTTTTTTTAACTGATAATTGTTGAGAAAAGTAGAAGAAAGTGCCTGGTTCATTCATAACCCTCCACTCCCAAAGGAACATAGGCCTTCAACAAACACATGCCAAGTCCTCCTGTCACGTGCCATCATCTCAAGTTCTTTCCACGTTCTTCTCATCATTTTCACCTCTGTTTCCAGCTCTCTTCTCCATGTGCTTCTTGGTCTACCTCTGCCTCTCTTGCCCTGGGGGTTCCAGAACAAGGACTGCCTTGTAATGCTATCAACAGGTTTTCTCAGTGTGTGTCGCCATAGTCTTCTCATCTTTTGTTCCACTGGCACTTGTCTAGTTCTTGTCCTCAGTTCCACGTTGGTTAACTTGTCATACCATTTAAATCCCTCTATTCTACGCAAGCACCCATTTATGAAAGTCTGTAGCTTTTTGGTTGTTGTCTTTGTTGTTCTCCATGTCTCAGAGCCATACAATAGGACTGACTTCACATTTGAGTTGAAGATTCTTATTTTCGTGTTGGATCCGATTTCTTTTGATCTCCATATATTTCCCAATGCAATGAAAGCTCCTCTTGCCTTTTGTATTCTTTTTTTGATATCCCTGTCTGTCCCTCCAACTTTGTCTATATTGCTGCCAAGATATGTGTACGATTTTACATCTTGTATTGGTGTTTCTTCAAGTTCAACCCTGTTATCATTACCTGCATTTATTCTCATTATTTTTGTCTTTTCCCTGTGTATTTTCAGACCCAATTGCCGTGACCTCTCATCGAGTGTTTTCAATTTGTCCTGCATCTGATTACGGTTATGGGTCAGAAGAGCCAAGTCATAAGCAAAATCCAAATCATCCAACTGCTTAATCAGAGTCCACTGGATTCCATTTCTGTTGTGTGTTGTCGATGATCTCATAACCCAGTCTATTGCTAGTAAGAAAAGAAATGGAGACAAGAGGCATCCCTGTCGCACTCCTGTTCTTATCCCAAACGGTTCTGTAAGCTGTCCTTCGTGAAGAACTCTGCATGTCATGTCTTCATATGTTTTCTTTATTAAATTAATGATCTTCAGGGGAACTCCATAATGCCTCATCAATTTCCAAAGTGATTCTCTGTCTACACTGTCAAATGCCTTTTCGTAGTCCACAAATCCGATGTATAGTGCTGAATACCATTCCAGACTTTGTTCAACTATTATTCTCAAAGTGGCTATCTGGTCTGTACTTGATCTGTTTTGTCGGAAACCTGCTTGTTCATCTCTCAGTTTTTTGTCTATGGACTCTTTTAATCTCTCAAGGATAATCCTGTTTAATACTTTTCCTGGCACTGATAGTAACATTATTCCTCTATAATTTGTGCACTCTTGTAAATTTCCCTTCTTAGGCAACTTTACCAGATATCCTTCCTTCCATTCTGCTGGTATCTCTTCCTTTTCCCAGACTTTACCAAGTAATTTATATAACATCTCTGTAGCCGTGTCGATATCTGCTTTGATGGCCTCTGCTGGAATGCCATCAGGTCCAGACGCTTTTCCATCTCTTAGAAGCTTTATGGCTTTATTTATTTCTTCCTTCGTTGGTCTTTCACAGTTAATTTGTAGCTCTTCTTCTGCTGGCTGGATGTCCGGGGGGTTTTGTGGAGCTGGTCTATTGAGAAGGTCCTCAAAATATTCTGTCCACCTCTTCATTTGCTCTTGTATATTGCTGAGCAGTTTTCCATTCGTCTTTTATGAGGCAACTTGTTTGCTTGTATTTCCCTGTTAGCTTCTTTGTGCTGCTATACAGTTCTCTCATATTTCCTTTGGCTGCAGCATCTTCTGCTTCTCTTGCCAACTCCTCAATATACTTCCTCTTGTCTCTTTTGATACTTCTTTTTACTTCTTTGTTTGCTTCTGTGTACACTTCTTGAGCCTCGGCTTTGAAACTTCTGGTTTTGCTTGTGTTTAAATCTGCTTTCTTGTTTTTTCTGTCTTCTATCTTATTGATGGTTTCTGTTGTTATCCAAGCTTTATGTTGTCGTTCCCTTTTCCCCAGTATTTCTTCACATGTCTCATTCCATACAGTTTTGACCTGCTGCCAATAGTCTTCTGTATTCTCTACATCTTCCAGCTGTTGGAGCACTTGGAATTTGTTGGATATTGTCGTAGATTTTTGATAGGGGAATTAAGACTTGGGTTGGTCCCTTCTGAATAGATTAGAATAAGTGATAGCAGCAGTGAGAGATATTAATAGAAATAGATTTCCACGAGTGATATGGTAGAAATTAATAGAGTCTGTCCCTGAAATCGAGAATTTTTCTTTTTCAGTCTATCTTCAACAACAGATCTTGAGGAGTCAGACAGTCTATTGCCTACATATATATATATATATATATATATATATATATATATATATATATATATATTATATATATATATATATATATATATATATATATATATATATATATATATATATATATATACCACCCACGTACACACACACATAAGTGACGACAGTTAGACGCACAGACGTGAAAAAAACTATAAAAAATGGAATATAGGAATATAGATATGTTGGAACGAGCTGACCGACACGCTTGAATAAAGTTTATGTAAAGTTTATTAACATAAGGAAAATTGACCACAACACATAAATGTTAATATCAAGCATAGAAAATACATATAAGGTAATGAATTGCTACAAGAATGATAGACCCATAGGTATAATGTTTTCCCTCGATGTATAGCCCACAGTCCTGTTAGAAGAAAATGTGATAGCCCCAAAGAGTCACGGATGCATACGCTATAGTCTAAGATTTCCCTTTAAAGGTATGAACAGAACTGATACTCTACTCTATCCTAAGGAAAATATCATTAGCAACAAAACTGCATAAAGGAATTTTAAGACAGCAAAATGGGTGCCAAAAATACAACAATAAAGGAATCACTCAGTCCTGCATTCACTTTATTCATGTCAGCCGTGGCCACTCGCTTGCATTCGTACTTATAGCTTTGGTAGCAACTTCTGGAAAAAAAACCCAATTTTTAGGACATACACATACAGAATCTCCGGTGTTATTCTTGGCCAAGGGAACCCCAGCTCCGCAAAGGCAGGTTGAATTCACTACTTCAGGGAACGTTTCCTTGGTTATTATTATTTAGGATATCTGTTTATTGTCACATTAAAATTGTCCAGGCACGAAAGTTAACAGCGAGCACAGTGTCAATAGCTTAGGTTTTCCAGTACCTAGGAATGTCAGGTCGGTGCCTTCTCTCAGTATAGAAATTTAATTTGGTCACACCACAATTAGTCGAAAATGTCGGAATGTTAATGGTTTGTAATTTTTCTCGCCACAGGGCTGCATGTACATGAGAGTTTGTGAAGAAATATAATCTGGCTCAATAAGCGCCAGCATAGGCATTTAGTCTTTAAAACCGTTAGTGAGATTTGTACTCTGTTTATTTCTGGAGGCAAACGCCCTGCCAGATAGGTGTTGACTTGTAGACCCACGTGGTTAAAGATAAAAATGTTTCTTCTCTCAGTTGTACTAAAACCGCTGGTAAAAGTTGGGCTGACCCAAAACTGTATAAGTAAGAGAAAAGTACAAAATACTTAACCACAATATTATACACACCTCCTATTCTACCCTCGCGTAAAATTATAATATATATATATATTCATTAAAAAAATATCAATCATCATGAATTAGAAATACATACGTATTTCGTCAATACTCAATGATGAATCAGTGCAGTTATAAGTTAGTTACAATATACTCGGACTGGTTACTAGCAATTTAATTAAATTTTATTTACCGTTGCATGAGTTTAAGCTAGAAATAATAATTTATTCTGCTTTCCACTGTAACACGTCAACTAGAGAATATAACAGACTTATAATTTAAACCCTCTGCACAGAAATTAACTACTGAAAATGAAATAGGCGATTTATCACTTAAATCACTCAACACTACTATATATATATATATATATATATATATATATATATATATATATATAAATATATAACCTCCAAACAGAACTACAGGCTATCGCACGAACTAGAATTTATTCACTTAATATGTATTCTAGAAGCTCGGCAAAAATTGACGAGAAAACTAAGAACTTCGCTATACAAGCTTATACTCTTAACACGAAGCGACCCGTCTACTGCAAATTGGAGAACTGAACGAATAGTCTCAGCTACTGGTGTAGATATCTGAAAACAGACAAAGGATCCCACGCTATTTCTCCCAAAACCCAAAATAGTCCCGTCTAACACTTCACATTCAGTCGGGCGCCAGCCATAAACTGCCAATGCACGTCTTAACACCTCCTGCTAACTATGGCCATTTCTGAGCGATGCAAGAGTTTCATATCACACCTCTCACCGAGAAAACTACCCTAAATGCGTCGTGTCAGATGAAAATGTAGACGATCGTCTGCCATCTTCTCTCTGTCGAGAACGAATTTCACACTATTCGGTCTCATCTAGGACTTAGCTTAACAGCAATAAAAAATGTGTTGCTAACTAAGAAAAGAGACAGGCGAAGGTATGAATGGGAGAATTATATTTTCCACACTCAAACGAATGCGAAATAAAGGATGAAAAGAGCGATATACAGTAGAAGACACGGGTAGAGTAGAGAAAAGATAGAGAAATTTATTAATCATAAATCTCTCTGCGACAGATATTGTGACCGCAAATTTGTCTCTTGTTTCTTGATTTCTTAGATGTCCTACATTAAATTGTTGTCTATAATTTTGCATTGTTGCATATCTCTTGAGTTTCATTTTTACTTTGGTATCAGAAGGTGGTGATCTGATGCCACATCTGCTCCTCTATATACCTTTACATCCTGCAATGATGATCTAAACTTCTTGTTTATGCATATATGATCAATCCTATTTTCTGTTCTATGGTCTGGTGATATCCATGTTGCCTTGTGTATTCTCTTATGTGGAAACATGCTTCCTCATATAGCCATTTGATTCGAATCACAGAAGTTTGAGAATAGTTCCCCATTTTCATTCATTATTCCTAGCCCATGTTTTCCCATGACTTCTTCAAATCCGGTGTTGACTGTACCTATCTTTGCATTTATGTCACCCATCAAAATTGTGATGTCTCTTCTTTTTACTTTATCCATAATTTCCTGTAGTCTAGTATAAAATGCTTCTTTCACAGACTCTTCGTCATTAGTTGGTGCATAACATTGGATGACATTTACATGTATTTTCTTTTTAGCTGTTTTAAAAGTAGCTGTTATTATTCTGGGTCCAACACCTTCCCATTCAATGAGTGCTTTCTGTGCTTCCTTAGATAACATAAGAGCTACCCCTTCACTGTGGTGTGAACTTTCGTCTTCATGTCCTGAGGACAGCACCAATTCACCTGTGATGAGTTTCTTCCTGTCTACCCCCTTCCACTTTGTTTCACACATTCCCAAAACCTCGATTTTGTATTCCCTCATTTCTGCTGCTACTTGTGTCACTTTCCCTTGTTCGTTTAATGTCCGAACATTCTAGGTGCCAAATCTGGAAGTTCTCCTAGAAGAAAAAAAGGTTAGTCAGCAAAACAGACTCCTTTCGGCTTTCTCTGTGTTGCATCATACGCCTCCATGCGAGAGGACCTTCCCCTGTCTTGGATGGCTGTGTTTTATTTTCCTTAATTGACTTGTCCATATTTGTTGAAGTTTTTTGTGGTTTACATTTTTTACAGGATGGGGTAACCAGCCCCATGCCCAACCCTCCTTAGTCGCTTTCTACGACATGCATGGCAGGGAACAGTGTTACTTTTCTTTGCTCCCCTTTCGGGCCCCGGTAACACAGGGGTGAAAGTGCCTGGTAGAACATAGTAAAAATTGCACATAAAATATAAAACACTGACAAAATCTGACAGGTTGTTGGTGTCGCTACTATTTCGTTCTTTTTTAAAAACTGACATGTGTCATGTAAAACAGAAACTACCGTTGCTAGGGTATTCGCTTGCTAGGTGCCGGTTTCCTGCTAAGGAACCCGCTGCTATGGTATTTCCTTGCTCTATATGGAGAAAACAGGAAAGTGATGCTGATTTGTACTATTTTACCATAATTTTGTTGTATTCAGTCAACCTAATGGGCCAATTTCCTGAAATTACCTCCCGTAGATTATTATAGGTGGCCTGACGAGTTCTTCATGGAGTTGACTTTAAAATCCAGTATATTCTTTGCATTTTTGTCTCATTTAATTCCAATTCTACACTATATTAGCCTATCTCGTACCGATAGGTATATTTTTTTTATTGATCATCTATCATTTCTGATTCCTTTTTTAATGAAATTATACGCATTGCAGCAGTTTTACTGTATTTTACTTCGTGAATAAGGCAAACAATAAATAGGATTTTTCAGTCGACTCCCTGAATTTCCCTGGGGAGATCACTGTAATCTCTTGTTGAGGAAAATATCCCATTGTCTGGCCAGTGTCTCCACAGAAGATAGACAACTTGATATAGGGATAAAGAAAATGGTAAAATGGGTTTATACTGCCTGTTATCTCCTAACATTGCTTCTAATACGCTTTAATATCTCACCGAACATCCGATAGCAAACAAATAATACTATATTCTTCTTTCTTCTTCTTCGTTCACCCTCATATGTCAACTTGAATAAGTTCAAAGAAAGCAGTGGTCAGCCTGAGGCTGTTGATATCTCCGTAGATTTTCTTTAGGAATGGTACTGGTGATGGCCATATGCGTTTTCTCTGTTCCTCATATGTTGGGCACCTTTGAAGCAGATGTTCGGCAGTCATTTTATCGGTGCCACAGTCACACTCATCAGTAGTTATCTTTTATTTGTTGAATAGATGGTATCTCAATCTGTTGTGACCTGTGCGAAGTCTGAAGATTACCATTTGTTCACTTCTGCTGAGCTGGTAATATGGATCTTTTTTTATGGCCTGGATGCTCTGCCTCCCACTTGTGCCAATATCTGCGCTTGATAAAACTCTTGGCCTCCTCATAAGTTATATTTGTGTCAAGTTGAGGGAGCTTTCCCCCTTCCGTTGCCAATCTGTCAGCCTCTTCGTTTCCAGGGATGTTGCAGTGAGAAGGGATCCACTGTATCACGACTCTTTTGTATTGCTGACATAGTCTGTGAAGTTTTACTCTTAGGTCATCCAGTTCAGCATTACTTTGACTTTTTCAGCGTTGTAATTACTGTCAGCGCATCTGAGAAGATAGCTACTGTTCTCTCTGGGCTTTCTGCTGTCATTAGGATTTCTGCTGCAGTTTTTAAGGCCTCTGCCTCTGCTCTGAAGTTACTTGACAATTTTCCTGTTGCGATTGCTATCTTTTTTGTGGGTGCCATAGCTTAAGCTCAGAAAGACTCCTCCACCCCCATCTTCTGTTGCATTTAGTTGCTGATCCATCTGTGTATGCATGGATCCAGTTCTTCCTTGGGTAATGTTTCTCTATATATTTTGTGGTTAGGACTCTCCTTTCTGTTTCATTTTGGCTGTTCTTTCTCTCAATGCCAGCAACGTTTTCTATCATTTCAGGGAAGCACTGTTGTTTCCAAATTGGTAGCTTGTGTGCAGTACATATGGGCGTAACTGTTGATATTGTGTTCACGGGGTCTGCTCTTTGTTTTGACGGTCTCTACAAAGTTGCTTCGCTTCAGTCTTCCCCTTCCAAGTCCATTTATTCTCTGGTACATTGGGTGGTCTATCAGCCTCCTGAATTTCTCGGCTTGTTGCTGGGATCTGCTATCTCTTCTATCCTCCATAGGCTGGAGGTGAGTAATCTTTTCCAACTGTTCAATGGGTGTTGACTTCATGCCCCCTGTTATGATTCTCATTGCTTGGTTTTGGGTTCTGTTTATTTTGTCAAAGTTCGACTTATCTGCCGCTGACCATGCTGCAATGCCATATTCTAAGACTGGTCTCACTCACCCAGTATGTAGCTTCTTTAGTACTCTCTCGTCTGCTCCCCATGTTTGAGAGAGAAAACACTGTGTATGATGTTTTCCCTTCATTTATCTTTACTAGCCATGCCTTGGCCCACTCCTGAAATGATGTTAGGGCTTGCTGCACCCCAATGTTCGCCGTAGTGATATATTCCTCTGAGATCCACAGGGCTAAGTCGTCTGCAAAGGAAGCATTGTGGGTTCTTCTTGGAATATTCTCTGATTTGTCATTTATATATGCAAGAACAACGTGGGTGACAGGACTGCCCCTTGGGGAACATACTACTCCAATACCATCTTCCTACTGGTCTGTCCTTGTAGTTTGACTCTGGCAGTTCTATTCTTAAGATAGTGGCTGATCCATTTGAACATTCTCCCACACACTTCACTTCTTTGCAGCTTGACTTTCAGTCCACTTTGTCAAATGCTTTTTCTAAGTCCACCAAAACCACCAGTGTGTGCTTTTTCTCTTGGAAAGCGTCCTCAATTTCCTGTGTTATATAAGTGATCTGATCTTCAGTGGATCTGTGTTTTCTGAATCCTGCTTGCTGTGAGACTAAGAGATGTTTTTCCTCCAGATGCCACATCAGTCGGGTGTTAATTATGCGCTCCATCAATTTTCCAACACAGCTAAGTAGACTGACAGGTCTGTAGCCATTTGGTTCTGTCTGAACTTTGTCTTTCTTAGGTATTGGAATCGGTATGGCGTCTTTCCATGCCTGTGGTACTATTCCTCTTTTCCAGTTGCAGTTTAGGATGGCCAGAAGCTTCTTTATTGCCTTTGTTCCTAGGCCTGCTAGCGTTTCATTGGTTACCCATCTTTTCCACGTGGCTTCTTTTTCTTTAGCGCCCTCATTGCCTCTTCCATTTCTTCCATTCTTAACTTTGCCATCATGTGTTCTTCTGTTGCAAGCTTTTTGTTGTAATGACGCCTTTGTTCATCTGCGATGGCCCTTCTTCTGTCTATCGGGACATCAATGTGTTTTGCACTAGCATAGTGTTCCATGAGTGCATTTGCAGCTTTTTTCTCCCGAGAGCATATTTTCACCTTGTTTGATTGTGATGTGATTTTTGTAAGGTTCTTCGTTGTTCGAAGCTCTAACTAGTTTCCACAGTTTGTTCCTTCTTTATCTATGTTGAGATTTTCTGTTGTTTTCTTCCAGCAGTCTCTTGTTGTTTGATTTAATGTTCTTTTGTACCTTGCAGTGGTTGCTTTGAGCAAGATGTTTGCCTCAGTTGTTTGTTCTATTTCTGCCATGTCTCTGGCTTCTGTTACCTCATCTTCAAGTTTTTGCAGTTATTCAGTCTAGTGTAGCAAGTTTAATTTGCTGGGGAGGTTATGATGTTATACCTAAAAGGAAAGAAATCTGTGTCTGTGTTAACCGTGTGAGGTCAGGCACATGTAGGCCCCTGACTCTAAAAGATGATGATGAGGTATTTGCAGGGAACCTAACGCTACCTCCCTAGATCTCACACGGTCACTATTTTGGCTCTAGTGTCTGGTGTATGATGTACCTAATGTCTAGGGGAGAAATGAAAATGATGGTACATAAACATAAAACACTTTAACTCACTATAAGGAAATGAATAAGACAGTGGTTAAGGTTTTTCTTTAAAATTGAATATTTTCTTTTTACAATTTAATCTGCCTGTCTCGCCATCTCTTTTGGACAGGTCTTTGAAAATGAGGAAAAGATAGTTTACATAAAAAGATTAACTAAAATGTGTGGACACTTTGTCCGATAAGTATAATGTCACTCTATCTCTCCTGTTGGTGTATTCACAGATTACAACTTTATTATCTAATAGTGTTTGTCATTTGTTTTGGGGGGGTGGGGGGTGGGGGGGGGAGAAAGGCTGTAGTTTCATCACCCCCATAAAATCCTGGGTATGATTGGAAATACCAAAGTTTGTTATAATGGAAGTGTCAGATATACCCAGATGCTAACACATCACCTGGGATTCTTTGTAGAAGGATAATTCAGTATGTCGTTGCAGAAAATATAGATATCTCAACACGCACAGGCTCCTCCAGCTATCTGCTGACAGCGTAAACGTTTTATCGGAGACTTGTTGGCGTTACACTCACTCATCAGGTTTCCTGTCACCGGCTGGTAACAGGAAATAAAACCTCACAATTTTCAAAGAAATATGTAACAAATAACGCTGACTTGCAAAGAATGGCCTTAGTTTTTCTCTGCCCTGCCCAGACTGCGAATTAATTATTTATTTTATAAATTAATGCAGCTGATCTCAGCGTATTTGATAGAAAAAGTTTTTTGTCAACTGGCGATGAGCATTGAAAGCTTTTTGCTAATATCTATTAGTACTGGCCAATGGAAAGCTTGCGACTACCAGAATTCAAATGTAGTTTTTGAAAAACAAAACAAATTCCAAACAAACTCTGCGTCTGGTAGTCGATTGGTCAGTCTGCGTTAGTTATGCCAATACAAAAAGATGTTTAGTTTTGGTTAACATTTACCTACCGCTCCCCTTTTTCTCCTATACTCTTTTTACCCAATCGGATTTGAATTTACTCCAATGCCTCTTTCTAAGCTGGCGTCCCCACTAACGTTATGAAAAAAACAAGCAGGAACCACAGTCTGTCCATCTTAGTGTTATTAGACATATAGTATTATCTCAATAACTTGGCTAATAATTGGACTACCATATTTTTTAAAACATATTTGTGCTCAGAAGAGACTAAGCTATAATAATATATGATTTTTATGGTCAGTTTCATTATGGTGTAGATTTTCAGTTTTGTCACTGTCAATCGTCAAATATATCTTTTACACAAGTCGGCCATTTTCCACCCTCATCTCTCTGATTACTACTATTAGAGGCGTTAAAGTTAAAGTATTACGTTAATTCAGACAGTAGTTTGGCTGCACATTTCTGGCAGATCGTTAATTATAAGTCTTGCCGCAGTCTCTATCAGATCGGGCAAAATGTTAAAAATGTTTATTGTTCGTCACAAGGAAAGCGAGTAGGTTTATACGGCGGGATCGTTTCTAAGCATTACCATGGCACAAAATTCAGCGCGATGCTGGCGTGTGAGACGCATTATAGTCAGACACATACGGGCTGGGTTATTTATTATCATAGGACTAAAATCTTACTGAAATGAGCGATTATCTCGCAGATTTTACTACATCTAGTATGGTTTGTAGTTCTTTCTTGCCCCTCTCGGAATGGTCTCAATAGCTGCTTGAAGTATTGCTCAATTAAAGCTTTCAACCATATTTTTCATGTTGTTGTTTCGTGTGTTGATGGTCTCGCAAAGACTGTCAGTCAGCACTGCAAAATTTTCCCAATCAGTTCTGTTGTTAATTCAATCGGGGCAATGGTTTCACTCTGTGGCAAAAGCTAGGTCTGGAGTGGAAGTGGTGTGCCATCTTCTAGAGTAGAAACTGGGTTAATCATCTGGCCTGTTGATAAGGTGAAAATTTGTGTCTCCCATTCCTCCACTTCCTCTCCTTTACTGTCTGTAACCGGAAATCCCCATCTTTCCGAGTGGCTGTTGAAGTCTCCTACCACTATGCAGTTTGAGCTCTTTATTTCCATAATTGCAAGTGACATGTCTTTGCTCGGTGGGCCATACAAATTGTAGATACGCATGTTCGTGGCCTTTATTTTAATGTCAACACCTAAAATTTCCGACTGGTCGTTGAAGTTCACGGATACCTCGCTACTTGGTATTGAGTTTCGAGTAAGTAATAGCACACCTCCTCTGTGACCTTCTCGATTGAGTCGGAAAGCCTGGTATCCTCTTATTGAGAATCTGGGGTTGCTGTTGAGATGTGTTTCTTGGATGCAAGCCACATCGATTTGATCCTCATAAAGGCGGTTTTTCAGGGGGACTTGTTTATTGAGAACTCCTTCTGCAGTGGAATGCAGAATGTTGAGTGTTCTTGGTGTTTGGTCAATAGCTTTTGCCCTTTCCCTCTGTACCTTGACTTCACAATTCAGGGGAAGGTGACCACCAGTAGTATTGGTTGGACCCCTTCGAGTAGGGGTCCGGCACTCTCGCCGCCTAGCGGGACACCACGGGACGAGCACCACTCTGCTTAAATTGTATTCGTGACATCTTCATTAAGCGAAGTACGTTGCACTGTTTCGTTAAGCATGTAGCCCAGTGCATCCGATTTCAACAGGCGCTTCTGTAGGGTTGCGTTCCTGATAAAGTTGGATATTTAGTTGGATATAATATATGTTGATAAAGTACACCAGAACACTCCTAGGCGGGAAGACAGGCGTCTATCATCATCAGTTGACAAGATCCCTATGGTGTTGCCTGCCCCACTGTAGTGTATGGAATGTCAACTTGACCTACGCAGTGTTGTGTAGACATGGATGGAGTGTATAATGTGCGAATGATGATAAGGGTTCGTGTTGTTGACAAATGTTCTCTTCTCACACTCATGTATGACCGGAAGTCATCGACACCAACGACTGTGTACCTTTTCTAAAGTTTAATTGGACGTACACACTCGACAGCACAGATAGTGACAAATCACAGGTTGCCATAATACATCATAGTACAGTGGACAAATGGTCTTGCAATGTTACATGGGCACTCATGTAGAATAATGGTATAATGGACTGTCAATAGCCAAGCACTCAGTATCGCCCATACATATATCATCTGACGTCACTGACTGAGCACGTCAGCTTGTAAACAATATTTCAGATGACTTCTAAACCTAATCTCGTTTAGCAACGATTCTTCAACATAATGTTCAGCACATATTTTTCCATATAATAATATTGAACCGCTAACAATGGGTTCTCATGTGTAGCAGTGATCTCTGGACTGATCAAGCGATAATACGGGCATCCCTTTTCTCTTCTTGAAAGTCCTACATGTTTTGGTTCCAAGATGGCTCCACTCGTGAACTGTCACTCACGTTTGAATACAGATAATGAATCTGTTCTAAAGTTAGTCATTCATACAACATTTCGTTGCTCTGTAGATTTGGTCATGAACAATAGACTGCATTCTACAGAATATAGTGCAGCTAGGAATCGAAGTCGTTTTTCATCGAGTCAAATATATTCTCTTAAACATTCAAATCGTAATTATCGACAATGGTGGCTTCGATCGAGAGTTCATAAGAGTATCTTTGATTACCTTGGTAGAGGGAATATGAAACTGCCATTCCTTGGCAAGATGAATAAACACTGGGGTAAAGCATACACGATAGGTCTAGACGACTATCACTTTCCCCAAAACCACTGAGATCACTTTTTCAAGGCATCAAGCCGACATAGCAAAACACACACAGTCCCTATCAGGACGAAGCCAAATCACACCCCCCAAGCCACACATCCGCCGAATAGCCTTTGACCTCTCTAGAGACAACAGAACATATAGTTCGACTTAGATATGTAAAGATATACAGATATAAGACAGACTTGTCCTACTCAGACAAACAATACACATAAATTCAGGCCATAGATATTCTGAAGCAAGAACAATCTATTATTACCCAAACAACGAATAAATCGCAGTAAAATGTATTTATCCGCGGAGTTCAAGGGAAGTAACTCAATAATGACTTTCCCTTAAGCACTAAAAAATTACCTATGTATAATATTGTAAGATATCAAAGACTGCACGTAACAGTCTTACCACACCTCCCGGGAAAAAAAAAAATGGAACATTTTTTTTTTTTTGAAATACATCTAGGAGCAACGTACAATAGGCTCACAACGCATGAATAATGCGCAGATGAAAATATCAGGAATACCTATAACGCCTAATATGAGGCTAAGTCGACTTATGGAGCGACTGGTGAGAATGTGTCTCATAAACTGAGAGAAATTATTTCTCTACAAGTATATTTTTCCAGGAAGGTGTCATCAAAGTATAATACAATTCTGGCAATTACACAATGCCTAAAAAAATTCATATCATCACTACGTATTAGATATCTTAAATTTATGATTTATGAAGTAAAAATCATCAAAGCACAGCGGTGAATAAACATACATGAACCGCTATGTAGTGATACAATCATTATATTATTAAATTACAAATGTGTATCTATCATGATATAGAAAAGGAACTACTATAGAACTAGACATATCAAGAAGTCTAAGCCCTAATAGTTATGTGGAATCATGTGGGCATCTTGACAGAATGTCTGCCATCACATTATCTGATCCCCGAATAGCTCGCACAGAGAAATGAAAAGGTTGAAGAGCAATTGCATATCGAGTAGACCTCGAGCTCTTCAAATTCTTACTCTGTATAGCAGTAAGAGCTTTTTGGTCTGTTTCTACTATGAAATGTGCGCCTAGAAGGAATCTCTGTAGTTTGAGGATCGACCAAACCATAGCTAATAGCTCACGGTCTAAAACCGAATAATTCCTTTCTGCCGCATTAAGTTTTCTGGAAATATACATTACAGGATGCAGAGTTCCAGAGTACTCTTGCATTAGTGCCGCTCCAATCCCAGTGGATGAAGCGTCACTACGAAGAACGAATGTCTTATCTTTAGTGGGTAGCACTAAAATAGGTGGTGTTGAAAACAGTGTTTTAATCTTATCCAGAGAGCATTGGCATTCCTGAGACCAGTGGACCACATTAGGCGAACCTTTCTTTAGAAGTGTTGAGAGAGGTGCCATGATAGAGGATAGATTCTGAATGAATCTGCCATAAAATTGAATAAGACCTAACAGACTTCTCACCTGTTTTTTAGTCTTAGGGATTGAGATGTTAAGTATCTTACTAGTATTATGGTCCTCTGTCTTTAGGAAACCATGACCAACTCGGTGGCCTAGGAAAGAAATTTCGCTAAAACCAATATAGGCTTTAGAGGGTTTCGCTGTCAGGTTGTGCTCACGCAAAGTAGACAGCAATTCATCTAACCCTGAATAGTGATCTTCCCAAGTATCGCTGAAAAGACAGATGTCGTCTAGATATGCAATGACATCTGACCGATAAGATAGGATTCGGCGCATCATGCGTACGAACGTAGCTGGTGCGTTCATAAGACCGAAAGGCATAAAATTCCATTGGAACAAACCTCTAGGTGTTGAAAAAGCCGTGAGAGGTTTGGCGCGTTCAGATAAAGGAACTTGCCAATATCCCTTAGACAAATCAAGTTTAGTGAAAAAATGAGATTTGGAGAGTCGAGTAAGTAGCTCTTCCAGTAAAGGCATAGGTTCGGCATCGAACTTCGTTACTTGATTCAATTTTCGATAGTCAACGCAAAGACGTATGTTATTGTCTTTTTTACGCACAATAACCATCGGCGAAGAATACGCAGAGGTGGATGGTTCGATTATTTTCAAATCTATCATCACATCCAACTCTTTCTCGACCTGTGCTTGGAAATGTATAGGTATAGGATAAGGTCTAACCCTAATAGGAGTATGGTCAGTTAGCACAATGTCATGTTGAATGACATTAGTTTGTCCAGGGATGTCAGTGAGTACATCCTGAAATGTTTGCAACATAGTTGAAACTTGTCGCTGTTCTCCTAGAGACAAATCAGGAGAGACAGTAACGTTCTTCCATGATTCACTGGAATGAAGTGGGATCATTGGAAGAGGAAGATTTACATCTGAAAAACTTGTTTCCTCATCCTGTATCACGGACAGTGATGAGTAATGACCATGTGGTACTGGAGAATTGTCCGTTGCTTGGAAAATGGGTTGCAAATAATCCGGACGTTCATGGAATTCAGTAAGCATATTGATGTGGAAGGTTTTATGCTTCCCATCAATATCGACAATATAGTCGACATCGGAAATTTTCGATATTATATCGTACGGACCTTTCCAAGAAATAAGTAATCTGTTTTCCCTACAAGGTAGTAATACAAATGCTTTGTCACCAGGACAAAGTTGTCGTAAGCATCTCTTCTTATTGGCAAATTGCCTTGCCTTCTGTTTCGCAAATTCAGAAGAAGAAGTTGCTAATTTGCATGCTTCGATAATCTTTTGTCTCAACGCGATGACATATTCGTAGGATGACTTTGTGTCATCGTCAATATTGTCAGATGTTATGAGATCGTGAAGCAACGACATAGGGCCACGCGGACGCGCGCCAAAGACGAGTTCAAAGGGAGAAAATCCCGTATGTTCATTGGGTACCTCTCTGTAAGCGAAGAGGGCCGCAGGTAAAACTCTGTCCCAGTCTTGAGGATGATCCTCAGTTATCTTCCCCAGTAAGTTTTTAAGTGTTCTATTAAGGCGTTCGACCATACCATTAGACATTGGATGGTAGATACTACTTAAAGATCTATCTATCTGCAGGGTAGACATTACTTGAGACATGGTATCTGATATTAGTTGGGTGCCATGGTCTGACAATATCTCTCCGGGGAACCCCAGACGAGAAAATATAAGCCAAAGAGCATCTGCAATATCAGCAGTAGTAATGCTCTTCAGAGGAATAGCCTCTGGCCAACGTGTGCACATATCAACACACGTCAAGATAAACTGATGTCCTCTGGCAGACTTGATCTTAAATGGACCAATAATGTCTATGGCCATTTTTTGAAACGGCCGAATAGGAATGTCCGCCGCCTGAATGGGTGCAGCATGCCGTGGACCTTTGGATTTAACTTCCTGACATACTTTACAAGATTGACAATAAATCCGTATGTCCTTGTTTACCAATGGCCAAAAGAAAGCCGCAAGGACTCTTGACTTAGTACGGGAAAAACCCATGTGTCCAGCACACTGAGAGTCGTGAGCGTGCTGCAAAATTTTAACTCTCAAATTCTTGGGAACCAGGATTTGAGAATGACTTGACGTAATGGAGTCTTGAACCATACGTACAAGTACGCCATTCTTCTTTGTAATCCACGATTTACGACTTGTGTCCTTATTCGGATCACCTTTAGTTGCAAGAATGAAGAATTTCTTCAGAGTGGGATCATCTTCTTGCTGTTTTATAAACGAGTCACGAGAAATTACCAAGGGATTATCTTGGTTATGCACTTCATTATCTTCAGTAGATGAAGTTTGAGGCACATTAAGAGCCTGAGCTCTAGTGACTACAGCGTTAGCAATCTGCATGTTTTGCCTTTCCCAAGTGGAAATTTGTTGCGGAGTACATTCCTTGACTCCATGAATGCGACCGATGATGAGGTCAGCGATCGGATTCGGAAGAAGACATGCGTGTACATCTCCTGTAAAGAAAGGAGTAGCAATCCTAATGATAGCGGTAGAGTATTTCTCTACTGTGCCGCCAAATGTTACACATTTGACTACTTGTCCAGTGGCACGGGAAGGATCTACGAGTGACTGCCTAACACCAATTGTGGTGCATCCAGAATCAAATAGCACAGAGACTGGATTGTTATTCACTAAACCCTTATGTAAGACAAGAGACCCTCTTCCATCATGCGCGACTGATGCTGGAAGAGCAGGAAGAGGATGGCCACAGCTTAAAGTAGTCACTGTGGTTGGCTCAAATAACGTTTTGCATTGGGGGCACTGAGATGCTCTCCCAAAATCAAAAGCGGCACATGCCATATTACTAGCATCATTATTATCTTTACTCTGTTTATAGGCTTCATGGGACTCTTGTTGTGCAGAGTTTGCCTGAAAATGTGGTTTATGTCTTTTGTATTGAGATCTACCTCGGTTATTATCACCTCTGTAGTTATTGTTACCTCTATTGTAACCCCTATTTGGGTTTGAGTCATAGTACCCTTGGTTACCATTATCATATTCATTATAATGAGTATCTCTGTAATTATGATCTTGTTGACTCCAAGACGGATAACCCTGATAGTTTCTATAATTACTTCCTCTACGGAAATTCCTATAATTATGACCACCCCTGTGTCGAGAGCTATCAGGTCGTCTCCAGTTCTTTGAAGAAGAACCCTGAAATGATTGGTTACCTTGGTTTTGATAACTATTATGGTTACCTTTTTTCTCAAATCTGTTTTGAGGTCCCTGAAATCTGTGTGAATAATTGGGATTGTATGGTGTTGCTGAAGCAACTGGCATACTCTCCTTAATCTTAGTGTTGCCAAAAGTCACGTCGGGGTGTGCAGTGACATATTGGGAACAATATTCTTCCATTTCTTTTAGAGATTTAGGTTTACGCTCATGTATAAATTCAAGGAAAGGTTTGTTCACACATGACATAATCTTATCTCTGAGCAACAAATCCATAAGTCCTTCATACGTTTTTTCCGTTTTGGAAAGCTCAATCCAACGATCAACTGTGAGACGTGCCTTTGCAGTGAATTCTGAGAATTCTACCCCCGTCTCAGGTACCATCGTCTTAAATAAAAGGCGATAGCCTTCCTCACTTAGCTGATATTTTTTTATCAAAGCCGCCCTAATGACATCATAATTATCCTTATCTGCTTCTCCTACAAGGCATAATCTAGTCAAAGATTCACCTTTCAAGTTTTCTGATAATTGATTAGCGTATTGTGATTTATCCACATTATGTGTACGACAAGAACGTTCAAATCTATCCAGCCAGAATGTAATATCGTCACTGGACTGATTGAACGGTGGAACCTTAACCTTGTAAGTAGAAGGTTTACCATTACCACTAGATGCCTGATTAACATTACTCATACTTGTCAATCTCAATTTCTCCAACTCAAATTCATGTTCTCTTATTGCTTTTTTCTCTTCAGCATCTAATCTTTTTTGTTCAGCCTCCCTGTCTAATCTTTTTTTGTTCAGCCGCAGCTTCTCTTTCCAATTTTTTTTGTTCAGCTTCAAATCTCCTTTCCTCTACCTGCATCTGCAATTTCTTTTGTTCAGCAGCAGCCTCAGCTTCTTTTTCTAATCTTTTCTCTTCCGCCATAGCTTTTCTTTCTTCTGCAGCTAATCTTTTCTCTTCTGCAGCTAATGCTTTGTCATATTGAGCAACTGCCCATTGTTCTAATTGTTGACCAGTCTTATCAAGAGCTTTCCCTTGAGTAATGAAATAATCTAGAGTAGACATGATGCCTAACAATAATACTAATCACCTGAATCAATAATAATACCCCAAGTTCTCAATGACCTGATTAATCAGTATACTATCCCAATATCTGTGGGTCACAAGCCTTTAATAAGGTCTTGTATAATAGTAATAATAATCAGGTACTGGTCTATACCATAATCCAAGTGCAGTGCACAGGCAATTGTGTCTTATGAAATATACCCATATAAAACATATGTCAACCAACAGAATACATAAAGTACAAATAGGACTGACAATACAAGAACGTTTGCAGAAATCAAAATAAATCAAATAGGGAAATCAATGAAGATAATCACTGAATCTGCAAAGAATAACAACACAAATGACGTCACAATATATGAATATAAATTATGAATAGAACTGAAAGATAGAAAAGGTTAGACCAACAAATTACAAACAAATCAAAACAAAACTAAAGAACAAAGAAATATTACAAAAATAACAATAATTACAGACTTCACAGCTAACACAAAAGCAACAGTTGTCGCAGCAAATTTTCAATCAAGAAAATTGCACCTATAGAAAACGCCCACAACGGACCCTCTATGACGTGGGATACTCTGTTGTGAGGACGCCGCCCAACCTTAAACACAACCCGCTGACATAGAAACTAACATACTATACAAACAAATAACATGTAAACATAAATATATATAAATTATGTGTATGATAGTATGTGTTGCAAAATAGGCTCAGTCTTACAGTAATGGCAAAGTTATTTTTCATGAAAACAAACAAACTGCCACTTTATTCAATTAAACATTCTGGCCTTAAATATTAAAGTTCATATATGGCAAACAAGAAGATCCATCGATGAAACCAGGACTTCTTAGTTCACAAATACTGTCTTTCTGTTAACACTGACAAGAATTGATCCAACTGTTCTGTGAAACTCTATAATGTCTAATGTAAAAAATGTCAACAACGCTGACCTACATACTGCATTCACTTGACAGGTCACGTGACGAAGCGTTGACAAAGAGCAAACCAATACTGCAAGTGTGTCGTATCAGCCACAGGAAACGGTCTGGTATCGGTAATCTGTTGACTTCTGAATTTCTGCGAGGTCAAACCCAGAAAGCTGGTCCACCAGTTGATAAAGTTGGATATTTAGTTGGATATAATATATGTTGATAAAGTACACCAGAACACTCCTAGGCGGGAAGACAGGCGTCTATCATCATCAGTTGACAAGATCCCTATGGTGTTGCCTGCCCCACTGTAGTGTATGGAATGTCAACTTGACCTACGCAGTGTTGTGTAGACATGGATGGAGTGTATAATGTGCGAATGATGATAAGGGTTCGTGTTGTTGACAAATGTTCTCTTCTCACACTCATGTATGACCGGAAGTCATCGACACCAACGACTGTGTACCTTTTCTAAAGTTTAATTGGACGTACACACTCGACAGCACAGATAGTGACAAATCACAGGTTGCCATAATACATCATAGTACAGTGGACAAATGGTCTTGCAATGTTACATGGGCACTCATGTAGAATAATGGTATAATGGACTGTCAATAGCCAAGCACTCAGTATCGCCCATACATATATCATCTGACGTCACTGACTGAGCACGTCAGCTTGTAAACAATATTTCAGATGACTTCTAAACCTAATCTCGTTTAGCAACGATTCTTCAACATAATGTTCAGCACATATTTTTCCATATAATAATATTGAACCGCTAACAATGGTTCTCATGTGTAGCAGTGATCTCTGGACTGATCAAGCGATAATACGGGCATCCCTTTTCTCTTCTTGAAAGTCCTACATGTTTTGGTTCCAAGATGGCTCCACTCGTGAACTGTCACTCACGTTTGAATACAGATAATGAATCTGTTCTAAAGTTAGTCATTCATACAACATTTCGTTGCTCTGTAGATTTGGTCATGAACAATAGACTGCATTCTACAGAATATAGTGCTGCTAGGAATCGAAGTCGTTTTTTCATCGAGTCAAATATATTCTCTTAAACATTCAAATCGTAATTATCGACAATGGTGGCTTCGATCGAGAGTTCATAAGAGTATCTTTGATTACCTTGGTAGAGGGAATATGAAACTGCCATTCCTTGGCAAGATGAATAAACACTGGGGTAAAGCATACACGATAGGTCTAGACGACTATCACTTTCCCCAAAACCACTGAGATCACTTTTTCAAGGCATCAAGCCGACATAGCAAAACACACACAGTCCCTATCAGGACGAAGCCAAATCACACCACCCAAGCCACACATCCGCCGAATAGCCTTTGACCTCTCTAGAGACAACAGAACATATAGTTCGACTTAGATATGTAAAGATATACAGATATAAGACAGACTTGTCCTACTCAGACAAACAATACACATAAATTCAGGCCATAGATATTCTGAAGCAAGAACAATCTATTATTACCCAAACAACGAATAAATCGCAGTAAAATGTATTTATCCGCGGAGTTCAAGGGAAGTAACTCAATAATGACTTTCCCTTAAGCACTAAAAAATTACCTATGTATAATATTGTAAGATATCAAAGACTGCACGTAACAGTTCCTTTGCCCTTGACTATCCCCAGCCTACCTGCAAGGCAGCAGGTAGTTTAAAATTAGAATTTTCCTTCTCCTAGACGAACAGCCTTCCAAGGCTTACGAGCTTCACCTTTCCTGGATTTAACCCATGCCTGGGTTTGGGTTTGTGCTGGCCAGAGCATGGTCCACTCGCCAGTGGGTACTGCGGCTATACCGTAAGGGGTCCCAAACTACCCCCGACCCGGTTATACCGCCGGGCACTCGGTCACAACCATAGCAAACTCTGTAGAGAATGCAGTCCACCACGTGAAGGTGTTGCTATGGACACGTTTGTGCAGGAGAGGCCATATGCTAGAAGCTTACTATCACAGCTGGACAGTAGCTTTCGCGGAGATAAATGCACCTGGATGTGAGAGGCTATGTGTTCGCTTCAGCATCCATTAATGTAGGCGGGACGTCGGGGCCCGGACCCTACATAGATCCCATAATATATTTACAATCTCACGTATTATTCAAATCAAACATTAGCAATTAAACCTCCAAAACTCAAAAGAAAAGATATTCAACCTTATGGTTTCTGGTGAAGAAAAGTAAATAACAAAACGAAGAGGGAATGAATGAAAAGCTCCATAATGTAAGAAAATTATGTGTGTGTGTGTGTGTGTGTGTGTGTGTGTGTGTGTGTGTGTGTGTGTGTGTGTGTGTGTGTGTGTGTGTGTGTGTGTGTGTGTGTGTGTGTGTGTGTGTGTGTGTGTGTGTGTGTGTGTGTGTGTGTGTGTGTGTGTGTGTGTGTGGTGTGTGTGTGTGTGTGTGTGTGTGTGTGTGTGTGTGTGTGTGTGTGTGTGTGTGTGTGTGTGTGTGTGTGTGTGTGTGTGTGTGTGTGTGTGTGTGTGTGTGTGTGTGTGTGTGTGTGTGTGTGTGTGTGTGTGTGTGTGTGTGTGTGTGTGTGTGTGTGTGTGTGTGTGTGTGTGAAAAGGCCCTTGAGTATAAGAGTGAGATCCATCTTTGTTTCATAGATCTGGAAAAGGCGTTTGACAGGGTCCTCTGGAGCAAACTTTGGGACTGTTTGGCAAGGAAGAACATTCCAGTACCTCTGATTCATGCTATACAGAGCTTCTACAAGTCTTGCAGAAATTATGTGAGGACAGCAAACCATACGTCAGAAGAGTTCAGGACCACCACTGTGTAAGACAAGGTGATATCCTGTCACCTTATCTTTTCATACTCCTCATGGACGATGTTATCAAGGCATGTAAGGAGAGAACAAGAAAGTATTCAGTGGGGTACTGGAAGATGAGACAGGTATGTATTTCAGAGCTGGCATTTGCTGATGATGTTGCCCTGATTGCTAAATCAGAGGCACATCTCCAATCCAACCTGCAAGTATGGAAGGAAGAGCTGGAGAAGAGAGGGATGGTCATAAGCAGCTCTAAAACAAAATCCATGGTGATATCACGAGAAGAAAGAAGACATCAGATTAAGCTGGGAGAACAGGTCCTGGAGCAGGTCGACCACTTTAGATATCTCGGAGCAATTATAGACCGAAAGGGAGGCATCAAAGAAGAGTTGGCCACTCAAAAAGCAGCAGCTGGGAGACGTTTTGCGGCCATAAATCGAGGATTCCTCAGCAAGAGAGAGGTTGGTAAGAAAACGAAGATGGCTGCATACCGCTCCACCTATGTCCCAGTCTTGACATATGGATGCGAGTCATGGGCAATGACTACACCCACAAAAGCGAGATCCAAACCTCAGAAATCAGGTATCTGAGGAAGGTGGTTGAAGTAACAAGAAAAGACATGGTCCGCAACCAGACGATACGTCAAGGCCTAAAATCCCACCCACTGCAGACCCAAGTAGAACAGTCCCAACTAAGATGGTTTGGCCATGTCTGGAGAAGATCGGCTACCACGACAGGCGTGGGAAACAAAGAGCCAGGGATCCAGACCCCCACGACGACCCAGAGTTCGCTGGGAGGACAACATTAGACAATCTTTGAAGGACCGAGGACTAGAATGGAACCAGGCCAGGAAGAAGACAGCCGATAGGATAGTCTGGCGCGCTCTCTTCCAAACCTCTACACCTCACGGTAGAATGGGAACGACTAAGTAAGTAAGTAAGTGTATATATATATATATATATATATATATATATATATATATATATATATATATATATATATATATATATATATATATATATATATATATATATATATATATATATATATATATACCTGGAGTCTACCATCAACGACAAACTCCCTCTGGACAAATAAATTGACAGCCGTATTGGTGTGACGAAATTATTTGTGCACTTTCGTTCTCTCTGGCAGAATCACTTCATTTATTCATTTTCCTCACCGATCGTCCTATTATTTGGCAAATTTTAAGCACTTACATTTTTGCTCTGACCACTCCCTAGACTTGTTTACGTTTTACCAGGTGAAACGTAGTATTACAAGGCTAATTAGACAGGTCAGCAGTTAGTATTTTATCACTTAAGTCGTCTACCCACCTTTGAGAGAGACGGTCATTGCTGACACACAGGTGGTCTCGCCCGATCAACAGAAAGAAATCCGACTGGGAGATGTACGCATAAACACATGTGATATATGTAATCGCTTCCGCTGGACCATCTCTGCATCAATATTACAGATAACCTGTCAGAGGAGACAATATGGGCCGAAGGTATTAGTCAGGAAATAAGTTCACCCGTGAAAGATGGTCGCATCCCAAATAATACCTTCTAAAGAGAAGTGGTAGATGGCTAAAGAACACCTGGTTGACCGCAGCTGGGGTTCAAAGATGTGTGCAAGAGAGACATGAGGGCACTGAACATAAATCCAGCAACCAGGCAGGATGAAGCTGCCGATCGCACCAAGTGTCGATGGAGCCTCGCTGGTGTAATGGTTACCACATTGCGCTGGTGATCCGGTGTTCATGGTTCAAGCCCGGGCGTGGGCATCTGAAGGAGTGTCATAGACCGGGATTTTGACTGAATAACCTGAACGGCTCCTGAGATAACCCTCTGTGGATGGGAAGGAGCAAAGCTCCTGACCGGGTTGGAAGGAAAGTCCACAGGCTCCCCAGCCTTGCAATGGCATGTCATTGGGCCGAAGGGCTGAAAGCCCAAGTGCCGCTGGTTAAGAAAAAAAAAGTCGATGCTCTCTACGGCGCTACATCAGATTGGGCAAAAAGAAGCTCTCATGGCAAGCAGGAGAAAACGTCGAAAGAAACACCAAGAAAATAAGCAGCTAAAGGATGTCACCTCAGTGGCGTATTCCTATAGTGAGTTATTACTGAAGGGGCTATTATTATTATTATTGTAGATAACCTGACATTTAATAAACGCACACCTCCTTTTCAACAATGTTATTTTCTTTGCGCTCCCCACAAAGCATGGAGCTACGACTGCAGCAGGGGATCTTACAGGAAGTCTGCACTAAGCATCCACTTACGCTTGCAGTAATGGTTTCTGTGCCCATTTTTGTTTTATGTGATAAAGTTACCAGCCCCCATGCACTACCACATATTAGTCACCTTGTATGATAGGCCTTAGGGTGCTGCAGTCCTATTCTTTCTTGGCGTCTTGAGACACCCCTTAGAACTATAACAGCACATTTCTTTTTGCTGTGTAATAAATGCTAGGATCTATAATATTTGCACAATAATAATGTAAAATGAATCCTGTAATTTGTTTTCTTCTTTGGTGACTGCATATGTATAGCACATATGTCAAAGGGGCCATGATTTTTATAAGGTTGGGAACCACTGCTTTCTTGAGCAAATTAAAAAAAAGGTCCTTAAAAAATAAGAAGACTCACTGTCATTGTAACTGGCTTCATATCATGTTTTACTCAGGCATTTCAGTAAAGTAGTCAACTTGAAACAAATATAGGTCAGTCTGATGATGAAACATAGTAGATCAGCCTAGCAGAAATATTTCCCTTGTCAGCACATACATAAAAAGAAAAATGATGAGAACGTTGTCGTGTGAAATTCTAATCCACATATATAAATTAAAACGTAAATGTAAAGCCTAACAAATAACTTCAATAAAAGGAAAGAAGAATGGTAAAGAACAGTGCTGTCACAATGACTGTACTCGAAATCCCCCTTGTTTTCTAATTCGTCTGCAAATTATAACGTTTCACGTTGATAGTAAAAGCCTTCTGCTTCAATACCCACTTTCTACGATAAAACGTTTACTGCCTTTCTAAGAAAAACCTTGAGATACGCAAGCTGACCTATAATTAATATTCCATTCATGTCATTTTATACACTAAGTTACCATAAACGAAAGACAGATGGACTAAGGATAGAAAGAAAGGGAGGGGCTGAAAGCCGGAACGCAGGCAATACTACCACAGTCTCGCGATACACAATTAATGCCACCCCTAACACGCGTGTAAGGCCACAAGCACTAGCTTTTTTTTCAAATCGACAGTGATAAAAAACACTACCCATACGAGTTAGGTTTTAAAAACCTGAAAAACGCTTATTAGGAAACATGACATTATACTGGTTTACGTTTGAAAACATTACAGTACCCAGACACCACATCGTATTCGAAGTGAACAGGAGGTAGAAGAAAATGCATATTTTTGAACGCAGCCCCTTAGCCCCATTAAATTTATATATTTGGGTTCCTTAGGACTTGCTGACAAAGAATATGTTAAACGTTACGCAAATAGTCTAGGAATTAACAAATTATAGCCAAAAGAAATAGTGAGGGATGTCAGACAACACCAAAATCAGAATCGCTCAGTGGCAGATTTTCACACCACCATTGTACGGGAAATAGGCTGACATGTTACCTCCTATTTGATTGGCGGAAAGTAAATGTAAGGCTAAACATGATTAGTCGGACTATAAATATTGATTCTTTGTTGTTAGGGAAACGGGAGTAGGAGTACTTTTTTTCAAACGCTTGTGTAAACATGGCACGATTGGTTAGACCCGCAAATATAGTCAATCAGAGGCGTCAGGTCAGCACCACATTTTCAAATAAACTTACTAAAGAACCAGTGCGTTGAGCGCCAGTGCATATTTTTCTAAATAAAAGCCTGGGACATCGGCAGATCGAAATTGTGCTATATTCATTGCCAGTCAACGTAACTGTGTATTATTCCATGAATTGTGGTAAGCTTAAAATATTTGATATCTTTTAATGAAAATTGAATGTAAATTGATAATTTATGTCTGTATATATGTGTGGTTCAGTAGCGAACATGAGGTAAAGCCTATATAGTGCTCCACCCTGAACAGAAGGTGTCGGAGGAAAGTAAAATTGCATGGAATTGCCAAACAGTACACTGACACCTATCTCATTGACTAGAAAGAAATAATGCTGGAATTGCAGAGGCGTAGTAACCATTAGGGAGGAGTATACTGGTGAAAATTGTTTCAGATGAAGATAGCAGTTGGCCTACCGCTCTGAACTCAGTGTTTGTTATGTATTGTGTTCAGTCTGGAAATTTATTATAAATTAGTTCTGAAATAGGAGGTACAACCTTCTTGTTTCAGGGACCGTGGTCCTAAAGTTATTGAGCAGCACCTGGTCTGAGCTTTGCTGAACCTAGAGGCTGACAGCATACTCCTGGGTCCAGATAGTGACCAGTGAGGTGTCTCCAGAACACAGGGAGGCTATCGAGCAGAGGAGTCTTTCCTGCCGCCATCACGAAAGATAAGCGTCTGTGGCCGAGGAGCTCAACATTATGCCCCCCTCAAAATCTGACTTTATAATAAAACAGAGGGAAAATACAGTGTTTAAATTGATAGGAACTGTGAACTTTTCCCCATACTATTTCCAAGATAAACAAACACTTGAAGTCATGATGACAAATAACAACATAGCTTGAAAAAACAAAACCAGTATTACCTCATATTACTACTACACAACTGACACACATAGGATAATATTAATAAAATATGTCACTACAAGGTTCATATTGATAAATTCTGTACATATAAATTGTAATTACAATTGATTGTGATTCCTGGTTCACTTTGTATTTGAATCAGGACACAAATATTAGGGAAAGTAATTAATACATATTTATATTTGAAAATTTACCAGTGCCTCATTTAAGATAGTCTTATAGAGTGTTAAATGTGTGTGAGTGTCACAGTGTTGTCAAGTGTGGTAGAATAAATTAAATTGTTTATCTGTCTGTTGTTGTTGTGACTTACACTTCATCATATACATACCCTAGACATTTAACGTAGTCATCACAATATTCCAGAATAATTCTGACTGAGTTATAATGTGGTAGCAAGTAAGGTTATCTGTAAAACACTACACCTATTAGATACAGATACCTTCACAGCTGATCTCAGTCAGTACACTAAGTCCCCTATAAATATTTATAACATCCCACTTTACCACATATATTGGGGTCTCGCTCCAGGGATATTGAACTTTCTCCTATTATATATATTGGGAATAATAAAGAATTAAAAGGTATCCTTGGGTGGAAATAAATAAGGTTGAGCTCTCAGTGCCTGTAGTGTCCTTAGATAATTATTGAAAGATTGAATTGTTTACAATTGCATGTTAGACAATGGCCGACTTGGCAAAATTTCGATCTGCTGCTGTACAGACTGCGAAAGAGTTAGGAATGGACGGGCAAATTATGATTGCTTATGTCACTGCTGAATGTGACAAATATATTGAACGGGAAGAAAGAAGATTAGAAAACGAGGCCGAAAGAAAATTAGAATCTGAAAGGTTGGCCGAAGATAAGAGGTTAGAGGCTGAAAAAGAAATTAAGAGGTTGCAGATTGAGGCTGAGGCTAAGAGGTTGCATATTGAGGCTGAGGCTAAGAGGTTGCAGATTGAGGCTGAGGCTAAGAGGTTGCAGATTGAGGCTGACAAAGAGGCTAAAGCATTGGAAGCCGAGGAAAGAAGACAGGCTGCAGAAAGAGAAGAAAAGAGATTAGCTGCAGAAAGGGAAGCAGAAAAGGAGGAGAAGAGATTACAAAGGGAACATGAGTTACGACTAAGGGAGTTTGAGTTTCAAGGCCATGCTCCTGAAAATGGTGCCAGTCCCTTTACCTCTGATGCCACTGCTAGTCAGGGAGCCTCAACCTCAGCTATGAATTTTCATTTAGATCATTTTGTTGAGAAAGACGATGATATTGAGAGCTATCTAAATAGATATGAACTATTAGCTACCACATATGGGTTAGAGAGAGAAAGGTGGAGCTTAAAGTTATCTCAAGGTCTTCGTGGGGCAGCTTATGAAGTTTTTGCCAAAATGAGCAGAGGTGATCAGGAAAATTATGACATGCTAAAGCAGGCTCTTTTGTTAAGATATGAAAAGAACGCAGAATTTTATAGGAAAAAAATTTAGGAATGCTAAACTACTGTCAGGTGAAACCTATCACCAGTTCTCTGCACGGTTAGAGACATACTTGGAGAAATGGACTTCTCTGGGGAAAACCCAAGATCTTAAGGAAATGGTCCTTATAGAACAATTAAGAGAGTCCATGGCTCCAGACCTGAGAAAGTTTCTCATGGAACAAGGTGCAGAGAGGCTGGGTGAGTTGCTAAATGTTGCTGAAAGGTATCAAGCAGCTGAGGCAGAGGTATCAGGTAATAAAAAGAAACAGGTAGAAAATTTTAGGGCACCACAGAACTTTAATAAATTTGATCCTAGAGATCAAAACAAAGGTAAGCACCAGTTTGATAGGCCACGGTATGACAATAAAAATAAAACCCCACAATTCGATGAAAGGAAATATGATGAAAGAAAATCTTTCAACCAAGGAAAAAGGTGGTGTAAAAATTGTAAGATGAACAATCATGACACTGACCATTGTAGAAGGAAACCTCCTCATTATGCTGCTATGACATCTGGGAAAAAGGAAAAAAAGGTCAAACCTGCAGAACTACAGGAACCATACCACCCCCCAGTGTGTGAAGATGTCATCTGTAATGGTGTCACTATAAGGTGTTTATATGATACCGGTTTAGATTACGATTCCGTTGTGAGTTCTCACCTGGTGCAGGCAGATCAATACACCACAGAAACAGTGGAGATTCAAACTGCAACCAAGGATGTAGCTACCATGACACTTCCCGTCGCCCGGATAAAGGTGAAAACGCGATATGTGGAAGGAATCATAAAAGCAGCAGTGATAAATGAGCCAATCTACCCTCTGATATTGGGGTGTAGATATGTCTTCTTGGGGAATCCCAAGAGACCTGTGATATTGGCAACAGTGCAGACCAGATCACAGTCTAAAAAGGAGGAGGATAATCCAATAAATACTCATCCAGATGAGATGAGGAAGGCACAGGCTGAGGACAAAACACTCAAGCCGTGTTTCAAGAAGTTGCCAAAATCTCATACACCTCCAGGCAAGGGAGAATTTTATATGAAGAACAAGCTGATATATAGGAAGGCTGGATCTGAATCCAATGGTCACGGACAGCTGGTCCTTCCCACTTCATATAGGACTAAAGTGTTGGAACTAGGGCATGCGATTCCCTTCAGTGGTCATATGGGGATCAGCGCAACAGGACAGCGTATAGCTTGTCACTATTTCTGGCCAGGGATAACTGAAGATATCAAACGATATGTAAAATCCTGTCCAGAGTGCCAACGAGTAGCACCTAAACATTGGACTGCACCAGCAACTCTGGGGGAAATGCCCATAGTGGGAACACCCTTTGAGAGAGTTGCCGTGGATCTTGTGGGACCTCTCACCCGAACCAAGAGAAGGAACAGCTACATTCTGACTCTGGTGGACACTTGTTCTATGTGGGGAGAGGCGGGAGCCCTGTCATCGATTGATTCTAAACATGTGGCAGAGGCATTGCTCACAATTTTCACAAGGTTAGGCTTTCCCAATCAAATCTTGACTGATAATGGCTCTCAGTTCAAGGGGAAACTAACTGAAGAAGTTTTCAGGATCTTCCAGGCCAAACACTTCCATTGTAGTGTGTACCACCCCCAAGGGAACGGCCAAGTGGAAAGATTTAATGGCACGTTGATGTCAATCCTGAGAAAGTTGGCACACGAAAAACCAGATACGTGGGACCAGTACCTTCACGCCGCCCTCTTTGCTTATCGGGAGGTACCCCATAGTTCAACCGGTATGGCCCCGGCAACATTATTGTTTGGAAGGCCAATAAAAGGTCTACTCGAAGCTCTGTTAAGAACGTGGACTGATGAAAAGGCAGAGGAAAATATTACATCCTCATACCAATATGTGAATGAGCTGACCACTCGTTTAAAAACTGGCTGGAAACTTGGCAATGAAAATTTGAAACAAGCCAGGAAGAAACATGCTGCCTATTATAACAGGAAAGCTAAAGACAGAGATTTGGCTGTGGGAGAGAAGGTACTGCTTCTTCTACCCGGTAGCCAGAATAAGTTACAAATTGGATGGCAAGGTCCATATACAGTTCTAGAGAAGGTGTCTAGAACAAATTATAAGATAGATAAGAAGGGGAAAGAAAAAAATCTATCATGTGAATCTCCTGAAGAAATATTTGGAAAGAGAACATCAGGAAGAGACACACTTGTTGACCTTGTCCATTGCCATGGAGATGAAAAAGGAACCACTTTCATCATTTGAATATCCATTACACCCCTGTGAGACAGCGGCACAGGTGAAAATCAGTACACATTTAACGAAAACTCAGAAAGAGAGAGTACAACAGGTTCTAGATAATCATGCAGAGGTGTTAACAGACCGACCAGGGCATACAAACTTATTGGAATATGATATGAAGCTGATAGACCCCACACCTGTCTGTATGAAACCCTATTCGATTCCTTTTGCTAAGGAGAAAGCTTTGAAGGAAGAGATAGACTATTTGTTGAAGGAAGGAATTATTTCACACAGTGAATCTTCGTATAGTTCCGGTGTTGTACTCTTAAGGAAGCCCTCTGGAGAACATAGACTCTGTATAGATTACAGGAGACTGAATGCTATTACAGAAGGACAGGTGGATCCATTGCCGGATACAAATCAGTTGTTTGCCAGACTAAATAAAGCTAAATATTTCTCAAAAGTGGATCTGAGTAAAGGATACTATCAGATTCCAGTAAAGCCTGAGGTTAGACCATACCTAGCTTTTAGTACCTCAGAAGGACACTATGAGTTTAACAGATTGCCATTTGGATTAAAGAATGCGCCTAGTGTCTTCTCTAGAATGATGAGAAAATTATTGGACCCTCTGAATAATCCATGTATCACAAATTTCATGGATGATATCCTTATAGCAACAGAAACATTTGAGGAACACATTGACTCTCTGAACATGCTGTTTAATCGACTTAGGGAAGCGAATTTAACAGCCCGACCAACCAAATGTTGCGTTGGATGTAAAGAATTGGAATTCTTGGGACACACAGTTTATCAGGGAAACATGACCCCTGACCCCAAGAATTTAGAGAAACTAAAGAAAGCCCCAAGACCACAAACCAAGAAAGACGTGAGATCCTTTGTCTCATTATGTGGTTTCTACCAAAAGTATATCAAAAACTTTAATTCCATATGTGCACCGTTAACTGATTTGACACGTAAGGGAAATCCAGATCGAATTACATGGACACCACAATGTGAAATGGCTTACCAAGAATTGAAGGAAAAGCTCACAAGTAAACCTATTTTGAAATTACCTCACTTAAGTCAAGAATTCATTGTAAGGACAGATGCCAGTAATATTGGGTTAGGTGCAACTTTGCTACAGAAATCAGATGCATTGGATGGGGAATTAAGCCCAGTGGCATATGCTAGCAGAAAGTTGAATAAAGCTGAAACCAATTACTCAACTAGAGAAAAGGAATGTCTTGCAGTAATATGGGCGATAAAGAAATTCAATATTCATCTGTATGGGAAGGCATTTAAGTTGCAAACGGATCACAAACCTTTGTTGTTTCTAGCACAGGCTAGACATGAGAATTCTAGATTACTCCGTTGGTCATTAGTGATGCAGCCATTTGAGTTTAGCATAGAGTATATACAGTACTTTGCAAAAAAAATGGCAGTCATATTTTCGCAACGCAGCACACTCATAGAAGCAAATAATAATAAAAACTGTATGTCCAGAGGAAGAATGGTATCTCCCCTATCTATTAACAGTGGTTTCAGTACAATATAATGTTGCCTTCTCCAGCAAGGCAAGCCTGGATGCGGTGAGGCATACTTCCCACAAGTGTTTGTAGGTAATTGTGAGTCAGACTGTCCCAGTATTTTTCAGCTTCCTTCTTCAATTGTTCAACGTCTCTGAGTCCACTCTTTTCTAAATGATTCTTGAGTAGTGCCCAAACGTTTTCAATTGGGTTTAGGTCGGGACTGTTGCTGGGCCACTTCAGCACTATCACATTCTTCTCTTGCAGCCATGCTTTGGTGGTATGAGCTGTGTGCTTTGGGTCATTGTCATGTTGAAATGTGCACCCATCGGGGTACATGACCTGCATAAATGGCAGAAGGTGTTCCTCTAGCATGTCGATGTACCTCTCTTTCGTGAGAATTCCTGTGAAAACCCACAGTGGGGGGACACCTATTGCTGACACCCCTCCCCAACGATGGAATTCCTAGGTATGTTTCGGTCGATGGTACACAGGCGTTACAGAGTCTTTCGTCCAAATATTTATTTGCGCAGGACAAGACCAAACAGAACCGTCGTGAGAAAAAAATCACATTGTCCCCAGACAAGTTTTTCTTGTCATGGCACCAGTTCAAGCGGATCTGTTTGTGAGTCTCTGTGAGGAATGGTGACGAAATTACCCGCTTTTTTTGTGTAATTCATCCTGTGTAGCTCCGGTTGACAGTAGCATTAGATACCTCTGGGCTGATTCCCAACACGATCATGGCTGCCAGATGTTTTCTAACTCTTCATTGGCCCACCACGAACGATTTGGCGAGACGCCGATGGTCCTTTGTGTCCAAAATTCTTGGCCACCAGTAACCTTCTTTTCGCTCGATTCCATTACCTGCTTTTAATTTACTCACAGATCTGTAGACATTCCGTTAGGAATGCAAGGTTTTACAGAAATCAGTTGCATTGAACATGGTTTGAATTTCCTTCATTCCAGAGCTGTGAAATTAACATACAAAGCTGTATCCATTTTCTGCCAACTAGCATTAGAAATGTCGTTGCAGTAATCATGGGCGACTAAAGACTCTACGCTAATTTTTTTCTGTTTTACTTTTGGAAGTGCATTTTGTCGCAAAGTAGAGTGCAAATTTGGGGCAGAACATGCATATTTAATTAGATTTCAGCATATTTAGTTGAGCAATATGACTGCCATTTTTTTTGCAAAGTACTGTAAGTGGAAAAACAAATCTGGGAGCGGATTTTTTAAGCCGCCATCCGTGTGATGAGAATCACCCTAAACTCCAGGAAAAATAATAAATTTCTCTATGTGTATATAGAATTATAGACTGACATATAACGTCTGTTTTAAGTGGGGAGAATTTGTCGTGTGAAATTCTAATCCACATATATAAATTAAAACGTAAATGTAAAGCCTAACAAATAACTTCAATAAAAGGAAAAAAGAATGGTAAAGAACAGTGCTGTCACAATGACTGTACTTGAAATCCCCCTTGTTTTCTAATTCGTCTGCAAATTATAACGTTTCACGTTGATAGTAAAAGCCTACTGCTTCAATACCCGCTTTCTACGATAAAACGTGTACTGCCTTTCTAAGAAAAACCTTGAGATACGCAAGCTGACCTATAATTAATATTCCATTCATGTCATTTTATACACTAAGTTACCATAAACGAAAGACAGATGGACTAAGGATAGAAAGAAAGGGAGGGGCTGAAAGCCGGAACGCAGGCAATACTACCACAGTCTCGTGATACACAATTAATGCCACCCCTAACACGCGTGTAAGGCCACAAGCACTAGCTTTTTTTCAAATCGACAGTGATAAAAAACACTACCCATACGAGTTAGGTTTTAAAAACCTGAAAAACGCTTATTAGGAAACATGACATTATACTGGTTTACGTTTGAAAACATTACAGTACCCAGACACCACATCGTATTCGAAGTGAACAGGAGGTAGAAGAAAATGCATATTTTGAACGCAGCCCCTTAGCCCCATTAAATTTATATATTTGGGTTCCTTAGGACTTGCTGACAAAGAATATGTTAAACGTTACGCAAATAGTCTAGGAATTAACAAATTATAGCCAAAAGAAATAGTGAGGGATGTCAGACAACACCAAAATCAGAATCGCTCAGTGGCAGATTTTCACACCACCATTGTACGGGAAATAGGCTGACATGTTACCTCCTATTTGATTGGCGGAAAGTAAATGTAAGGCTAAACACGATTAGTCGGACTATAAATATTGATTCTTTGTTGTTAGGGAAACGGGAGTAGGAGTACTTTTTTTCAAACGCTTGTGTAAACATGGAACGATTGGTTAGACCCGCCAATATAGTCAATCAGAGGCGTCAGGTCAGCACCACATTTTCAAATAAACTTACTAAAGAACCAGTGCGTTGAGCGCCAGTGCATATTTTTCTAAATAAAAGCCTGGGACATCGGCAGATCGAAATTGTGCTACATTCATTGCCAGTCAACGTAACTGTGTATTATTCCATGAATTGTGGTAAGCTTGAAATATTTGATATCTTTTAATGAAAATTGAATGTAAATTGATAATTTATGTCTGTATATATGTGTGGTTCAGTAGCGAACATGAGGTAAAGCCTATATAGTGCTCCAACCTGAACAGAAGGTGTCGGAGGAAAGTAAAATTGCATGGAATTGCCAAACAGTACACTGACACCTATCTCATTGACTAGAAAGAAATAATGCTGGAATTGCAGAGGCGTAGTAACCATTAGGGAGGAGTATACTGGTGAAAATTGTTTCAGATGAAGATAGCAGTTGGCCTACCGCTCTGAACTCAGTGTTTGTTATGTATTGTGTTCAGTCTGGAAATTTATTATAAATTAGTTCTGAAATAGGAGGTACAACCTTCTTGTTTCAGGGACCGTGGTCCTAAAGTTATTGAGCAGCACCTGGTCTGAGCTTTGCTAAACCTAGAGGCTGACAGCATACTCCTGGGTCCAGATAGTGACCAGTGAGGTGTCTCCAGAACACAGGGAGGCTATCGAGCAGAGGAGTCTTTCCTGCCGCCATCACGAAAGATAAGCGTCTGTGGCCAGAGGAGCTCAACATTATGCCCCCCTCAAAATCTGACTTTATAATAAAACAGAGGGAAAATACAGTGTTTAAATTGATAGGAACTGTGAACTTTTCCCCATACTATTTCCAAGATAAACAAACACTTGAAGTCATGATGACAAATAACAACATAGCTTGAAAAAACAAAACCAGTATTACCTCATATTACTACTACACAACTGACACACATAGGATAAATATTAATAAAATATGTCACTACAAGGTTCATATTGATAAATTCTGTACATATAAATTGTAATTACAATTGATTGTGATTCCTGGTTCACTTTGTATTTGAATCAGGACACAAATATTAGGGAAAGTAATTAATACATATTTATATTTGAAAATTTACCAGTGCCTCATTTAAGATAGTCTTATAGAGTGTTAAATGTGTGTGAGTGTCACAGTGTTGTCAAGTGTGGTGGAATAAATTAAATTGTTTATCTGTCTGTTGTTGTTGTGACTTACACTTCATCATATACATACCCTAGACATTTAACGTAGTCATCACAATATTCCAGAATAATTCTGACTGAGTTATAATGTGGTAGCAAGTAAGGTTATCTGTAAAACACTACACCTATTAGATACAGATACCTTCACAGCTGATCTCAGTCAGTACACTAAGTCCCCTATAAATATTTATAACATTCCACTTTACCACAAACGTAAGTAATAAACAGTTATAAAATTGGATTGAAACCAATGAAAATTAAATGTTGAAAAGGTTCAGAGAAGGTAATCCTTACATTAAATTTTTGTGTGTGTTTTGTTTTCATTCAATTAGAATCAGTAAAAATATTCAGTACCACATATTTGTGTTTGCAAAATTATAAAGTTCGAGCCACAAGGAAGTTCCTACAAGCCCCCGAAAAAAAACTATCTCAGATTGAAGAAAGGCAGATCATATGTGCGGTAAACTACTCCCTGAAATTACAGCAATAAAATCTTCAGGTCGTGAAATAAGACCTCCAAACTGAAAATAAGGAAATAATAACGCTGGCTGAAATGATTGGCAGTTTGCTAACAACATACAACATCAGAGTCACTCTCCAGTGGATACCACTACCAAAACACACAGACATACTAGGCAACAAGAAACCAGACGGACTTGGAGCAAGCATGGTTCTAACAAACACTCCAGCCAACATGCAGACAGCTAAACGAATATTCAAAACAACTTCAAAGAGGAATGGCTTAACCCATGGGCAAAAGGGTCTACTGGACGTGCCTTGTATAAAGAAATGGCCCATCCCAACGAAAATGACAATATCAACAGCCCACAATGTATGGAGCAGAGCACAATATTCTAACAACAGAACAACCAGAATCAACAACCACTGAAACAAATTAAACCCTTCACTTGAGCCTAATTGCCGCAACTATACTCATCCAAATGAGATAGTTCAGCTTGTGCTGCTCACTTGCCCAGGACTGTCCACAGTAAAAAGAAAGCTCCCCAACTATCACAAACACTCTTTACAGCACCACTCAACTGTGAATGAGCTCATCAGCCCTAGTTAAACATTAACAACAACAACTACTATTGCCTGAAACAACAACTTACATGCAATCACATGTTCTATCTCTCACCAGTCTGCCACATTCAGTGAATCTGTCTTTGTCTGCATGGTAGACAGTACCAAGAAGATGGCCTATACATTGACAGCCTGGGTACTTGCGTCACTCCCTAGTGTCCTGGCTCTTGCAATAACAAATGCATATCTGTTTACTAAGTAAGTATTCGGGTAGTACTGAAGGTCAAGGCAATCAATGTTGTTGAGGTGAGATGGTTCATACGTTTTTTGTTTTGTTTTAATTTTCGAGATTAGAGAACAGGCAATTTTAATAAAACGAACAGTTAGGTTTTAATAATTACAAGAACGCATGATATGATAGTAGGAAACACCTGGTTTAAACAGCATCCTAGACGCCTTTGGATGTGGAAAAGTCCAGGAAACAATGTTGATTATCAAATTGACTACACACTTATATGCAGGAGATTTAGAAACAGTTTGAAATCTGTGAAAACTAGGCCAGGAGCAGACTGCTACAGCGACTGTGTACCAGTAATAGGAAAACTTAGAATAAAATTTAAGAAAGTAAAGCGAGCTTCAAAAAACATCAAGTTAGACTTAGTCTTATGTATTCTTCTAAACAATATTATTCATGTTTTTTGTGTGGTTGATTTTAATTTTCTTGGCAAATGAAAGTAGTTAATGTTGTCTTGAAAGCTGTATTTTTGGCGACTGTTAAAATGTGACTGATGTGAAAAATGTTAAATAATTTGGTAAGACATGCGGGATGAAGAGATATGTGCTTTGCAAAAATGTTTATGATTTCAGTACAAACTATTTTCAAATCCCAACTTCCAAGCCTGAATGCTCGACTAATTCTCCACCAAATGGATGATAAATAATATTCCTGACGATGGTCAATCTTAATAGCTTGGATACCTTCACATATTGGCATAGAGGGGAATGAAAAGGCAGATAAAGAAGTCAAAAAAGGTAGATCTGATCAAAATCTTATAAATGTAGGATTGAGTAAATCAGAGATTAAAAGTTAATGAAAGAAATTATAACAGATGAATGCAAAGCAGAGTGGGATAAAAATCTGAAAGGAAGACATGCATATTATAAGATTTTCAAGGCTCCAACAACAAAATGTCAAATATCTAGGGAATTGAAAATTCCCAGTAACAAGAAACTTCTCGAACTACAGCTGTGAAAATGCTATTTCAGAACAGAACCTTACTGTGCAGAATTTCTTCAAGACAATACTGTAGAGCATTTCTTGTTGAAATGTAAGAGGTATGAACAACTGAGAATCCCAATGTTGGATTATATTATTTGCAGGCTTCAGATTTGCCCATAAATATAGAATAGACAGACCTAAGGAACTGCGTAATATAGTCAAACAGTATTTAACAAGAACAAAAGTTAATATATGTAGTAATTGGGAAGGTGAAGGTGATGTTCTTATAAAACATATGACTTATAATAAATGAAAATCAGTTAAATATCTGACTAATCCCCCTAGACCTTTACACTTCTACCCGTTAATTTTTGTTTGGCCTTTTTTGTTTGCCCTTTTTTTTTTTTTTTTGGTTTGGTATTATTTTGTTTCATCTTTTTTATGTATTTGTTTATTTATTTATTTTTATAACATGTATGCTAAACTGGTAATTTTGATTTCCCTATTTACAGTGATTGCACAGGAGATATGATGCCACTTTCATGTTATTTAGAATTGAAAACAATATATATCCTAATTATAACCCATTAGAGGTTGAACAGTATATTTCTCATCATCAAATTTATTATTAAAAAAAAAAAGAAAATAAATAATGATGATTATAGGAGAAAAACATTTTGATGTTGTGATGAAAACATAGATTTTCTTGTTGCTGTTCTAATGGTGATAACTGATGTTGTGGTATTTTTGTGACTTTAGTGGATTTTTTTTTTTTAAACGTTGGAGCTGGTGGGAATTGTGTTGACGGTAGTCAAGCTGATTAGTCAATGCCTCCAAAACTAAGTTGGCAGATTGAAAATATACACGTTCTCATCCTATTTTTGAATAGCATGCCAAAATAATATACATGTATCTAGAAACACTGTATGGAAAAAGAAAAATAAACCTAAGGGTCACACTGAAAAACTAAAAATTATTTTTTTTTTTAAATTAAAAATTTTTATTTCACAGGTCCTTCAAACATCGGATCCAGTTTTATGAGAAAGTTTTTAGGGATCTGTCATCTCGGCCACGGAACTATCATATGACATTTGTCATGTGCGCACTCTTTGCGTTTGTGTGGTTGCCCTTCCTTATTATCTTGTAAGTAACTGTAGCAAAGTTAGATTTTGCTGGGGAGGTTATGATGGTATCCTAAAAGAATGAAAACCGTGTATGTATTAACCGTGTGTAGGCCCCTGACTCTATAAATGATGATGATGAATTATGTGCAGGGAACCTAACGCTACCTCCCTAGATCTCACACGGTCACTATTTTGGTTCTAGTGTCTGGTGTATGATGTACCTAGTGTCTAGGGGAGAAATGAAATGATGGTACACAACACAAAAACACGTTAAGTTTCTATGAGGAAGTGAATAAAAACCTGTGGTTAAGTTTTTCTTTAAATTTGATATTTTTTGTACAATTTATTTTGCCTGTCCAGTCATATCTTTGGACAGGTCTTTGAAAATGAGGACAAGATAGTTTACAGAAAAGATCAACTAAAATTGTGTGGACAATCTGCCCAAATAACTACAAAGTTAATATCTGTCTTTCCTGTTGGAATGCTCACAGCTTACACTTTATTCATCTAAGAGGGAGAGTCACTGTGTATGAGGGGCTGTATTATCATCATACCCCATCAACTTCCTGAGTATGATTTGAAATACCAGTGTTTATTTAAAACGAAACTGTCAGATATACCCAGGTCCTTAACATATCACCTGGGGTTTCTTGTTGAATGATAAGATAGTGTGTAGTTGCAGAAATATCGATATCACATCACACGCCCAAGCTCCTGCTGTTATCTCTTGACAGCATACATGAATTGTTGGAGACTTCTTGGCATTATCGTCACTCTTCAGGTTTCCTGCTACCAGCTGGCAACAGGAAATAAAACCTCTGCAACAAAAGGACACCCTGGCCTTTTATATCTGATCACTTTTGATATTCTTTATTTCCCTACTGTGATATGGGGTCAGCCTCACGTGCATTTCAGGTGCACTCGCCCCTAGTTTTTCATGACTCCCACCTTGCTGTGACCACACCTCAAGTCCCTATGGCAGATACGCCACTGTACATTTACATAGTTTTCCTCAATTATATAAGACAGACCCTGAGCTGGCGGCGGAACTATTGGAACCACTGTTTGCACGGGTCTGGAAGGCGGGGACAACACCATCAGAGTGGAACAAAGGAATAATTGTCGGGTTGCCCGGGGGGGGGGGGGGGGGAGATCTTGCGGACTGCAATAGTTGGAGAGGAGTCACTCTTCTCTCGGTTCCCGGCGAAATACTGGGCAGGATAATTACACAGAGAATTTCAGAGGCAGTGGATCACGGGCTGGGGAAGGAGCGGGCAGGGTTTGGAGGGAATAGGGGATGTGTGGATCATATATTCACTCTCAGGAATATTATAGAGCAGTGCTCGGAGTGGCAGGGACAGCTTTACATTAATTTCGTTGATTTTGAGAGGGCTTTTGACAGCGTGCATGGGGACAGTTTATGGAAGGTACTGAGGGCTTGTGGAGTTCCAAGCTGCATGGTGTCAATTATGGAAAGCCTCTGTGCCGGCTTTGCGTGTAGTGTTGGGCAGAGCGGCCTGGCCTTTGGGGTGAGGACAGGAGTGCGGCAGGGATGCCCCTTGTCTACCGCTCTATTTTTGACAGTCATGGACTGGGTGGTGCGCCAGACAACAGAGGGCGGTCCGGGAGGAATGGGGTGGACAGCATTTTCTGCGTTGGAAGATCTGGAGTGTGCAGATGACATTGCACTGCTGGAACATTCGCATCAACACATCCAGGAAAGGGCGGATAGACTTAACGGGTTTGGCCAGCGGGTGGGCTTGGGCATCAATTTAGGGAAGTCTGGGGTCATGGCGCTCGGTGTGAGCAGCCCTGGGCCCATGTCGGTAATTAGTAGGCAATTGGTGCAGACAGGTGCCTTCGCATGCCTGGGAAGCATGGTGGCACCGGGCAGCGGGGCGGGCGGAGACATCGGCGTCAGAATGAATAGGGCAAGAGCAGCCTTCTTTAGCCTAGACAACATCTGGGGGTCCTCCCGGTACAGCACAAGCGCAGAGTTGGGATTATATCGGGGCTGTGTGCTTTCTGTGCTTCTCTATGGTGCGGGGTGCTGGAGAGTTGCGGAGAGGGAGGTGTCGAGGTTGTCCTCTTTTCACATGGCATGCCTGGGAGAAGTTCACCGAATATTTTGGCCGAGTGCCATCGCTAGCCAGGATCAGCTTGCTCGTAGCAAGCAAGAGGACATGCACACCATCATAGCTATGGCCACTGACTGCTTTGACAGTCGGCGGCTAAGGATCAAAGAAGAAGAGACATTTCCTTTTATATATTTTTCTCTTCTTTTTAAATATAAATGCTTCAGGCATGTTGAACAGTGTTCATGGAACACGGAGGCTTACTAATATACTCTAATACAATAATATTCAAACATAATCATGACAACATACATCAGTTAGGTACATTTCAACGTGAGGACTCAACAATGTCTGCTCCCGGCACGTCCTTCACTTTTTCCCAATAGCAGTATCTAACTTTGGTAATGGGATTAAACATATTAAATTCATAAAGCATTCTTACCACAAATCAAGAAATATAAACAAATGACGCTGACTTGCAAAGAAATGGCCTCAGTTTCTTTCTGAACTGTCCAGACTGTGAATACTTATTTAGTTATTTAATTTTAAATTTATCACAGCTGTTCTCAGCGTATCTGAATGAAAAATATTGTTCAACTGGCAATGAATAATGAAAGCTTTTTGCTAATATTTAGTAGCACTGGCCAATCGAAAGCTTGCGACTACCAGAATTCAAATGCAGTTTTTGAAAAACAAAAACAATTCCAAACATACTCTGCGTCTGGTAGTCGATTGGCCAGTCTGCTTTAGTTATGCCAATACAAAAAGATGTTTCGTTTTAGATTACATTTTCCTACCGCTCCCCTTTTCCCTCCTATACTCTTGTTACCCAAGCGAATTTGAATTTACCTCAATGCCTCCCTTCTAAGCCGGTGTCCCCACTAACGTTATGAAAAAACAAGCAGGAACAACAGTCTGTCTGGTCGTGCGTCCGTAGACATTTAGTATTTTCTCAATAACTTGGCTAATACTGGGACTATCATATTATTTAAAACACATTCTTGCTCAGTGGACTCTAAGCTATACTACCATATGATTTTTATGGTCAGATTCATATTGGTTTAGATTTTCAATTTTTGTCATAGTCAATTGTCAAATAAATATTTTACACAAGACCGCCATCTTTCCTCTCTTTCATCTCGCTAGCATGTATTTTCAAATAACTAACTTGTTTTTGTGACGTCAGAAACATTACCGCGAGGAGGCAATAAAATTGTCTGCGTGTTTGCCTCTGTTGGCTTTGCTCCAGCGTGTATATATGCATGGCAGAATGTGTCAAGCGAAGCGGGGTTTGGCGTGGCGGGTTAAGAATTGGCGTTAATAATTTGTATTGTCTCGTGTAACACTACCAAAAAATGTAAGGATTACTACTTATTACCAGCGTTAAAGTTGAAGAATACGTTAATTCAGATAGCAGTTATTTTGCGGCACACTTCCGCAAAATCGTTAATTATAAGTCTTGGCTGCAGTGTGTATGCAGCAGATCTGGCAAAATGTTAAATGTTGGTAGTACGTTTTCGAAACCGAAACTAAAACGCGTGTTAGATTTTTACCGTGGGATCGTTCTATAGGCTTTAGCACTGCACAAAATTCAGCGCTATGCTGGCGTGTGAGAGGATCACCGTCAGACACAATAGGGCGGGTTTATTTATTATCATTTTATGACTAAAATCTTACTGAAATGAGCGATTATTCTCGCAGATTTTACTACACACCTCCCATCCTAAAACATGCATTCATTTGCAGGTTATAATCTGCGAGATAACTTAGCTCAATGAAGTCTTACGCGTTTTTCTGATCTTCATCATAAGGATGTCTACTCAAAAAGTCTGCACCGACGTTCTGAGGGCCGGGAATATATTCAATCAGAAATGAGTATGGCTGCAATAATAAAGACCATCTCAATAATCTGGAATTTTCATGCTTGGCCTGTGACAGGAATACGAGTGGTGAATGATCCGTTTGGACCACAAATGTCCTGCCATATAAATAAATCTGGAATTTTTTTATAGCCCATATCAAAGCTAGACATTCCTTTTCACTTGTTGAATAATTTTTTTTCCGCCTTGTTCAACTTGCGGCTTGCATAAGCGACTGGGTTCAATTCTCCATCTTGTGAGGAGGACCTTTGCAACAATGTAGCGCCTAGGCCCACATTGCTTGCGTCACTTCTCACGATAAATTCTTGATTCAAGTCAGGCAATTGCAATACTGGCCTGCTTGTGAGTTTTTCTTTTAACTCCTGGTAAGCCAATTCACACTGTGCGGACCAATTTATTGTATCAGGTTGACCTTTGCGAGTTAAATCCGTCAGAGGAGCACATATAGAGTTAAAATGTTTAATGTACTTTTGGTAGAAACCACACAACGACACGAAAGATCGCACATCTTTCTTTGTTTGTGGTCTAGGTGCTCTTTTCAATTTTTCCAGATTCTTGGGATCAGGGGTCATGCTACCCTGATGTACAGTATGTCCCAAGAATTCCAACTCTTTACAACCAATACAACATTTTGTTGGCCTAGCGGTTAAGTTAGCCTCTCTGAGTCTATCAAACAGCATATTCAAAGAGGTAACGTGTTCCTCAAATGTTTCCGTAGCAATGAGGATATCGTCCATAAAATTCGAAATACATGGATTTTTCAGGGGATCCAATAATTTTCGCATCATCCTTGAAAACACAATCGGGGCATTTTTCAACCCAAACGGTAACATGTTGAACTCATAATGACCTTCCGAGGTGCTAAAGGCTAAATAAGGTCGAACCTCAGGCTTTACTGGAATTTGGTAATAGCCTTTGCTAAGATCCACCTTAGAAAAATATTTTGCCTTGTTCAGCCTGGCAAAATAGTTGAGTAGTATCAGGTAATGGATCCACCTGACCTTCTGTGACAGCATTCAGTTTCCTGTAATCTATGCACAGTCTATGTTCTCCCGATGGTTTCCGCAACAAAACCACACAGGAACTATAAGGAGACTCACTGTGAGAAATAATCCCTTCTTGTAACAAATAATCTATCTCCTCTTTCAAAGCTTTTTCCTTAGCGAAAGGAATAGAATAGGGCCTCATACAGATAGGTGCTGGGTCTAGTAGTTTCATATCATATTCCAACAAATTTGTGTGCCCCGGTTTATCCGTTAACACATCTGTATGTTTCTCAAGGACCTGTTGAACCTTCTCCTTCTGTCCTTTTGTCAGGTGATTACTGATCTTCACCTGGGCAAACGTTTCACTGGTTTTCAGTGGATATTCGAATGAGGAGAGAGGGTCATTTTTCATTTCGGTTGCGATAGACAAGGCCAATAGGTGTGTTCCTTCCTGGATTTGTCTGTCCAGATATTTCTTCAAAAGGTTCACATGATAGACTTTTTCCTTTCCCTTTTTGTCTATCTTATAATTTGTTCTGGATACCTTTTCCAAAACTGTATATGGCCCTTGCCATCCGATCTGAAGTTTATTGTTGCTGCCTGGCAATAGAAGAAGTACCTTCTCCCCTACAGCAAGTTCCCTATCCTTCGCTTTCTTATTATAATAAGCAGCATGCTTTTTCCTGGCTTGTCTCAAATTATCATTTGCCAGTTTCCAACTAGTTTTTAAACGAGTGGTCAGTTCGTTCACATATTGATAAGATGAGGTAACAGTCTCCTCTGCCTTCTCATCTGTCCAGGTCCTTAACAAATTACATGTGGACTTTTAATTTTTCATACTTATTTTTCATGGCACCCGTCAGGTCCTTTACATTAGAAGCTTTATAGTGAGGACTTTTCCTCCTAGAATCATCACTCACAAATCGTCCACTACCAATTCTTTTCTTGAGGTTTTCTCCCCACTTTAAGTTCATTGTGAGAGGAGATCTCTCTCTTTTCGTTTCCTCCAGTTTATATAATTCTGACCGGGGATTGTCAGCTTAGTCTGGGGTAAAACTACTTGTCGCATAGTGGCCATTCTAATACATTCGAGTGAAGACTGTGTGTGAAAAGGGGGCTCCCATTCACGTTGTCTACATGTTTTATTACAATTATTTTTATTTCCAGGCCTAAGTTTGCCCCGTGGCGTGTCTAGGTCCTGATCAATTTTCCCACTTGTGGGTGTTCCCTCATGAAATACGCCACATGCTTCTACAAAATTCTCAACGATGACCATCATATCTGGCCAATAATATTTTTGAGCTACTTTTTGGCAGATGGTACCTACTTTCTCGTGGTCCCCATCTTTTCCAACATGTAAACTCCGTATTACGTCTGCCCTATACATTTTAGGAAGAACCAGTTGTCCATGACCAGCTGAACCAGTCCGGCCTTCCTATATAACAATTTATTCTTTATGAAGGGGATTCTCCTTTTCCCTATATGAACTGAAGGACCAGCTGTCCGTGACCAGCTGAACCATGGCAGTATTCTTCATATAGAATTCTCCTTTATTAGGAGGAGTAGGGCTCTTCGGGAGTTTCTTATAGGACGGCTTCAGTGACCTATCTTGAGCCTGTGCCTTCCTCATCTTCTCTGGATGAGTATTTATAGGTTCATCTTCTTCCTTTCTGGATTGTGATCGGGTCTGGACTGCTGCCAAGACCACAGGTCTCTTGGGATTCCCCAAGTAGACATAACGACACCCCAATATCAGAGGGTAGATGGGTGCGTCTATCACTGCTGCTCTGATTATCCCTTCCACATAGCGAGTTTTCACTGTTATCCTTGCAATGGGAAGTTTCATGAGTGGTAGGTCCTTGGTCGCCCCTTGTATCTCCACTGTTTCTGTGGTATACTGATCTGGGTTCACCAAGTGCGAGCTCACGACAGCATCAAAATCTAAACCTGTATCATAGAGGCACCTTATGGTGACATCATTGCATACAACATCCTCACAAACTGGGGGGTGATAAGGTTCCTGCTGTCCAGCAGGTTTGTCCTTTACTTCCTGGTTCCCCCTTCTCATAGCAGCACATCCAGAAGGTTTACTTTTGCAAAACTTAATGTCATGTCCCTCCTTCCTACAATGTCTACAATACAATCTACCTTGATGAAAAGGTTTTCTTTCATCATTCTTTCTGTCATTGAAATGTGAGGTTTTATTTTTAAAATCATTTCGAGGCCTATCAAAGTTCTGCTTACCTCTGTTATCAAATTTATTATGGTTTTGAGGAGCCTTATACTGATCTACTGGTTTTTTCTTGATGCCAGCTACCTCTGCCTGGGCTGCCTGATACCTTTCAGCGACATTAATTATCTCACCCAGCCTCTCCGCGCCCTGTTCCATGAGAAACTTTCTCATGTCTGGAGCCATGGACTCTCTCATCTGTTCTATGAGTATCATCTCTTTGAGATCTTGGGTTTTCCCCAAAGAAGCCCATTTCTCCATATACGTTTCTAACCGGGCGGAGAACTGGTGATAGGTCTCACCCGACAGTAGCCTGGCATTCCTAAATTTCTTTCTATAAAACTCTCCGTTCTTTTCGTATCTTAACAGAAGAGCTTGCTTCAACATGTCATAGTTGTCTTGGTCATCCCTGCTCATTTTGGAAAACACTTCATAAGCTGTTCCCCGAAGACCCTGAGACAACTTTACCCCCCATTTTTCTCTTTCTAACCCATAAGTAGTGGCTAATACTTCATATCTGCTTAAATATGACTCAATGTCATCATCCTTTTCTATAAAATAGTCTAAATGGAACCCCATGGCTGAGTTGGAGGCCCCCTGACTAGCAGTAGCATCAGAGGTAGAGGGGCTGTGACCATTGTCCGGAGCAAGGCCTTGCAACTCTAACTCCCTTAGTCGCAACTCATGCTCCCTCTGTAATCTTTTTTTTCTCTTCTGCCTCCCTCTCGGCAGTCAATCTTTTTTCTTTTTTTCTGCCTTTCGTTTTTTCTTCTGCCTCCCTTTCGGCAGTCAATCTCTTTTCTTCTGCCTCCAATTTTCTCTCCTCAAATTGGAGCCTCTTTATCTCAGCCTCTCTATCAGCCTCTAAGGCCTTAGCCTCCTTCTCAGCCTCAATCTGTAACCTTTTAATCTCAGCCTCTCTATCTAACTCTAATTTCTTAATCTCCCTAGCCTCTTCTACCTGTATTCTCCTCTCTTCAGCTAACCTATGTTCTTCCCTAGTAATAAATTTATCACATTCTGAGGTGACATAGTCAATCAAGATTTGTCCCTCCATATTCATTTCCCTGGCAGTCTGCACAGCCGCAGAGCGAAACTTGGCCAGATCTGCCATCCTGATAAATACAAAATGTACTAACTAACTTTCTAAATAAGTATAAATTTATCTAATTAATTCTGGGTTCTGACAGTTTCTTGACTTCCCAAATCTTGGGCAATAATGATTATGGGGATTCCCTGGGACAATAGAATGTTGTTTATGCTAAGACCCAGACCCCAATGTATGTAGTACTAGGAGAAATTCAAATGCCCGGACAAGCCTACCAATTTATGTAGCAAAGTTAGATTTTGCTGGGGAGGTTATGATGGTATCCTAAAAGAATGAAATCCGTGTATGTATTAACCGTGTGAGGTCAAGCACATGTAGGCCCCTGACTCTATAAATGATGATGATGAATTATGTGCAGGGAACCTAACGCTACCTCCCTAGATCTCACACGGTCACTATTTTGGCTCTAGTGTCTGGTGTATGATGTACCTAGTGTCTAGGGGAGAAATGAAATGATGGTACACAACACAAAACACTTTAAGTTTCTATGAGGAAGTGAATAAAAACCAGGGGTTAAGTTTTTCTTTAAATTGAATTTTTTTTTTACAATTTTTTTTGCCTGTCCAGTCATATCTTTTGGACAGGTCTTTGAAAATGAGGACAAGATAGTTTAGAGAAAAGATCAACTAAAAATGTGTGGACAATCTGCCCAATAACTATAAAGTTAATATCTGTCTTTCCTGTTGGAATGTTCACAGCTTACACTTTATTCATCTAAGAGGGAGAGTCACTGTGTATGAGGGGCTGTATTATCATCATACCCCATAAACTTCCTGAGTATGATTTGAAATACCAGTGTTTATTTAAAACGAAACTGTCAGATATACCCAGGTCCTTAACATATCACCTGGGGTTTCTTGTTGAATGATAAGATAGTGTGTAGTTGCAGAAATATCGATATCACATCACACGCCCAAGCTCCTGCTGTTATCTCTTGACAGCATACATGAATTGTCGGAGACTTCTTGGCGTTATCGTCACTCCTCAGGTTTCCTGTTACCAGCTGGCAACAGGAAATAAAACCTCTGCAACAAAAGGACACCCTGGCCTTTTATATCTGATCACTTTTGATATTATTTATTTCCCTACGGTGATATGGGGTCAGCCTCGCGTGCATTACAGGTGCACTCGCCCCTAATTTTACATGGCTCCCACCTTGCTGTGACCACACCTCAGGTCCCTATGGCAGATACGCCACTGTACATTTACATAGTTTTCCTCAATAAAATAATGTGGGGTAACCACATTTCCTTTTATATGATTTTCTCTTCTTTTCCTTTTTAAATATAAATGCTTCAGGCATGTTGAACAGTGTTCATGGAACACGGAGGCTTACTAATATATTCTAATACAATAATATTCAAACATAATCATGACAACATACATCAGTTAGATACATTTCAATGTGAGGACTCAACAATGTCTGCTCCCGGCACGTCCTTCACTTTTTCCCAATAGCAGTATCTAACTTTGGTAATGGGATTAAACATATTAAATTCATAAAGCATTCTTACCACAAAATTCAAGAAATATAAACAAATGACGCTGACTTTGCAAAGAAGTGGCCTCAGTTTCCTCTGCACTGCCCAGACTGTGAATATTTCTTTATTTAATTTTACATTCAACACAGCTGTTCTCAGCGTATTTGAATAAAAAGTTTTGTTCAACTGGCACTGAGCAGCGAAAGCTTTTTGCTAATATTTATTAGCACTGGCCAATCGAAAGCTTGCGACTACCAGAATTCAAATGTAGTTTTTGAAAAACAAAAATAATTCCAAACAAACTCTGCGTCTGGTAGTCGATTGGCCAGTCTGCTTTAGTTATGCCAATACAAAAAGATGTTTCGTTTTAGATTACATTTTCCTACCGCTCCCCTTTTCCCTCCTATACTCTTGTTACCCAAGCGAATTTGAATTTACCTCAATGCCTCCCTTCTAAGCCGGTGTCCCCACTAACGTTATGAAAAACAAGCAGGAACAACAGTCTGTCTGGTCGCGCGTCCGTAGACATTTAGTATTTTCTCAATAACTTGGCTAATACTGGGACTATCATATTATTTAAAACACATTCTTGCTCAGTGGACTCTAAGCTATACTACCATATGATTTTTATGGTCAGATTCATTATGGTTTAGATTTTCAATTTTGTCACCGGCAATCGTCAAATAAAAATTTTACACAAGACGGCCATCTTTTCCCCCCTTCACCTCGCTAGCCTGTATTTTTCAAATAACTACTTGTTTTAGTGACGTCAGAAATACTACCGCGAGAAGAAAAAAAAATTGTCTGCGTGTTTTGCCTCTGTTGGCTTTGTCGCAGCGTGTATATATGCATGGCAGAATGTGTCAAGCGAAGCGGGGTTTTGCGTGGCGGGTTAAGAATTGGCGTTAAATATTTGTATTGTATCGTGTAACACTACCAAAAAATGTAAGGATTACTACTGATTACCAGCGTTAAAGTCAAAATATACGTTAATTCAGATAGTTATTTTGCGGCACACTTCCGCAAAATCGTTAATTATAAGTCTAGGCTGCAGTGTGTATGCAGCAGATCTGGCAAAATGTTAAATATTGGTAGTACGTTTTCGAAACCGAAACTAAAACGCATGTTAGATTTTTACCGTGGGATCGTTCTATAGGCTTTAGCACTGCACAAAATTCAGCGCTATGCTGGCGTGTGAGAGGATCACCGTCAGACACAATAGGGCGGGTTTATTTATTATCATTTTATGACTAAAATCTTACTGAAATGAGCGATTATTCTCGCAGATTTTACTACACACCTCCCATCCTAAAAACATGCATTCATTTGCAGGTTATAATCTGCGAGATAACTTAGCTCAATGAAGTCTTACGCGTTTTTCTGATCTTCATCATAAGGATGTCTACTCAAAAAGTCTGCACCGACGTTCTTAGGGCCGGGAATATATTCAATCAGAAATGAGTATGGCTGCAATAATAAAGACCATCTCAATAATCTGGAATTTTCATGCTTGGCTTGTGACAGGAATACGAGGGGTGAATGATCCGTTTGGACCACAAATGTCCTGCCATATAAATAAATCTGGAATTTTTTTATAGCCCATATCAAAGCTAGACATTCCTTTTCACTTGTTGAATAATTTTTTTCAGCCTTGTTCAACTTTCGGCTTGCATAAGCGACTGGGTTCAATTCTCCATCTTGTGAGGAGGACCTTTGCAACAATGTAGCGCCCAGGCCCACATTGCTTGCGTCACTTCTCACGATAAATTCTTGATTCAAGTCAGGCAATTGCAACACTGGCCTGCTTGTGAGTTTTTCTTTTAACTCCTGGTAAGCCAATTCACACTGTGCGGACCAATTTATTGTATCAGGTTGACCTTTGCGAGTTAAATCCGTCAGAGGAGCACATATAGAGTTAAAATGTTCAATGTACTTTTAGTAGAAACCACACAACGACACGAAAGATCGCACATCTTTCTTTGTTTGTGGTCTAGGTGCTCTTTTCAATTTTTCCAGATTCTTGGGATCAGGGGTCATGCTACCCTGATGTACAGTATGTCCCAAGAATTCCAACTCTTTACAACCAATACAACATTTTGTTGGCCTAGCGGTTAAGTTAGCCTCTCTGAGTCTATCAAACAGCATATTCAAAGAGGTAACGTGTTCCTCAAATGTTTCCGTAGCAATGAGGATATCGTCCATAAAATTAGAAATACAGGGATTTTTCAGGGGATCCAATAATTTTCGCATCATCCTTGAAAACACACTCGGGGCATTTTTCAACCCAAACGGTAACATGTTGAACTCATAATGACCTTCCGATGTGCTAAAGGCTAAATAAGGTCGAACCTCAGGCTTTACTGGAATTTGGTAATAGCCTTTGCTAAGATCCACCTTAGAAAAATATTTTGCCTTGTTCAGCCTGGCAAATAGTTGAGTAGTATCAGGTAATGGATCCACCTGACCTTCTGTGGCAGCATTCAGTTTCCTGTAATCTATGCACAGTCTATGTTCTCCCGATGGTTTCCGCAACAAAACCACACAGGAACTATAAGGAGACTCACTGTGAGAAATAATCCCTTCTTGTAACAAATAATCTATCTCCTCTTTCAAAGCTTTTTCCTTAGCGAAAGGAATAGAATAGGGCCTCATACAGATAGGTGCTGGGTCTAGTAGTTTCATATCATATTCCAACAAATTTGTGTGCCCCGGTTTATCCGTTAACACATCTGTATGTTTCTCAAGGACCTGTTGAACCTTCTCCTTCTGTCCTTTTGTCAGGTGATTACTGATCTTCACCTGTGCAAACGTTTCACTGGTTTTCAGTGGATATTCGAATGAGGAGAGAGGGTCATTTTTCATTTCGGTTGCGATAGACAAGGCCAATAGGTGTGTTCCTTCCTGGATTTGTCTGTCCAGATATTTCTTCAAAAGGTTCACATGATAGACTTTTTTCCTTTCCCTTTTTGTCTATCTTATAATTTGTTCTGGATACCTTTTCCAAAACTGTATATGGCCCTTGCCATCCGATCTGAAGTTTATTGTTGCTGCCTGGCAATAGAAGAAGTACCTTCTCCCCTACAGCAAGTTCCCTATCCTTCGCTTTCTTATTATAATAAGCAGCATGCTTTTTCCTGGCTTGTCTCAAATTATCATTTGCCAGTTTCCAACTAGTTTTTAAACGAGTGGTCAGTTCGTTCACACATATTGATAAGATGAGGTAACAGTCTCCTCTGCCTTCTCATCTGTCCAGGTCCTTAACAAAGCTTCTCTAAAGGACCTTTTATTGGCCTACTTATTTTTCATAACAGGGTTGCGGGTGCCATTCCGGTTGAATTATGTGGTACTTTTCCCGGTACGCAAACAAACGGCGGGCAAGTATTGGTCCCACGTATCAGGTTTCTCATGTGCCAGCTTTCTCAGGATAGAAATGAGAGTCCCATTGAACCTCTCTACCTGGCCGTTCCCTTTGGGGGTGATACGGTAAAACTACAATGAAAGTGCTTGGCTTGAAACAACCTAAAAACCTCTTCTGTTAGTTTCCCTTTGAACTGTGAGCCATTATCAGTCAAGATTTGATGCGGGAATCCTAACCTTGTGAATATCGTAAGTAATGCCTCTGCCACATGTTTCGAATCGATTGATGACAGGGCTACCGCCTCTCCCCACATAGAACAAGTGTCTACCAGAGTAAGGATGTAACTGTTCCTCCTCTTGGTCCGAGTGAGAGGTCCCACAATATCCACTGCAACTCTCTCAAAAGGGGTTCCCACAATGGGCATTTCCCCAAGAGTTGCTGGAGCAGTCCAATGCTTTGGAGCTACTCTCTGGCATTCGGGACAGGATTTTACATATCTCTTTATGTCTTCCGTTATCCCTGGCCAGAAATAATTACAAGCTATACGCTGTCCTGTTGCGCTAATCCTCATGTGACCACTGAAGGGGATAGCATGACCTAACTCCATTATCTTTTCCCTATATGAACTGGGAAGGACCAGCTGTCCGTGACCAGCTGAACCAGTGCCGGCCTTCCTATATAACAATTTATTCTTCATATAGAATTCTCCTTTATTAGGAGGAGTATGGCTCTTTGGGAGTTTCTTATAGCACGGCTTCAGTGACCTATCTTCAGCCTGTGCCTTCCTCATCTCCTCTGGATGAGTATTTATAGGTTCATCTTCTTCCTTTCTGGATTGTGATCGGGTCTGGACTGCTGCCAAGACCACAGGTCTCTTGGGATTCCCCAAGTAGACATAACGACACCCCAATATCAGAGGGTAGATGGGTGCGTCTATCACTGCTGCTCTGATTATCCCTTCCACATAGCGAGTTTTCACTGTTATCCTTGCAATGGGAAGTTTCATGAGTGGTAGGTCCTTGGTCGCCCCTTGTATCTCCACTGTTTCTGTGGTATACTGATCTGGGTTCACCAAGTGCGAGCTCACGACAGCATCAAAATCTAAACCTGTATCATAGAGGCACCTTATGGTGACATCATTGCATACAACATCCTCACAAACTGGGGGGTGATAAGGTTCCTGCTGTCCAGCAGGTTTGTCCTTTACCTCCTGGTTCCCCCTTCTCATAGCAGCCAATCCAGAAGGTTTACTTTTAATAAACTTAATGTCATGTCCCTCCTTCCTACAATGTTTACAATACAATCTACCTTGATGAAAAGGTTTTCTTTCATCATTCCTTCTGTCATTGAAATGTGAGGTTTTATTTTTAAAATCATTTCGAGGCCTATCAAAGTTCTGCTTACCTCTGTTATCAAATTTATTATGGTTTTGGGGAGCCTTATACTGATCTACTGGTTTTTTCTTGATGCCAGCTACCTCTGCCTGGGCTGCCTGATACCTCTCAGCGACATTAATTATCTCACCCAGCCTCTCCGCGCCCTGTTCCATGAGAAACTTTCTCATGTCTGGAGCCATGGACTTTCTCATCTGTTCTATGCGTATCATCTCTTTGAGATCTTGGGTTTTCCCCAAAGAAGCCCATTTCTCCATATACGTTTCTAACCGGGCGGAGAACTGGTGATAGGTCTCACCCGACAGTAGCCTGGCATTCCTAAATTTCTTTCTATAAAACTCTCCGTTCTTTTCGTATCTTAACAGAAGAGCTTGCTTCAGCATGTCATAGTTGTCTTGGTCATCCCTGCTCATTTTGGAAAACACTTCATAAGCTGTTCCCCGAAGACCCTGAGACAACTTTACCCCCCGTCTTTCTCTTTCTAACCCATAAGTAGTGGCTAATACTTCATATCTGCTTAAATATGACTCAATGTCATCATCCTTTTCTATAAAATAGTCTAAATGGAACCCCATGGCTGAGTTGGAGGCCCCCTGACTAGCAGTAGCATCAGAGGTAGAGGGGCTGTGACCATTGTCCGGAGCAAGGCCTTGCAACTCTAACTCTCTTAGTCGCAACTCATGCTTCCTCTGTAATTTTTTCTCTTCTGCCTCCCTCTCGGCAGTCAATCTTTTTTCTTTTTTTTCTGCCTCCCTTTGCAGTCGTTTTTCTTCTGCCTCCCTTTGCAGTCGTTTTTCTTCTGCCTCCGATTTTCTCTCCTCAAATTGGAGTCTCTTTATCTCAGCCTCTCTATCAGCCTCTAAGGCCTTAGCCTCCTTCTCAGCCTCAATCTGTAACCTTTTAATCTCTGTCTCTCTATCTAACTCTAATTTCTTAATCTCCCTAGCCTCTTCTACCTGTATTCTCCTCTCTTCAGCTAACCTATGTTCTTCCCTAGTAATAAATTTATCACATTCTGAAGTGACATAGTGAATCAAGATTTGTCCCTCCATATTCATTTCCCTGGCAGTCTGCACAGCCGCAGAGCGAAACTTGGCCAGATCTGCCATCCTGATAAATACAAAATGTACTAACTATGTTTCTAACTAAGTATAAATTTATCTAATTAAATCTGGGTTCTGAAAGTTTCTTGACTTCCCAAATCTTGGGCAATAATGATTATGGGGATTCCCTGGGACAATAGAATGTTGTTTATGCTAAGACCCAGACCCCAATGTATGTAGTAATAGGAGAAACTCAAATGCCCGGACAAGCCTACCAATTTATGTAGCAAAGTTAGATTTTGCTGGGGAGGTTATGATGGTATCCTAAAAGAATGAAATCCGTGTATGTATTAACCGTGTGAGGTCAAGCACATGTAGGCCCCTGACTCTATAAATGATGATGATGAATTATGTGCAGGGAACCTAACGCTACCTCCCTAGATCTCACACGGTCACTATTTTGGCTCTAGTGTCTGGTGTATGATGTACCTAGTGTCTAGGGGAGAAATGAAATGATGGTACACAACACAAAAACACTTTAAGTTTCTATGAGGAAGTGAATAAAAACCTGTGGTTAAGTTTTTCTTTAAATTGAATATTTTTTTGTACAATTTATTTTGCCTGTCCAGTCATATCTTTTGGACAGGTCTTTGAAAATGAGGACAAGATAGTTTACAGAAAAGATCAACTAAAAATGTGTGGACAATCTGCCCAATAACTATAAAGTTAATATATGTCTTTCCTGTTGGAATGTTCACAGCTTACACTTTATTCATCTAAGAGGGAGAGTCACTGTGTATGAGGGGCTGTATTATCATCATACCCCATAAACTTCCTGAGTATGATTTGAAATACCAGTGTTTATTTAAAACGAAACTGTCAGATATACCCAGGTCCTTAACATATCACCTGGGGTTTCTTGTTGAATGATAAGATAGTGTGTAGTTGCAGAAATATCGATATCACATCACACGCCCAAGCTCCTGCTGTTATCTCTTGACAGCATACATGAATTGTCGGAGACTTCTTGGCGTTATCGTCACTCCTCAGGTTTCCTGTTACCAGCTGGCAACAGGAAATAAAACCTCTGCAACAAAAGGACACCCTGGCCTTTTATATCTGATCACTTTTGATATTATTTATTTCCCTACTGTGATATGGGGTCAGCCTCGCGTGCATTTCAGGTGCACTCGCCCCTAGTTTTTCATGACTCCCACCTTGCTGTGACCACACCTCAGGTCCCTATGGCAGATACGCCACTGTACATTTACATAGTTTTCCTCAATAATATAATGTGGGGTAACCACATTTCCTTTTATATATTTTTCTCTTCTTTTTCTTTTTAAATATAAATGCTTCAGGCATGTTGAACAGTGTTCATGGAACACGGAGGCTTACTAATATACTCTAATACAATAATATTCAAACATAATCATGACAACATACATCAGTTAGATACATTTCAACGTGAGGACTCAACAATGTCTGCTCCCGGCACGTCCTTCACTTTTTCCCAATAGCAGTATCTAACTTTGGTAATGGGATTAAACATATTAAATTCATAAAGCATTCTTACCACAAAATTCAAGAAATATAAACAAATGACGCTGACTTGCAAAGAAAGTGGCCTCGTTTCTTCTGCACTGTCCAGACTGTGAATACTTATTTAGTTATTTAAATTTTAAATTTATCACAGCTGTTCTCAGCGTATTTGAATGAAAAGTTTTGTTCAACTGGCAATGAATAATGAAAGCTTTTTGCTAATATTTAGTAGTACTGGCCAATCGAAAGCTTGCGACTACCAGAATTCAAATGCAGTTTTTGAAAAACAAAACAATTCCAAACATACTCTGCGTCTGGTAGTCGATTGGCCAGTCTGCTTTAGTTATGCCAATACAAAAAGATGTTTCGTTTTAGATTACATTTTTCCTACCGCTCCCCTTCTCCTATTATACTCTTTTTACCCAAGCGAATTTGAATTTACCTCAATGCCTCCCTTCTAAGCCGGTGTCCCCACTAACGTTATGAAAAACAAGCAGGAACAAACAGTCTGTCTGTCGTCGAGCGTCCGTAGACATTTAGTATTTTCTCAATAACTTGGCAAATTCCAGGACTACCATATTATTTAAAACACATTCTTGCTCAGTGAACTCTAAGCTATACTACCATATAATTTTTATGGTCAGATTCATATTGGTTTAGATTTTCAATTTTTGTCATAGTCAATTGTCAAATAAACATTTTACACAAGACCGCCATCTTTTCCTCTCTTTCATCTCGCTAGCATGTATTTTCAAATAACTAACTTGTTTTTGTGACGTCAGAAACATTACCGCGAGAAGGCAATAAAATTGTCTGCGTGTTTGCCTCTGTTGGCTTTGCTCCAGCGTGTATATATGCATGGCAGAATGTGTCAAGCGAAGCTGGGTGTTGGCGTGGCGGGTTAAGAATTGGCGTTAATAATTTGTATTGTATCGTGTAACACTACCAAAAAATGTAAGGATTACTACTAAATTTTGCGTTAAAGTTGACAGAATACGTTAATTCAGATAGCAGTTTGGCGGCATACTTCCGAGAAATCGTTAATTATAAGTCTTTGCTGCAGTGTGTATGCAGCAGATCTGGCAAAATGTTAAATGTTGGTAGTACGTTTTCGAAACCGAAACATACCGCCATGTTACTGTTCAAACTAAGATGGCTACTGTGTTATGTGTCGAAACAAATGATTCCAGTAATCGTACCCGAACGATTCGATACAGAGCCTTTTCTTGCCGTGTCGATTACAGTGTCGGTTCCTGTCTGCCGCAGAGTAGAGATGGCTACTGTGTGTATGTGTCAAACAATGCTTCGAAACAGCACCGAGTCCGACAGATTCGATACATGGACACAGTTTCAGTTCGTGTCTGCCTCGAATAAACCGTTCGGAACATTAGTATGGAATATCAAACATGTCATATTTTTCAGGGATGTGTTATGATGACTTGATTTTACAAGTGATATTATTTTTGCTGAGAAGTTATAGACACTGGAAATTGTGTCAGTGCTGCAGTTGTCAATGTTTTAGGCGCTATGTTAAAGTTGAAAGTGTCCGTGTGTTCGTATAAATGTAATGGACACTTTATTAGCTCTGCTGATATCTGTGTACTCGGTGTGGATTTGAATCATTGTCTACCAAAACTAGCTTACTCTAGTTTGATATCATGTGTTATTATTACTGTTATTATCAGGGTTCATAGCAAATTTCTTCAAGCATTTTCCAGGTTTTTTCCAGGTTTTTCCAGGTCCAGCACGTGATTTTCAAGGATGGGAAACTCTAATATTTTCCTCATCTAATTTTCTCAGATATAATTATCACTTTGCTGATCAGCAATCCGGAGCATTACCGTCTCCCATTACCAAGGGTGTTTGCAGATTTTTTTAAAAAGAACATTTTTTTTTATTTTTAAATTCATAAAAGATTGAAAAACAGACATCTTTTCCAAGTTTTTAGTGAATTTGTTCAACATCAGCGCAATAAAATGTTAGTGACATGGATGGTAATGAATAAAATAAGCTTGATTGACGTATTGATTTAACGATTAACCAAGTATATCAACATAAAAGGCTAATAAAATTGGAATAAAATGTTTTAAAAAAACTGTATTTTTCGTGTTTGTCTTTTTTGAATGTATTCTGCGTCTGTGGCATCTGACAATGAGCGTTTGTAAATGTTTGAGTAGTTAAGTATCTCTAGTTGGAGTCTGAGCTGCTTTTTTCATTAACTGGGGTTGAAGTTGTAGCTGTAGGCCTCTGCAAGAGTCTTTGTCAATGATCCACGTTGATAATCCTTGACTGTGTGGTATAACTTGAAGCAGGGTATCAGGCATAGAGGTACATTGCAATCTGGGCAGTACATGCAAGTCTGGCTTCTGTTCCCTGCAGCCTTACACACTTTACAGTCTGGTTTGTACCTTGCCCTTTCATATTTATCAATGAAGTGGTGCTCAGTAAGTCGTGTTGTTGTGACATGTGGTTTTGAAGGTGTCACATTGCGTCAAAGAATAGCAGGTTCAATAAGAGTCATACTGACATCCTGATTTTCGCTTTGATATTTTTTTGTAGAGTTGGCAGTGTTGTAGGTTATGTGCCCATTGACCAGGGCAGTTTCAACTAAGAAATAATATAGAAATAGGATCTGTGTGAGTAGGGGTAGCTTGCACCTAGTTGGCTGAAGTTTCCACACCTCCCATACTTTTGCTGTATTTTTCTGCAAGCACTGGCTTCTGAATTGTTCTGCCCTAAAGAATTTGTCTTTCTAACTGTCTTGTTTATATTATCATTGGAGTGAACAGTGGATATAAGGTTAAATCTTTTCGTATCATGCCAGGTGACTGTCGGCATGCCTTATCTTCTGTCGCACAAAACACAGGATGATTTGTCTTTTTCAATTTGAGTTGTTTTTTCTTCAATGCTACAGGAAAATGCTTCCTATTTTCCGCTACTGTTCCAAATGCCACCCGTGTGTTACCGGGGCCCGAAAGGGGAGCAAAGAATAGTAACACTGCACCCTACCACGCATGTCGTAAAAAGCGACTAAGGAGGGTATGGGCATGGGGCTGTTTACCCCATCCCGTAAAAACTTCGCACAGTGGGCTGATCACCTGCTTGCCAACCAATCTGATTACGGAAACAATGATAGATTGTTTGGTCTGTTTTTGTTCCACAAAGACGCCACCAGGCGTGGTGGAAACAGCGATAGATTGATCAATTTGTTGTTGCCCTAAGACGCCACTAGGCGTACTGGCCACATACTGCTTTGCCGGTTGATGGCTAAGGATGGAAGAAGAAGAAGAAGTTCCAAATGCACCAATCTGAATTTCAGGTCTTGAAATAAAGTTGAAGGCTGAATCAAAACTACCACAGAAGAGAATATGTCCCTTGTTGCGTATGAAATTTGAATTAAAACTATGGTGACTTTTCACTGAAAAAAAAGGAGTCCAAATAATCTCAGCTCTCAAGAGATATTTCCTTGGTCACAAATGATGTCACATCTGTAGGTCTCCTAGTAGTGTTAGTGTTAGTTTAAAAAAAAAAAAAAAAAGGAACACAAATAACTTATGAGTAGGCCTAAGCTATGTATATTTACCAATTCAAAATTCTAAACGCATACATAATACAGTCAAACAATATTTAACTAGAACAAAAGGTAATATATATAGTAATTGGGAGGGTAATACTTATGATAAGTGAAAATCTATTAAATATCTAACTGGAGACCTTTACAGCCCCCCCCCCCTCCCCCCCACCCCCCCACCCCAATCTTTACTATTTTTGTTGGGTTTTGTTTTGTTTGTATGTTTAGATTTTTTTTTTTATATTTAATTTAATTTTTTTTAAAAATTTTAAATAACATAGGCCTATCCACAAAATTGCTGATTTTCATTTATCCTAATTACAGTGATTTGACAGATGTGATGCCACTTTCGTGTATCGGCGGTTATTCATGTTATCTGAAATTGAAAACATGTAGGCCTAGGCCTATCCTAATTAGCCTATAACCCTTCAGAGGTAGAACGGGATAAGTCTTTTCATCATAAATATAATAAAAAAGCATTCAAAATATATTTATTTCCAAAAACTGTGGTGAAATGAACAGTGGGACATGGGTCTGATAACAGGGTAGGCTATAGGTTATGGAATCGCCATCAATTTCTATTCCTGACCATCTTAAACTGTGTCAAATATATTCCCGTATGCAGAGGTAAACCAAGAAATTTCGTTCAAACGCTTGCTTATAGGCTAATTTTGGCCATGGTTAAAAATTAAACTGTAAATATGCCTACATTGTAAATACAGACGCAAGTACAGTAGGTCTATCTATAAACTGGACTTATTTAAATAGGTTTTATAAATGAGATATGAATTTATTACTTACGACGAGTGCTAAAAATAAATCTGCGTTTACGTCGTTAACGAAATGGATTTAATGCGCAAAGGGAAGTAAAAATTGTACGGTAACTTTGCGCAAAGGGAAGTAAGAATTGTACGGTAACTTTACAATTTTTACTTCCCTTTGCGCACTTCCATTTCCAGAAATTTTCGGCGCTTTGCGTTAATGGCGTAAACGCAGATTTATTTTTAGACTCGTCGCGTCTGTTGTTGCGAAAAATATCATCAATAACCAAAAAATGGACACAAAGTAACGAACTTTCCATTTCGTATTATTTTTCAAGGTCCAATGCGGAAAATTCAAGGCTTTTAGCCATTTTTCCAGGCTTTTCAAGGCCTGGAATTTATTTTTTCGTTTTCCAGGTTTTTCAAGGTTTTTCCAGGTCGCTACGAACCCTGTATTATTATTATTGTTGTTTTTTATTATTTTCCCATATACTGCAGCTATCATCATATCTACGTTTTATTTCATCATAATGAAGACTTGTGTAAAAATATTGAATTGTGGTCACACGAAATGCCATAGATTTTCACACACGACAGTAAAAACAGAGGAAATTGTCTCACACAGTTCATGTATACCCGCCCCGGTACTGTCTATAAGAGACTTCTTTCTCCCCGATATGGGCAAAAGAGCCGCTGTGCCGTTGTGTCGACACAGTGCGTCGACACAGTTTGAATCACTGAGCCGACTGTCTCGAAACAACGGACTGTCTCGATTTGCCCACCTCTAGTTCAAACTTGATACAGTCTTCTTCAAGTACCATGCCGATGGCATAGGGATAATTATCTTCACAACTTCATGTCTACAGTACTGTTTTGTTGACTTCTTTCCATGCCATGATGTCAAACTGTCCAGTACTGTCTATCTTTGTTGCCCGCTGCCTTTTTTTTTACTTTTAATCTCTCCTGATATATTCCAGCTTTTCTCTTCTCATAATATTCTCAGAGAAAACAGATTGCTTCATTCAAATATGAGTTTTAAGCTTCCCTTGTGTACTGGCATCTTTCAGGACACAATGATTACTCTTTTTAGCCACATCTATGTAAAACCACATCTCTTGTGTCCTCTAGAGCTTTTCCCACTTGATTACTAACTGTCCATGGCTCATTTTCATATGTCACGATTGGCTGTATATAACAATGAAGAACTCTCTTCAGACTGACTCAAGATACTGTTGCTTAAATTAGGGCTTTATTTCAATGAAATTCTGAAGTTAGTTATTCAAATGGATTTCAAATACAAAGCAGCCTTGTGTAGTTTTGAGTAAAAAAAAAGGATAAGGAAGGAAGGAAAATAAGAAGAAAGATAAGAAGTAGAATGTGAAGAAGATGATTAAGACGTGGAAGAAGAGTGACATGAAGAGAAGGAGAAAGAATGAAAAGTAGAAGAAGAAGGAGAATAAAGAGGATAAGAAGAGAAAAAGGATTTGAAAAATAAGGTGGAGGAAGGAAAGAATGAAAAAGAAGGAAGAGAAGAAGGAGAAGGATAAGAAGTGTAAAGGAGGATAACTGAAAAGGAGGAGGAAGCTTGAAAAGGAAGAGCAGGAGAAGATGAAGAAAAATGAAAAGGAGAAGATAAGGAAAGAGAAGAAGAAAAATGAAAAGGAGAAGATGAAGAATCAAATGATGAAGTAGAAAGACAAGATGAAGAAGATTAAAAACGTAGAAGATGGATGTGAAGGAGGAATTATGGCAATAAGGTGGCAATAACGGAAGCTGGATGATGTAAATATAAATGAAAGCTAGGGATGATACTTCAACTATTACGGTTTAAACTGGCTCGTGAACTTGGCCAACTTCTCCACATGTCAGTATATAACAAAGCCAATGCTGTCTGATCCACAATTTATTCACGAAAGGCTTCACAGTATTTCATTACAGCAATATAACATTATCCTTTAGTATGATCCCAGACACAAAGGTCATCTGTATTCCATATTCAAATCATACTTCATAATGGACGAAATATTCCATCATTTATAACTGGCGTAGTCTAATTCATACAAATTGGGTATTTATATAAATTCCACAAATGACGAGCACGTATCCATTAGCAGGCAATTCCAAGCATGTGATATTATGTTTCGTTAATTATGCGTGCTGATTTCACTGGAATCATCTGACAAAATCATTGGACATTAAGATACATCCTTCCGCATATAGAAACACAGAGTGACTCTCTTTCGTCACTAGTGTCAACAAAACACGTCACCACATATCAACGCGGAATGTTTGCCTTTCTATGGGAGAAATCGTATCAGATATAAATTCCAGATTTTTCATTCGAAAGACATCGCCACAATGGAGAAGAAAAAGGGAAAAAGAAGATGGAGAAGAAGAAGAATAGAGGAGATAAAATAAGGAGATTAAGAATATGAGAATGGAAGGTAAGAGGAGAAAAAAGAAAGAGAAAGAAGAAGAAAGTTAGAGAAAGAAGAAGAAACAGTGAAGCCTAGAACAGTATGGGAGAGTAAAGTAGGTAACATTTGTCTTGTATATTTATAGGACAATACCTCTGAGATTACAACATCATTCACTTCATTATAGTGTTACCAAAAAAAAAAAAACAACAATCAAATGTATTATCTAAAAGAGAATGAATAACAGGGAAAACAAAAGGACACAAAAAGAATCCTATGCATTTACTCTTTTGCAGTTTGGTGAAGGAAGTTACAGAAGCTGCCGTGAGTCCTTCTTTGCAGTTCTACTTTTTCTGGCTGGGAGTGAGTTCAAGTTTTGGCCAGTTTTTTGTTCTACTGCTAATGAGTGCAAACTTCCGTCAGGCACTCTGGGAAATGTGCCAGTTTTCTGAATTGTGTAATGCATGTTGTATTGATTCCAGCATAGAGTCATTTGATGTCAATGTTATCACTCTGCCCAAGAAGCGATGATAACACCATAATTGGTGTGGACTTGTGTTAATGCACTTTTTTTTTTACTTTCTTTCTTTTCTTTGGAGTGAATCAGATTCTTAATCTTAGCCATGGAAGTGGTGAATTATTTAGTGGTGATCGCAAAGTTTGTTATTTCATTTGTTTTTTGTGATTTTTTTTTTTCTAGAATACAATGTTCAGCCATTAAGATTAGTGAGGTATTATTATATAACTAGACCAGCCTTTCTCAACCTTTTTTATACCAGAGGAACCCTTGACATTCAGGTCTCAGAGAATCCCTGTATACAAATTATTAAACCTACAGCTCACTGCATGTTAGTATGGTCAGTAAGTTGTAACTATAAAAGGAAAAAAGGATCCCATTACACGCCCATTGAGGCATATTGGGCAATAGGTGTGTTTAGGCGCATATTTTTCTTGACCATCGGCACACCAGACGTGATGTACCCAATTCATGAGGCTGGGTCGACCCTGGAGCCAATTGCGGTCTAAAAAATCCCACCTCAACTGGGGATTGAACCATGGACCACCAAGCTAGGAAGCCAGTGTGCTAACCACTGCGCTACCGCGGCTCCTTGTAACTATAATAGACCAATTATAATTGTCAACGCTGTTATCAGCAGAGAATGATTTTTTTTTTCTGCGGCCTATTTATTTCTGCCAACTTATTAGCCTACTCTTTTTTGTGTGGTTTCCCCTCCCCACAATGGATATCATCTCTAATGCAAAGTCAGTACTACTGTTAGAAGAAACTTCAGTTTTTCCTTTTTTAATTTCCTACTTAAATTTTTTTTTAAAACCATATCCAAGTAGGCCGAAAAGCCTTTTCACAGATTTCTCCTCTACAAAGATGCTAATGAATTATGGTATGTGCAAGAGTAGTTTTCCTCCCTATTTAAAACTAAAAAAGAATACATTTTAGCCTACCTTTCCTAAAAAAAAAAAAAAAGGGTAGTGGAGCTTAGCTGACGTTTCTTGAAATTAGTCTCTCTCTTTCCCTTTCATAAATGTTAAAAAACTCATAAAGCAAATACAATAGCCAAAATTGGATTTAATTTTTCTAAGGTAAGCACGGTAGATTTAAATTAAATAAAGGTTGTTAATTGATTTTACTTAATGCTATTTACAATTTGAAAATTTATTGACAATGTTGTATAGTAAAGCTACTAAAACCATAGGTCAAAGCAATATAAATAAAAATATAGCCTAATACATAGTTTTATACAAGACTTTAAAAAAAAAAAAAAACACGTTTATTTTTTTGTAATCAGTCACGATCTCTTGCGGAACCCTAGAGACCTCAGGGTTCCGCAGAAACCCAATTGAGAAACCTGGACTAGACTATCTTGTTCAAAGTATAAACTTGAAGTTATTGTTAAGATTTCAGAGAGAAAAAAAAAACACATACATTCACATATGTAACAGAAAAACAGGACCATTGGTTGAAATGAAGGGAAAAAGGAAGAAAGGACAAGAAAAAAACAGCACTTTGAAAAGGACTTAAACTCAGGACATTTTCCAGTGAAGACAGAGAGCAAAATACAAATATAGGAGTTAGTCTGGTTCACTTAACTTTCTATAATGGAATACAGTTGGGCTCTGTACTTTAGTTGAAATGATTTCCATGCAGTCTCATCTCAGGTTTTTTTTTTTTTTTTTTGGTGTGTATAATTCTCTTTCAACATAATAATCTTTTATTTTAAACTGATGGAGATAGTATGTAATGTTCCAACCCCCATGGGTTGTAATTAGGATGTATAGATGTAGTGTCAACAGTCAGGATAATATTTCTTTTCTTTCTTTCTTAGTCATTACCTCTTCTACCGTTGGGTGCAGAGCAGTGTTTCTTAACATTTTAGAGATACCGCACCCCTTTAAAGCATCTTAAGAAGCATTGCACCCCTTTACAGCATTTTAAGAAGCCTCACACCACTTTACAGTATCTTAAGAAGCATTGCACCCCTTTACAACATTTTAAGAAGCCTCACACCACTTTATAGTATCTTAAGAAGCATTGCACCCCTTTACAGCATTTTAAGAAGCCTCACACCACTTTACAGTATCTTAAGAAGCATTGCACCCCTTTACAGCATTTTAAGAAGCCTCACAACAATTTATCTTCTAGCTAGGAAAACATGCCAGAAATGCTCAAAAGAGATAGAAGTTTATTTTGAGAAAATGTTATTTACAGAATGTGACAGGTTCGGTATCTAATTTACGTTGTCAATGTTCTATTTTGTACAAATACATCTGAGTTCTGTGTATTATATAATATTTATGAAGATTCACGTTTTAAAATATCTGGCATGTCTTGCAGCCCCGGAAGGTGAGTCTCACACCCCCAGGGGGTGCATGCACACTTGGTTAACTAGCACTGGTGTAGAAGTTTCCCACTGAGCACAATGACTTTCAGGGTGAACATGTAATCATATGTTAAGACAATCTGGTGATTGACCTGTTGTGTCCAACCTTGACCTCTAACAGACTGCACTATACCACAATGAAACCCTGAGACAATTAATTGCCATTTTATTATATAAAATGCTATTTCACATTAATATTATGGCTCAGCTTGAGATCTGAATAGTTCAGCACATAATTTCAAAGCAGGCAGCAATTTTTGCTACCACTTGTAATTTCAATTTATTGACCGTTTTAGATTTTAATTCATTTTGTTTCAGGAAATAAATAAAAAAAATAAAACTTATCAGTCAAATGGCAGTTATTGCTCAATGTTTAGATATTTGTTTCATGTATATCCAACAGATACAAGTGAGGATATTAACATAGAATAATAGGAAGTGACTTTTCAATTACCCTGTGTGTATTAAAACTGACACAGTACCAACTACCATTTATTTTTACAATCTAGATCAGGGTTTAAGTGTTTTTGTGCCATGGACCCCTTTGATTGTCTGATGAAGGTTATGGGCCCATTGATTGTCCGATGAAGGTTATGGGCCCTTTGATTGTCTAATGAAGGATATAGACTTCTTTGATTGTCCAATGAAGGTTATAGGGCCCTTTGATTGTACAATGAAGACTAAGGACCCCCCCTTTGATTGTCTGGTGAAGGCTATGGACCCTCTTTGATTGTCTGATGCAGGTAATGGGCCCTTTGATTGGTCAATGAAGACTATGGACCCCTTTGATTGTCTGATGAAGGCTATAGACCTCTTTGATTGTCAGATGAAGGTTATAGACCCCTTTAATTGTTTGATGCAGGCTATGGGTCCGTTAATTGTTTGATGAAGGTTATGGACCCCTTTAATTGTCAATTTAAGACAATGGACACCTTTGATTGTCATATGAAGGCTACGGACACCTTTGATTGGCAGATGAAAGCTATGGACACCTTTGATTGTCAGATAAAGGCTGTGGACCTCTTTGATTGTTCAATGAAGGTTTTGGACCACTTTGATTGTCCAAGAAGGCTATAGACCCCTTTTATTGTTTGATGAGTGCTATGGACCCCTTTTATTGTTTGATGAAGGCTATAGATAGACGATTTTGTTTGTCTGATGAAGGCTATGGACCCTTTGATTGTCTGATGAATGCTATAGATCCTTTTGATTGTCGAATGAGGGCTATGGGTCTCTTTCATTGTCAGTTGAAGGTTATGGACCTCTTTGATTGTCCAATGAAGGCTATGGACACATTTGATTGTCTGAAGAAGGCTATGGACCCCTTTGATTGTTTGCTGAAGGCTATTAACCAAAATTAAAGGTGATGTTAAGGATACTTTTGAACAGAATAAAACAGAAATCAGAAGAAATCTTCAATATTAGATTACTTATCGAAAAACATCTCCAACATCAACACGATTTATACCATAACTTCATCGATTTCACAAAAGCCTTCGATCGAGTCTGGCATGAAGGCTTATGGCAAGTAATGAGAAAATTCAATTTTGATACCAACATCATAGATATCATTGAAGCACTATACAAGGACGCAAGCAGTGCTGTTTTTGCAAGCAACGACATTGAAGAATTTTTCAAAACAACTGTAGGAGTTCGCCAGGGATGTATCCTGTCCCCAGTGCTCTTTAATATATATCTAGAACATATTATGCAGGAGGCTCTCTACGATTATAAATCAACCATATCGATTGGAGGCCGACCTCTGTGTAATCTACGTTTTGCTGATGATATTGATCTGATAGCTGGATCAGAATCAGAACTTCAAGACCTTACCTCTAGACTGGAGAAAGTAACAAGAACTTATGGGATGGAAATTAATATAGAAAAAAGCAAGATATTGGTGAATAGCCATAAGAAACATGTTCCGACCAACATTACGTTAAATGGGCAAACGTTAGAAGAAGTTAACACCTTTAAATATCTCGGGTCCACTATATGTAGTGATGGAAGATCAAGTAAAGAAATCAAGACAAGACTTGAGATGGCCTCAGCTGCCATGACAAGGTTGAATGTGATCTGGAAAAGTAACATCAGTTTTCCTGTGAAGATCAAATTATACAAATCACTTGTATTATCTATTCTCTTGTATGGGTGTGAGGGCTGGACACTCACTGCAGATACGGAGCGAAGGATTCAGGCTTTCGAGCATAAATGTTATAGAAGAATTTTGCGCATTTGCTATAAAGAGCACAAAACAAATGTCTATGTTAGAGAGAAGATAAACACCTATGCAGGCCACCAAGAACCACTTTTGTCAATAGTGAAACGTCGAAAGCTTGCCTGGTTTGGGCATGTAACTCGTCATGACTCCCTTTTGAAAACGATCCTTCAGGGAACAGTCGAAGGTAAACGGAGAAGAGGAAGGCAGAGAAAATCCTGGGCTGATAACATCAAAGAATGGGCAGGACACGGTTTTTCCACACTTGTACGCATTGCTGAGGATAGAGAGCAGTGGAGGACCCTGTCTGCTGATGCTTCCACCATGGCACCCCTACGACCCATGACGGGTTACGGGCTGAGATGAGATGATGATTAACCAATTTGATTGTTTGATGAAGGCTAAGGACCCTTTAATTGTTTGCTGAAGGCTATGTACACCTTTGATTGTTTGCTGAAGGCTATGGACCCCTATGATTGTTTGCTGAAGGCTATGGACCCCTATGATTGTTTGATGAAGGCTATGGGCCCCTTTTATTGTTGATGAAGCTATAAACACCTTTGATTATTTGATGAAGGCTATTTACCTCTTTTATTTTTTTTTTACAAAGGCTATGTACCCCTTTGATTGTTTGGTGAAGGCTATGGACCCTTTTATTGATTGCTGAGAGCTATAGACCCCTTTGATTGTTTGCTGAAGGCTATGGACCCTTTTGATTGTTTGATGAAAGCTATAGACCTCTTTTATTGCTTGATGAAGGACATGGACACCTTTGATTATTTGATGAAGGCTTTGGACCCCTTCAATTGTCCAGTGAAGGCTATGGGCCCCTTTGATTTGTCCGATGAAGGCTATGGATCCCTTCTTGGATCCATGTAAACGGACTCCCTAGAATCCATTCACAAGCAAAGTCCTTCCATAAATTCATGCCCTAGTCCTTTTGTCCTGTGTCGTCCATGTAAGGTCCTGCATGTTATCTTTATCTCTTTCATTTCTGTCTCCAGTTCTCATTTCCATGTGCTTTTTTTTTTTTTGTCTTCCTCTACCTCATCTTACTCTTGAGGATTCCAGAATAAGGACTGCCATGTAAGGCTATCAGCAGGTTTCCTCGATCTGTGTCTTATCTATCGCCATTGTCTTCTTGTCATCTCTTATTTCACTAGCACTTGTCTGGTTCTTGTCATCAGTCATCTTATACCATTAGCTTTTGTACTTATTGCACATGTCCCTTGGCTGGCAGCTTCCTCTGCCTTGCTAGCCAATGCATCAGTAAATTTCCTCTTGTCTCTGCTGGTGTTTCATCTTATTACATTGTTAGCTTCTATGTATGTATGTAAAATTAATAACTATGATCTATTGTAAATTGTTTTTGAAATGTCTTACTTTATAATTTTTTTAATATAATAGGATCATGTTATATTAGATCTAATTCATACAGTCTTAGAAAAACATACTTTTCTGAACTTGATGAAGCTTTACTTATGGAGTTTTGTCACACAATACGTCATATGAGATTCTGTATTAACTTCATTTTGGGCCAATCACAGCCAAAGATTAGGTATTTTTGCTTTCTTCCTGTAGTTCTTGGAAATTTGTTGGTGCTGACTACTACCAGTCTATAGAGCATTGTTCTTAGAGAGTTTGTGGTGTTGACTACCAGCCTATTAGACATTCTTCTTGCATAGTTTGTGGTGTTGACTACTAGTCTATATGTCATCATTCCTGGCATGTCTGTGGTGTTGACTACCAGAATATATTGCAGACTTCAGATGTCTTTACACATAAATGTTCCTGTTTTTGATCCATTAGGAGTCAACCCGATGCAGGAAAGCTGAACCAAAGCAGCTCAAATCTTCTTGCAGAGGTGGTTTCCGTAATAACCTGCTGTAGATGACAACATTGCATAACCTCATATTAGTCGTCTCAAATGTCTGCCTGGTGGAGGTAACTGTCCTTTTCTTTGTTTCCTCAGAAACTTACAGGAACCATTTGAAATAAAGTAGAAGTCAGTGAGGTTAAATCAAGACGTCACATACTTCCACATCCACTGATTAATGATGTCCCTTTTGTTTTAAGATATCCATGCATTTTCCTTCTACATGTCTCTTGGTGACATCCATTCATTAATGATGTCCCTTTTTTTTTTTTTTTAAATACCAATGTATGTTCCTTCTCCATTCTCTGGGTGACATCCATTCATTTAATGATGTCCTAGCTTTCATATGATACAAGGCACCATTACCTGGCCTCCACAGACGCTCACTTTCTTCAGGGACAGTATGCTGTTAAATCTTGGAAACTAATTTTTTTTCTATTTAGAAACAGAAATGTAAATGTGTCTCTGGTTAATCAAAATAATCTTTTGCTGTTTCATTTGTCTGGTGCCCTATTATTTTAACTTAACCGACTACACACAATGGGGATATACGTGTATGTCAGACATAAGATGCAAGCATATCACTGTAAAATATCATTGTCACACTTTGCACATGCTGATAAATGACATTATTATTTGTTCTTTCCTTAGACTTTGTCATATTTACATATTAGTATACAAACAGTAATATGTGAAAATGAGGTGCAAGTTTCGTTGTGTGGGTAGTTAACTGTGTGAGAGTAATTGTACATAAACCTCTAAAATATATTTACTGGAGGTATGTAAAAGAAATCTATACCTAAACACCAAGAAGACCAAAGTATTGACAACAGACAAAGTAAAGACCAAACCAGAAATTGAAATTGATAACGAAGAACTGGAAAGTGTCAATGAATTCGAATACTTAGGATCAATCATTAACAGCTCTGGCGACTGTGCAGTAGAAATTAAAAGAAGACTTGCAATTGCTTCACATAAGCTAATACAGATGAAAAACCTTAGACGACGGTGGACCCAGACATCACAGAGAGTCTGAACTTGTCTTTGGCTGATGCAGGTCGACTTGCCCAGAATCGTGATGCGTTCAGAGCAGCTGTAATGGAGACAACGTTCTGGAAAGAATAGTCACATGATGATGATGTAAAAGAAATCAGTCTGAAGACTGTAATCCATAAGATGAAATGGTTCAGCCATCTGATTACAAAGCAACAAACCAGCCAATAGTATGAGCTTTTAAAATCAAAGTACTGGGGACAAAAGGCAAAAGCACGTGCAAGGAAGTGATGAAGTACTTAAAGCGTAAAACAAAAATGACTTTAACAACTAAACAAACTTGTCCAGGAATGTTATCAAATCTCTCTGCATACTTGGCAGCAACAACAGCTGAGAATGAACACAAAGAGGATGGACCAGATTACTTAAAATGAGCCAGTCAACATTTTTTAAAAAATCTTGTTTTGTTTCTTGTGCTTTCATGTATATAAACTTAGTAAATAAACAGAATCTTTTGGTTTTCAAAGCTTGTCTTCAGTTTTTCCACATGTTCGTAGCAAAAAATGCTGTAAACTAATAATTTTTTTTCTCAGTAAATACAATCTGGAAAGTTGCTTTATGAGGAAACATGGTAATGATTATAGCTTTCCAGAAAGCTCATTCACATATTCCCTCAGTAACAAGGTTTTGTTTTAATGTTTTATACTGTTTATGTTCAGATTGTCAGTCAGTCAATCAGTCCCTTTGGTTCCCTTGAATATTTGAAAAGAACTGCCTCCTTTGTTTTTATTTGTGTAAAAAACTTTTAGCTTCCTAGCATTGTTGGACCTTTTAATCTTGACCGTTAATTTACCAGACAGTAAATGATAAAACTGTAAATAAGTTAGAGGCATCTTTGAAGCAGCTGTTCAGCAGCCATTTTCTTAGTGCCACATTTATATTCTTAGGTAGCTCCTATCTTATCCTTGTTGAATAGATGATATCCCAATCTTTTGTGGCCTGAAAGTCTGAAGATTATCAATTGTTTTCTTTCTGCCTGAGCTGATTTAATATGCATCATTTTATTTGTGTCCTGGATGCTCTGCATCCCTTTTGTTTCTGTAATCTGTTTATGATATAAAAACGCTTTGTCTCTCTAATATTATTACAAAACACTGTTAAGATAAGAAATGCAAAATGAACAGCCTGTAAGTATGGCAACATTAAAGTGTTTCACTTATGATATATATTCTGAGAATGTCAGATCCAGCAAAGATAACAATCAGAGATGTTAATCCCTTGAGATAGCCTTTGGCTGGGCAGTTGATGGTAGCTAACTCGCATGGTGGTCATGGGTACCATTCCCAAAAAGTAAGCTTTTCTGTTAACAGACTGGATAGTATAATGTGTTTACTGAACATATAAAATACATATACAAAATTGCTGGTAAATTAAATAGCAATTTTTTTTTTTGGGGGGGGGGGGGGGGGGGGGGGGGGGGGGAGGTAATGCTGATATTATGTAAATTTACATTTCAAAGAACTTTGCTGGTAATACAAAATTTTAAATAATTTAAACATCTGTGATAATAATAATACTAATAGCCTCCTTCAGTCTAACTGACTATGGGAAAGCGTCCCTGAGGTGACAAGCCTAGATGCTTTATTTTTCCTGTTGTTCATTTCAACATTTTCTCCTCCTTTCTGCTTGCTGTGTGAGCTTCTTGTTCACCCAGTCTGAGGTGGTGCGGTAGAGAGCATAGCCACGTGGTGCGATCGGCAGCTTCATACTCCCAGGTTGCGGATTTATATCCAGTGCCCTCATGTTCTCTTTTTTTTTTTTTTCTTGTACAAATCTTTGAACCTCAGCTGCGGTCGCCCAACTGTCTTTTGCCATATGCCAGTTGCCCCACAGAACATATCTTTCGGGAGTTGCGGACCATTTTCATTCTGCGGGGACAATGGCCTACCCAGCATAGTCTGTGCTGTATAAAACAGTGATTTATACATGCTATGAGACCAGCACGTGACAACACGCAACATTTGTCACTCGTCAGATCCACGAAATACCAAGCAATGCAGATACTAGTTTCTGGGGTCTCTGCATTCGGAAACTTCAATTCTCTAATATAAAGTGCTACATTTCAGAGACTTCAGATATACAGGTGAACTGTACTGAATGCGTACTGATGCATGTTATCAGAAGGTTCAAATTATCATATATTTTAATTATGTTCAAGAACAGGAATCGCACTGTGCTGATTATGTTGTGGGGCAATTTTAGTCCTAGACAGTATTTAACTTTCAGGATAGTTTACATCATTAAGTTGTCATAAAAAATGATTAGTCACAGATTTTTTTTCTTTTAATCGTATTAAAAAATAAAACAGCAAAGCTGTAATAAAGATGGACAAAGTTGAAGTAAATAGTAAATGTTGCATATTTTTCATAATATAAATACATGGTTCAAGAAAACCTTAAATATGAATAAACTTGATCCCTTCATGAAAAACGTGCGCAGGCTGGACAATCAGGCGAATGGAAGAGTTTTTCAGCAGTTTTAAGACAGACATGTCGTGTTTTTAGTCAATATCAATGTGATGGATGGCGATTGAATTTTGTATTCTTCAATTTCCTCAAGTGCCACCCAAGCTGGTTACTTAATTGATGGTGCCACAGCCCTTCAAATTAAGAGATTACAGCTATTGGAAAAGGGCGTCGATTTGCGGAGTTTGAAAATTTCATATTCTAAGCTTTGAAACTTTGAATTAAGAACTATAGTTTAATAAACATAAATACAGGTAATTTAGAGGTGTGTTAGAACTTGGAATTAAGTCCAACTCAGAATTACGCACCTTTGAAATTTAAGCACACTCGCAGGTATTATATAACAAGTCAATATTTGCAAGTAACATATAACCTGATGTAGGAACTCCAAAATTATTAACAGTATAAAAAATAGGTTCACATTATTCTGTGATAGGTATTAGGAATGTAGATTTCATTTATCCCCTTAAAATATCTTTGAGGAGCAAAGGCCTTCAACTAATTCATTAATGCAATGTCCTCCTGTCCATGCCATCCAACTCACAGGACTTCAGGCGAGCACCTTCTTCTTTATCTCTTTTATTTCAATATCCAGCTCTCTCTCCGTGTTTTTTTTTCTGCCTCTTCTTACCCTAGAGATTCAGAACAAAGGGATGCATGGTAATGCTATCAAATGTTGTTCTCAATGAGTAAGAATGTAATAAATGTAACAATTCTTTAACAAAGAGTGGATCTGGGCATTATTTAGTTAGGTCCCTAACAGTATGGTAAACACAAGAAACAAATATTAACAATGGGGGGTTTTATACAGAACTCTTACGTCCCCCCCTTTTTTTTTTCGTACACTCTTCTGACGTCTCTACTTGAATGTTTTCAAAAGAAAGGAAGTAGTCTGTCTGAGGTTATTTGAATCTCCGTTGAGCTTTTCCACGATTGGGTCTGGTGTCAGTATCACTTTTAAAACTCTCTAAAGAGTATAGAATTCTAAGAACTCACGGAGTAACCATTTAATGTTTATACTCTAGATTTATTGCACATATAAACAAGATGGCAAAGTCCACATATTAATTTATAAATGTTATCATCATTCATCCACATCAAGTAGTACCATGCTTGAGTGGGTTAGGAGATCATGTCTCTCCACAACTTCCTGTCTCCTAGTACTATTTATCACTGCTGTTGTTGACCTCCTTCCATGCCACGATTCAAACTGTCCAGTATTTTGCTCTCTTCTTTCTTCCTCTTTCCTCTTTTTCATTCAATCTATCTGTTGTTATGATATATTCAAATTTCCTCTTCTCAATAACATGCCACCCCCCCCAAAAAAGTGGATTGATTCTTTATAACTTAGTGAATTTGTGAAATATGTTTAATTTGTGCATTGGCCTCTTTCAGGTCATCCTCATTACTCTTTTTGCACATTCATGGTATTTTTATGATTTCTTCTGTAAACCACATCTCGGGGCCTCTAGGGCTTTCCCTGCTTGCGTATACTAATTGTCCATGACTCGCTTCCCACGGTCCAGGATTGGGTTCTTTATAACACAGAAGAATTTAAATGCATAGATACAGAAGCCTTTTGCAATGTTGTAGCTCCCAAGAGTCTCTCATGACAAAAGGAAGAGGATTAGGTAGGAGGTGCTGCTCCTCAGCCATAGTCATAAGAGGTGACTAAAAAACGTTGTGCGTTTGGGCTGGCTACCTCATCTGCCAAAACTAATTGCTACAGAAATGCACTGCTTAAAAGAGCAAACAAAGGCTTTGGTGCAGGCCAGGGGTGGCTCCAAGGAGAGGTCAATAGGAAAAAATGACAGCGTGATGATGACGGAAAAAAAAAGACTTACTCCTTATTATAGTTTTAAAAAATAATTCTTCAGCTATAGACCAAGCGTCTCAACTTGAAAAATTCTTCTGCCCCTTTCCCAAGTTTTGTAATGTAAAGATTGGCTGATTTCTGCACTCTTATGGGGCATTTTTAATGATGATGTCACGCAGGGCTTCCTTCACGTCATGGCTTTAGACTTGGAATTTTACGAGCCTAGTAGGAAATTAGAAACTAAAGAGGAAGAAGAAAAACATTCATGATAAACTTCAATGAAAAATTCAGCAACTAGATCTAAACTGATGTGGTAGGAAACGGAGTACATATAAAAACAATGTGCTGTAAAAAAAATTCTCAACAGAAATATATGACCATCCCCACTGTTCATGTTTTAACTTGGATGCTGAGCTTTTTGACTCTTTTTGTTACTGTAGATCTAGGCTTTTACTGTGGTTTTTTTCTGCAATTCCGAAAAAACGTGTTGAAATTGATAGTCATGAGACTCCAGTTTTCTCCAGTATTGGGTGCATTTAAAGGATCATCCACACTGTTGGTCCCAAGCTATGAGGAAGAAGCGGACGTGTGGCATACTGTGAAATCCCCACCATCCAAGGGTGGCTCTCCAAATATGTCAGAACATAATTAATGTGCTCTGGTTCTGGGGCTCTTCCCTGGAATTGTGTTCTGTCCTACAACTGAGCCCCTTTCTAAGTCATTTTGGGTCTTTATAGGGTCAATAGTGATGAAACTCTGCTTGACAGCCATCAGGTAAAAAGCCAGAAGTTACTTCTGAGATTCGGTGGCTCCTCCAAGCTCAGTGTGCAATGCTGGGTTCTCAAATGTTTTGACACAGAGGGAATCCTTGGAAGTGGTGTGGTTGATTTCAAGGTCAATTGTGGATTTGTAAGTAGTCACAGAAGAGGTTCACTTCAAATTTACTTACGTTTAGTAATGGGCATTGTGGTGGTCATATATAGATGTCTCTCAGATTGCTCCATATATATATTCCCTCAGTATAACAAGACTATGTTGAAAGAATCCCCCATAGAAACAGTTCTCTAAAAATCTGAAAATAACAATAGTCATGATGCTTGACTTTCTGCACCTCATTACAACTACTGTAATTTTATGACAAAGATGCCCACTGTACATGTGCTGCTATTTACGTACAGCTATATGTTGTTATGTTGTTCCCAGGTGGTCTCTGAGGGGATGAAGTAGAAATGAA